>JAZGLO010002981.1:0-600000 GCA_036873155.1 Biomphalaria sudanica
GTTAGACACCTTATTTAGAGTATTAGTTATTTAGCGACGCACCATAGAAGACGTATATTGAACGGGACTAGTGACGTTTGGGATATGTTGGGTTAGAGACCGGAAAATCAGTTAGCGATAGAATTCTCTAGGGTAAAGACGTATTTATTTTGACAGAGACTTTTACTGCGGCCTTTTCATGAAATAAATATCTGTTACATTGTTCATCAGTGTTGACCACATCTCTTCACTAGTTAAATCGATGTCTTGTTTTAGTTTGCTTGATCAACTACACGGAATACACCCGAACAATAAAACTCAAACGCTTGCAGAGTAATTGGTTAAAATTCAACAGTCATCGTTAGTTGACCTCAAGGCAGTCTGAACAAGCACATCACAGTGGCGACCCCGAACCTCGAAACCGAACCTTGAACCGGACCTCGAAGCTGAACGTTTACTCAGGTGAGGGTCGTGCACTCGAAGATCTAAAGTTTCATCGGAGTACGGCTGAATACAGCATCGTTGCAGAGTGACTTTGTCTAGACTTTGTAGTCTGTTTCACATGCAGTCGTCGCCTACTCGATCGCACGTTCGATGAGCCGTTAACTCAGGGTGACTTTCGTCAGGACAGTGACCATCTCAACGTCTGGTCTACTCAACAAGTGTATCACCAACGCCTGATCTTCGTATGCTGTATCAACCTGAAGCCAGAGGAACCGTTCATTCATAACGGGTGAGAGTTTGTCAGTAAACCTGTTGGACATATTTTTTCTTCGTCGTAGGAGCCACATAGGCATATCAAGTTTACCTAGGCAGTTGAAAAGGACAGTTTGCCCGCTGTAAGAAGTATTGTGAGTACTACAAGTTTGTTAGCTAACTAAATCGCTCTGTCTTACCCTTTGAGAGATTCGTGTGGAGCAGTTTGCTCATTGAGCCGGTTGATTGCCACTTGTCAACGGTCACTGCGTTTAACCTTTGGAAGGTTAGTGAAGTCACATTATTCGTTGCTGAATGTTGGTCTATTGATTATAAGTTGATCTAGACCATATTGAAACTTGTTAGTGTTGAAGTAGTGGAAACAGCTACGTCCACTTGTTTTTTTTTGTGAAACCGTTAATCGTATAACGGAACGTCGTCGGAGGTGACCTTGGTCTCACCTAGTCTACATTGGACACTACGGACATTTTGGTCTAGTGAAGTAGCATACAACAGCAAACTTCGTCGTACTACCATATTAGCAGCAGAAGCAGTGAACTATTTTGGAGAATCATTATTCGTCAGCCCAGATCAAGTCATCGTCAAGAAAGTCGTTATTCGCTCGCCCAGATCAAGTCATCGTCAAGAAATTCGTTATTCGTCAGTCGCCCAGATCAAGTTGCCGTCAAGAGACTGTTATTTGCCAGTAGTCGTCTACGCAAATCAAGTCGTCGTCAGGAGAACCGTTAACATATTCGCCAGTAACTGTTTACACAAAGTCGTCGGAACTTTACATACGGTCATCAACAGTCGTCAAAGAAACTGAAACATTTTGCTGTGGCATATCAGGACATCTAGGGCATTACGTGGGATACTCAACACGGATTGTATCCAGTGGCAGTACCGGAGAACAGAGTCAGAACTGGAAGAGAGGCAGTGGAATTTGCTGTAGATCTATTATATTCGGGATTCGGAACATAGGAAACTTTCTTATCAAAGCTAAGTGCCATTTTTCTTATTAGTATATGTTTAGATTGCCCTTAGAAATAGATTTCGTCTAAATTTGGTACGTTAGCCTGAGTAAAATCAGGTGGTGCGCCTTAAACCGTCGTGGAAAGACGTAATTTAGATGAAAAGCTATATTATACGTTTAGGATAGTGATTGTTTTTGTTTGTGTAAACGTCATATCCGTTGTTGCTTGGTTACTTCGTGACGTTATCAATGTGTGCCATATTGTCATATCCCAACCCATAGTGATAGTCTCATTTAAATATTTCATTTGTGTATATTATATTATATTATTTATTTTTATTACTTTAATTAGATCTGTTGATTTTTCACTTAATGATAGAAAGTGCAGGTACGATTCTTTTATTGTGAATCAGACTAAAATACATTTTTAGTTTGAGCGGTTAAAATCAAATATGATTTTGCCATGAGAATAATGCCGAAACTGGCATAATAGTCAAACATTGTCGTCTGGCTAATCTAGATCCACAAATTTACATTTACTAATCTAGACTCTGATTTTGATTATTAATTTCAAAGATAAATGAAGGTAGTACATTCTAGACATATATCTTATTAAAGATATATTTGATACATATTGTATGGGCATATTTATTTCATATGGTTAAATAGAACCATAATTTCTGGATTAGATCTAGATCTATCTAATCTAGACTCTAGACACTTCACTGTTCAGTCATATCAAATTTAAAATTGGTCAGTTATATATACTCATAGTCATAGTGTTCTTGGTAACTCTGGATCTAAATGGTACTATTATATATAATATAATATATTAGATCTAAATTTGTGTGACATTAATATACAGATTTGAATATAACTCAGACTAGATTTACTCGTTTACTGAATCTATAGAGACATAAATTTAAAACTTGTATAAAATTGTGAAAAAACTAAAATAAGTTTTTAGTATAGCCAGAACCAATATAGGCTAAGTAAAAAATATATATAAGTTTGAGGTGAAAATATAATACAATGGCTACATCCGCATATGTGGACCTTAAGGAGGTTAAGGAAGCAGCTATGCAGGATGGAAAGGCCATGGAGTTAAAAGGAAAGGACTTGGCAGCTTATGTACAGCAAGTTGTGAGGGAAGAAATGGAACGTCAAGATAAAATAAGAAGGGAAAAAGAAGAGATAGAAAGACAGAAAGAAGAAAAAAGACAAGAGATAGAGAGACAAGATAGGATCAGAAAGGAAGAATATGAGAAGCAAAAAGAGGACCAAGAAAGGCAGAGAGAGCATGAGGCTAAAATGGAGAAGATGAGATTGGATGCAGCACAAGCCAGAGCTCAAACTGCACAGACAACTCAAGAAAATAACATAAATAATTCAAATAATGCTACCACACAAAGAGACAACCCTAATTCGCAAACATGGCTAAAGAGGAAGATACAAAGTTTTGATGAACAGAAGGATGACATTGGTGATTTTCTGAAAAGATATGAGGCAAAAATGTCTACATTTAATATGCCAGAAGAAGAATGGTCTGAAATACTGATAGACTTTGTTCATGGTCAAGCTTTAACAATATGCCAAAATCATGACCATCATATTGATGATAGCTATCAAGTTTTGAAAAGAGAGTTGTTGAATGCCTATGGTCATAATGCTACAACTTTCAGAAAGAAATACTTTGACAATATACCATCATTAGAAGTAGAACCTCAAACTACCATTAATATGGAGAAAGATTTTTTCAATAAATGGGTAAAATTAGAAAAAGTGGGAAATTCTTATGAGGGATTAAAAAATTTTATTCTAGTAGATAACTTTGTGAATAAATGTGATCCCCAATTACAATCTTTTATTAGAGAACGAAACCCAAAAACTATAGATGATATAACAGAGATAATGAGAATATACAAAAATGCATATCCAAATAAACCATTTTCTGATAGGGATAAGAGCAAAGTAGATTTAATAGGATACACCAAAGAAAATGTGGATAGAAGTAGAAATAGAAACAGATCAAATAGTGGAAATAGAAAATATGGTGAAATAACCTGTTTTAAATGTCAAGGAAAAGGTCACATAGCAGCTAACTGTAGAAGAGGGAATAGTAGGTCTGGAAGTAGAAATAGATACACTGAACAAAATAACAGTAGATATAGGAGTAGAGATAGGAATGACAGGGGAAATTATAGAAATAGGAGTTACAGTAGGGAATACAAAAATAAAGGTACAGATAGAGTATATTTTATGGAAGGAAATAGGAACAATTTTGCAGTGTACCCAGGGTTTGTAGATAGAATTCCAGTGGAATTAATTAGAGATTCAGGTTGTAACACTTTGGCAGTGAAAACTAAATTTGTCAAACCTCATTGGTATAAAGGGTTTACTAGGAAAGTAGAATTAGCAGATGGCACCATAAGGGAATTTAAAGCTATAAGGGTATACATTGAAACTCCATTTTTCACTGGTTATTGTGATGGTATTGCAATACCAGAAATGAGATATGATATGTTAGTAGGAAACATAAGAGGAGTAAAAGAATGTTCAAGAAAAGAATTAGAAGACTGGCAAAACAAATACAAAAACATAACACGTAATCATGAAAACATAGACACACAAAATATAACAAGTATGGTAATAACAAGATCAATGGATAAACAAGATGAGAAACAGGAAAATACAGTAAATGTAATAAATAATGATGAAGAAAAAGAAAACAGTAATGTAATACAAATAGAAAATACAGATGTTAGGGAAAGCGAGATAGAAAATGAAACACAAAATAGTCCTGAAACACAAATTTATCAAAGTGAAAAAGAAACATTACCCAAATTTGCATTAGAACAAATGAATGACAATATTATTGGGAAAATATATTCAAGAATATCAGATAAAAACAATAATAATCCAATGGAAAAGTTTTGTATAGAGAATAAAATATTATTTAGACAAACAAATAATGATAACAGAAAAATAAAACAACTTGTCTTACCACAGAAATATTGGAAAGATGTTTTAATCATGACACATGACAATAATTTAGCAGCACATAGGGGAGTAAAGAAATGTTATAGGAATTTGTCAAAACAAGTATTTTGGCCAAAAATGAAGGCAACAATCAATAAATACATAAACTCATGTGACATATGTCAAAAGAGATCTAACAAAAGTTTAGTGAATAAAGCACCCATTCAAGAAATGGATGAACCTACAGAACCATTTCAGAAAATAGCTATTGATTTAATAGGTCCTTTGATTCAAACTGAAAATAATAATAAATATATTTTAACAGTAATAGACATGTTTAGTAGATACCCAGAAGCAATTCCATTATCAAATACAAGTACAGAAAATATCATTAATGCCATAACTCAAAAAGTAATCACAAGACATGGTATACCTAAAATTATATTGAGTGACCAGGGATCTCAGTTTAAGTCAGAACAATTTGAGAAATGGACTAAACAATATAATATACAACACATATATTCTTCAGTTTACCACCCAGAGAGTAACGGTGTATGTGAACGTTATGGTGGTTCGCTGAAAAGATCACTGACAAAAATAATTCAGAATAATCAGAATAAATGGGATCATTACATTAACTATGTACTATTTGCTCATAGAAATAACATCCATGAAGCAACACAATTTTCATCATATGAAATAATACATGGAAGAAAACCCAGAGATGAATTAGATGTTTTCAAAGAAAATCTAATAGACAATGAGAATAGATTAAATAAGGACAATGAAACAACAATCACAACAGAATTGAAAGAAATATGGACTCAAGCATATAACAACAATAAGAAGTACAAACAAAGTGCTCATGAGAATATAAATAAGAAAAGACAATTGAAAACACTAGAAGTAGGAAACAATGTATTAATATTAATAAATGACCTGAAAAATAAGATTGGTAAACAATGGAAAGGTCCATTTAAGGTGATAAAACAAATTAGTGATGTAAATTATCAAATTGAAATAAATGGGAAAATTAAAACATATCACATAAATAATTTGAAACTGTATCATGATAGAGAAGATGAGTTGATACAAAACATTCAGGAGGAAATAGAAAATAAGTTTTCAGAGAGAGAAGAGTGCTTGATGATAATAACAAATGAAAATCACAATGAAAATGACATTAAGGAAATACCTGTAATAGAAACAAACGAGAATCAAACTTGGCAAAAGATTAATCTTAATAATTTGGCTAAGGAAAAGTCAAAAGATATAACTAAAATAATACAGGAATACAAAGAAATTTTTTCCAGCATACCAGGAAAAACAAATATTATTAAACATGACATTAAAGTAACAGATACAAAACCAATCAATCTTAAGCCATATAGAATACCTCTACATTTACAAGACAAAGTAAAAAAAAGAAATAGACAATTTACTAGAATCAGGTATAATTGAACCATCAACATCACCTTATGCTTCACCAATTGTGATAGCCAAAAAGAAAAACGGAGATATACGGTTATGTATTGACTATAGGAAGCTTAACAACATCACAGAATTTGACCCATATCCAATGCCAAATATAGAGGATATTTTACATAAATTAAATGGAGCAAAATTTTTTACTAAATTGGATTTAACTAAAGGTTATTGGCAAATACCATTAACAGAAAATGCAAAACCTTACACAGCATTTGTAACACCATATGGTATTTTTCAATGGAATTATATGAGTTTTGGGTTGGTAAATGCACCAGCAACATTTAATAGAATGATGAACTTGATAATTGGAAATAAAGAAAATGTTATTTGTTATTTGGATGACATATGTATTTTTAATAATAGTTGGGAAGAACATTTGGTAGATGTAAAAGAAGTGTTCAAAATAATAAAAGAAAGTGGACTTACAATTCAGGCAGAAAAAGTGGAAATAGGATTGGAAGAAATAATCTTCTTAGGACATAAAGTAAATAACAACATAATTAGCCCTATTGAAGATAACATAAAGAAAGTACTTAATATTGAAATACCTACAACAAAAAGACAAATTAAAAGCATATTGGGAATAGTAAATTATTACAGAAAGTTCATAAAGAACTTAGCAGAAATAGTGAATCCATTAAATGATTTACTTAAAAAAGGAAAACCTCAAAAAGTAGTCTGTAATGAGGAATGTGTGAAAGCTATTGACAGAATTAAAGATATTTTTAGTCATGAATTAATACTGAGACTACCAGATAAAGACAAAATATTTTATGTCACAACTGATGCATCTGGTAATGCTATTGGTGGTTGTTTAATGCAGAACTATGATAACTTACATCCTATATTATATGTAAGTAGAAAATTATCAGAGGCAGAGAAAAAATATAGTGTCATTGAAAGGGAAGCATTAGCTGTAATATGGGTAATTACTAAGCTAGAGAGTTACTTAATAGGGAGAAAATTCATATTATTAACTGATCATAAACCTATTCAGTATATACAGCAAAAGAATATGAAAAACAGTCGTGTATATAGATGGTTCTTAGCACTACAGGAATATAAATTTGAAGTGAAAGCTATTAGTGGATCTATGAATATTGTAGCTGATTTGTTATCTAGAATGACATTGAAATGAGATGAGATAATGCTGTAAATATGTTATGGAAAAGGGAGA
Organism: Biomphalaria sudanica; assembly: GCA_036873155.1. Classification (NCBI taxonomy): domain Eukaryota; kingdom Metazoa; phylum Mollusca; class Gastropoda; family Planorbidae; genus Biomphalaria; species Biomphalaria sudanica. Next base: position 7,293 of record JAZGLO010002981.1, read on the forward strand.
TAAGTAAATTTGATGTTAAGCATTTGAAAGTAAGTATGGATATATTTTTGTGAATCATTTCATATATCATTGACAAAAGTTAGGTCGATGGAAAAGGGTGAGTATAAAAGAAAAATGGACGAAAAGCGTATAAAAGGGTGGTAAGAAAAAAAACAAAACTTTATTGAATGTGGAGATAAATTTTATAATTGTTTTGAAATGTTATATTTTGTCAGATTACTGCCAGTGGAGAACTTTTGTGAGGTGATATGTTATGACGTGCCCATGAGATGCCACATGATGAACTGTGTATTGAACAAAGATGATTTTGGAACTTAACCTAAGTAGAATGATACGAACATTGGCAGGAACATCATACACTGTCAAGCCAAGATGAAGATGTCAAGATTTTATGTTTGTTGTCTTCCCCATGAATTGCAAATGCCCTTGTAAGACTTGACAGTAGTAGAAAAATATTGACATATTTTTTTTTCAAGGGGGGGAGGAATCTGTTAGACACCTTATTTAGAGTATTAGTTATTTAGCGACGCACCATAGAAGACGTATATTGAACGGGACTAGTGACGTTTGGGATATGTTGGGTTAGAGACCGGAAAATCAGTTAGCGATAGAATTCTCTAGGGTAAAGACGTATTTATTTTGACAGAGACTTTTACTGCGGCCTTTTCATGAAATAAATATCTGTTACATTGTTCATCAGTGTTGACCACATCTCTTCACTAGTTAAATCGATGTCTTGTTTTAGTTTGCTTGATCAACTACACGGAATACACCCGAACAATAAAACTCAAACGCTTGCAGAGTAATTGGTTAAAATTCAACAGTCATCGTTAGTTGACCTCAAGGCAGTCTGAACAAGCACATAGTACACACCCGCGTATAGTATTTATACACTTTATTAATACACAATATATATCTGGATCTATTTCACTAAACTACACTTTTCTATACTCTTGAGTAGATTTATAAATGAGCGTAACAAAGATTTTTCGGGGTGAAATTGGGTCGGATTAAAACATTTTGCTTTTTATCTATCAAAATATTATTTATCAAGAGCAAAGTAATCACTCTTACAAAAGTCTTCAGCTTCATAGAGGAGGAATCGTCTTTCTAAAATTACTACAATGACATTGTTAACTATTAGAAGGAATCGGACAAGCATGACATCGGTGCTTAAATTGAACCAAATTAATTTTTTATTAATGAGCTATAGATTGTTATTTTATTTTAAAATCGTTTTTTTCCCCTGTAAACTAAAATCAGATGTCAGTATAAAGATTAAGTTAAAAAAAAACAGTTGACAAAGAATCATAAAGATAAAAAGATACAGAAAAAATATAAACCCTAAACAAGAAATGCGCCGTCAAGCTCAATAATTTCCCTGCGGACATGCGCGTTGAAACGTAGAGAGAAGAACTCTTCCCAACAAGAGGAAGATTCAATGGCCTGCATTTGTTCTCAACGTCCCATAGGTCGCCAGGTTTAACTCTATCAGACAATCAGAAAAACTCCAAAAGAATCTCTTTCAACATTCCCTCGCTCTTTAGATAAGTCATAATAGATTTTATTAGGCGTGTAGTTGAAGGATGCAAAGGGTAGCGCACCCGTTTCTGGGAGACGTATTGAAAAGGTGGCTCTAATTAACCTCCATGAAAGAAGTGGGCGTACCCAGAAGATCACGAATGCCCTCATCTATTATTCATTGTGTCTATTTGGAATTCTATCGTTGCCTCCGCTTACAATAAAGTGAATCATGATATATGGGATGAGTTGGGAGAGCTGATTGAAGATCTCTTTATGTTTCAGGTTATTAAGTCATCAATGCCTTTTAATGATACATATATATATATTTTTTATCTTTTTGAGTTTCCTTTTTGGCAAAATGCCGAAGATTATACAAGATTAAAAATGCGAAGTAAATTATGTATGTACTATTTTTGTTTCGAAGGTTAATGAGACTAATTCTCCATACTGTACATTACTTAGCACAATTATAATATATAGAAATATCTTGTGCTAATAGGATTTAATACAGATTTGTTAATTAGGTCAGATTTGTATTATAACGTAAAGATAGTAGGGTGAATGTATTCAGGGGCGGACTGACTATATGGGCATTAGGGCGGTACCCCGTTGGGCCTATAGGGCCACCGAAAGAGTTGCACGAATGCCAGTAACATTTTTTAGGATTTTATAATATTCTCTTTAACTGTAACACATTGAGAGTCGTGATTAAAAAATATTTTTTTGCACTTTAAAGTCTAATACTAATCTAAAGTATTGTCGTAGATACACTAGATCCGTATATAGTGCTACTGGTCGATGTCAATTCTTATAGTACAAAACAATAAATAAGAAACTTAAGGCCATTATTTCTGATAGAGATCGAGGTTAGTGTTAATATATTGATTTGAATCTATAAAGAGACCAGTCCAGTCACATACGAATTCTTGTTGGTTTGGTGGAGTTGTCCCATGATCTCAAGAAGGCGCTACAAAGTGCTTCGTAAAACATAACTATTCTCTAGAACTTGTACAAATGTGTTCATTGGAATCCTAATGCAAAAGAATCGAAAAAAAAGTCGCAGAAAATAAATACGATGAAAAGAAACTATTGCTAGAATTATGTGGAAAAAAGTATAATTGTATAAAGTAGTAAAATTCTGAATGTTTTCTTGCAAGCACTAGAGATTCTCCAACGTTATGATTACAGAATATATGAATGACCAGGCGCAACGCTATAAGACGACAAGGATATGGACTTAGGTTGAACTTACTGAACGTCAAACAGGTGGGCTTGATGTTCTGTTGTGTGTTTAGCCAGCTCTAAGATGCGGACGGTCAAGCAGGGATTCCAAATTGTTGAGAACGCAGTATTTGACCTTGTGAGTAAGGGGAGATTCCCCTTTCAGGCCTTGCGATCTATAGGGCAGATGATGTTGGGTTCCTCTGTTTCTCGGCCAATGGTTGACGAGCAGCACAACGGCCAACCACCTTTACTTAGTCCAACTCAAGTCAGGTACCCGTTTAGGTTGGGTGGACTCGGGGGGCGCCATAGGGATACCGAAATTTAAAATATAATGTACAAATTGCCTTCCGAACTGCCGTGAAAGGGATATGCTTCTATTTAATATTTTTTCCCTATTTCTAATAATTAAAACATGCGTTTCAAATTAGTTCATCTAGTAGATTTTGCGAATGAATAGTACTCCTTCGTTGAACACTGTGTGGTACGTAAAATATAATTTTATCTATATATAAATACAATATTAAAAGTAATATTGGTTTATATTACTGATGTACTGCGTTTTTAAAATGTAAATTTTATTGCAATAAATAAAAAAATATTTTTTTCTTGTTCAATTTTTGTAATTATTAGTTTAAAAAATAGTTTAGTATATTATGTTATTCGGAATATTTGTTGTAAAGAAAAGATCTATTATCAAATAAAATGCAAAATGAAAGTTTATGCAATATAGGTATATATAACCTTGAATTTTGTAGACCTTTATCGTCGTGTGACACTTTCTTAGAACGTTGGCTTTTCATGCCAGAGGTGAAGAGTTCGATTTCCTGTGCATGACTATATTTGTTTACAACATAAAGTTTTTATACTTTTTTTAAATTACTAAATAACTAAAAATTGCAATATATTGTATTTACCTATTTTATCTTTTTTTTTTTTACTATTTTTATTCTCATCTGTTCCTTAAAAGTTAGCGTAACAGTGTTTCTTCACTGTCAAATTAGAAGCTATCCTTGGCAGAAATGAAGACAATGAATAATTGTGACTGTAATTGTCTTCGATCATGTAGCTTTTCTTTTCAGTTATAATTTGTGTACCTTTATTAGAGATGGTTTTGACAGCGAGTCGTGTCCAACACTATGTGACCGAACCAGCTTTGAATGCCTGGAATTTGAAGTTTTTTAAAGCGTTAATGTATATGATAGCATAATTTTTTTTTCACAATAAGAGATTTCCCATTCCAAGTGTTATACTTTATTCATTTAGTAGTGCTTATCAGATAGTTTTAAATTATCTAATAAATTATTTGCATAGCAAAATACTTTCGATACATTATTAAACTTCACACAATGTTTTTGTTGACAGATATGATTCAATGCCTTCCATAAGGCATACACTTTATGAGCCGCATTGTACAGAAATGCCCGGGTCTAGTTTTAGCCTGTTCATTTGGTTCTTTACATCCTCAACATGCGTACCTTGAACAAAGAAATGAAAATGTATTTTTAGATTTACTAGATCTGCATGATCGTTTTACTGGAAACTTCAGCGCAGAACGAACACGAGTCATGGACTTAGTGTCGAAAACTCTAGCTCACACGAACTCCTTCAGTCGCGGTGGCGTAGCTAGGAATCTGGCATCATTTCGGGGCCCGGGTTCTTGACCTCTTTGGGAGCCCCTGCATTTTGCGTTATTATTTAATGTAAAAAAAAAGTTTCGAACACTCATGTGGGGGCCAGAGGGGGGATGTACAATTTCTTCCCCTCCGCCCCCCCCCCACCTTAGATACGCCACTGCTCAGTCGTAAGAGAACTAATGGCTCATCTCGTAATGGACGAGATCAGAAACTGGGCAGTAGATGTAGTCGGAACGTTGTTGCAGACATGTCAGTTCTCACCCCTCTTCACGGAGCCTGTTTGCACCAAAAGAAACGGCCATAGGGTCCTGCCAGCTGCCTGAGTCTAGAATATTCTGCTTTAATAACTCGTACTGAAATAGACCCTTGCTCGAAACAAATCTAACAAATTATTCTGATTAAGTTTTGCAAAAGAAGTAACTACATTTTTTTTTTGAATAAACACATTAATTTACCCAGACAACATGGTATTATCAAAGTCTCAACTCAATAGTTTGCTGGGGCCGCTCGGTAACGCTCATTACGCCATTGTTCCCATTACGTTGTTAAAAATGAAGTCACGGGGGTGGGGTGGTACCCAGGGTCCAGGGCCAGAAGGGTCTTGCGAGGTAATACACTTGTAATTGTCAGTTCTATTGTCAGGCCTAACAATGGAGTAATCTACCGCTACTTGACCAGGTGAAACCCGATAGACAGCGGTTTAGCCGGTTCCAGACAGACATCGACAATACTCGTCACGTGATCCGTGCTAAGATGGAGGTTAATTTTCTGGATGTCAAGTGCGCCCATGATGGAATGGACTCAGTGTAGTATTCCCCCCCCCCCTCCTCCTTTTTTTACTACTATATTAAGAGGACTTTGCCGTGAGCGGCTGATAGCTATGGCAGTTTCGTGTCACCTGCCAGTGTCATTTGTCATTGCGACTTTTGACGGGAAGATTTCTCACTGATTAGTTTGTCATCATTATTCAAACATTGTCCTGTATTGATTGTTTGAATTGAACCAACTTTCTAAACACTTATGATATTGGTAAAAGACAGGATTTTATTACCAAAAAAACAGTACAAGAACTTCTAAACGGTGAAAATACTTGTAACACCATATGATCAGCCTAAATGGCATCAAGTGTTATCAAGTTTGTTTCATTTCATGACATTTCGGGCTCGATACGTTCCCCATCTCTAATTAGTACCAGACACACAGATTGACTTCATATAAGCTTTGTAAAAAAAATCGAATGTTAAATATATTGAAATGTCTAATTGTCATGTAAAGAGGGGTAGCGCTTTAATTGCATTTTTATTTTCATGACCCATTTCTTCTATTACTGATAGTAACCCCCTTTTTACTCATTCGCTAAAAAAGGAGTTCATTTCCATATTGAAATGTCGCAACTCTTGTCCCTTCTTGGGAACTATTCTTGTCAATCTTCTAATCTCTTGGAGTTACGTAGCCACCTTTTCTTTGCGGCTCAGACTAAGAATGCCGCCATATTTGATTATATTTCTGATTTCCCAATGCTGTTTAAAGTTACGTTCTATAGAAACAGCCACAAGCAACTCTATACAACTTAAACATATTGGTTTATTTTTATACATAACAAAAATGTGAAGATATGTGTTCACTTTTTCTGCTAGTTTCTACATTTAGAAACTACTTTTCATTTCTTCGAATCTCCCATTTCACTAACACACAATGAAATATTAAATGGTACGGAAACCTTTACGTTGATACCAAATAGAAGCACCTCAAGATGATGCAGGAAAATGCACACACAAGATGTCAAGGACACGACCATCTCAACACAGCGGAAGAATTTTCAAAGAACTAAATATAACTGTCAAATCATTTTGTTGAAAACTAAGAATTTATTTTTCTTAGAAGAATATTGCCAAATCTGGATTCAGTTTGATTAAGAAAAGGACAGATATAAGCTTTGTAAAAAAAAAATCTCGAATTTTAAATACATATTTGTTAAATGCAGCATTGTATTTTTAAAACATTTATATTAGAAGTCTAAAAATGTGATTTTTTTATTCAATATGGTACATACATGTGTTTTGTTTGCATTGTAAAACAAACAAATCTCAAGGACAGAATAATTCGCTACTAAAGGATTTTCATGTTGTATTGTTTAAAAATCTACATAAATTCTTTTAAGAACCATTTTACAATATACTACATTTAAGTCAAAATGTAACAAACGTTTTTATTCAAAGACAAAAATTGACGAATTAGATTTAAAAAAATATTATTTGGAAAAAAATAGATAAAGGAAAAAAAAAAGGAATTATCCCCCCCCCTTTTCCCTCTTGACTTTGTTTAATGATGGTACACCCCGGGGTGATACATCGAAATCTTTGCTATGATTAACTAACAGCTCCAAGTAATGGCCACGGCCAGACATTGTCACTAGCGCCGTCTAAGCCGTGATCTGGCAAGAGACGGAAATAGATGAGAGCAGGGTGCTTAGCTATCTGCCGGGGAGATGAATGAGTTCTGGGGGAAAACACTGATTGAATGTCAGGCAAGTCTTGTAAAAGCTCCTTGGGGATCCAGTTAGATAGTTAAATAGCCCAGTCATCTAATGTCAAAATGTGCTCTTCTCAGAGTCAAAGAGAAGCTGAGGGAGAGAAGAAATAAGGTCGTTGAATGTTAGCTGTTTGGGCACGTATTGTCTTATTTTAAACAAAGATCAGAGCTACGTGACTTGGAGCGCTCTGGGGTAAGAAGCACATTAAATATAACCGCGGGGCATTGTTTTAGCACCACCAATGATGCTGGCGCTAATGTGGGTGTGTACGCGAGAGGAAACAGGCGGGCTTCCCACTCCTCCTCACCTTCCTCTTCCAAGAGTTATTCTCCCAATGAACCACGAATACCCCCTACTCAAAAAGGCATTGTTATGTGGCTGGATTGTTCATTAGGGAGTATAATTTTCACTTAAGACACGACAGGAGACATAGTTTGGGCATTGTAAATTAAGCTAACGTCATTTTGTCTTGCTGTTCTTCTGTTATGGATCCTGTAACGTTATGGCTGACCTTAGTGACTGGAGTCTCCATAGCAGAATTAATCTAAAAATTTAAAGTTTTTTTTTCAGATTATTATCTAGTTAAATAAATACATAAATATAATATAAATGTATATGAATATCTAAATCTTTAACTCAATCTAAATTTATACCTGTACCTCTATCTATCTATCTATCTATCTATCTATCTATCTATCTATCTATCTATCTATCTATCTATCTATCTGTCTGTCTGTCTATCTATCTATCTATCTATCTACTATCTATCTGTCTGTCTGTCTGTCTGTCTGTCTGTCTATCTATCTATCTATCTGTCTATCTATCTATCTGTCTGTCTATCTATCTATCTATCTATCTATCTATCTATCTATCTATCTATCTATCTATCTATCTATCTATCTATCTATAAAGAACTAAATAAATAATTGACAAATTAATTTACATATAAATGATTCAAGAAACCCATTTGACATTTTTTTTTGTTTTGTTAACAATGTTTCACTTGCAGATATTTATTGGAACTGTCTTGTGAAAAGTTGAAAAGTCTCTTTTTGTAGCTACAAGATGTACGAATCATTTATTGAATCTACAGTTAACAACATTATATTAAATACATCCTTGTCAGAACGAGTCCCTCGTTCAGTCCTGAAGGGCGGCACAGTTTTCACTCAGGTGTCAGAAAAATCTCTTGTTGCCTTTTCAATCTTTTGCATTGTCTTTCAATTTACTTTGCTTTTTTATTCAGGTGAGTGGCTGACAGTCTGAGTCAATAAGAGATTCAACATGAGGCTCAAGTCATTGCTGCACAGAAACTGCAATCTCAACTCATTGTTTGGAGAGAGTCAATACCAATCACGTAAAAAGTATTTTCTTTATTCATGACACTGATCACCAATTTTATTGAAAAAAAAAAGTCAGACATGAGACATTTATCTATAACGTCTTCACCTGCACTATGGAGGGTAGAACTAAACCTGCACTATAGAGGGTAGAACTAAACCTAATAGTGTTCCCTTTCCCCTTCCACCCGCTCAACTCAATGTGTATAATGAAATACTATTTACATTTTTACAAAGCTTTTATCAATTCACTCTGTCTGTCTGGTGAACAATTTGTACACGTTATATCTCCCACACCAAATCTGGGATCAAGCTGAAATTTTACACAATTATTTCAATTTTTCATTTTAAAGTATATTTTAGATCTTTTCTGAAACAAAATTCTTGAAAGAAAAAAAAGGGCATGTTAATATAATAAAGTTCTCATTTCAGACCATGCGATCTATGGGGCAGACGATGGTCATCTGTTTCATTGGCCAACGGTTAACAAGCAGGGTGTCCTGTGGCCATCACAAAGAGCAACCGCCTTTACTTTCCCCATTAGAGTTTGGGCGCCCTAAAAATCACATAATTAAAAATCCCACTCTACACCGAGATTTGAACCCAGGGCCCGAGAACCCCACTAAGCCACCTCGCTTCGCGTGTTATTATACTTCAGTAAAACTGTGAATCATTTAGTGAAACTGGAAGCAGTGGTTAACAAGTTCTATTTGCTTGTCATTTTAGTTCCAACTGTTCTACCCGTATGGAAGAAACCATTGATTCAATCGATGTGTCAGACCAAAAGAAAAAGTTTATCTTGACAAAAAACCTTCTCACTTTATTGATTCTTGGAATTTTTTTTTTATCTTTTGTCATTTTTAACTTTTTGGCTTTCTGCCCGGGAAAGAAAGAAAACTCGATCAAATAAGTCTACAGCATCAATATGGCTATTTGACAAAGTGTTGTTCAAACTGAACGAAGCACCCAGGTCTCGGGGTTTCCATTATGTCTGTGTTAGCTTTATTCTGTGGCAGCGATGGAAAACGGATTTTTTTTTGTTAGCTGACTGATTGAATCATTTGAGTACTCACCTTGTCTTAGTAAAACAAACTGTCATGACCGTCGCTAGAGGTGCGAAGATATAATTGGAGTAAATATTTTAGCAAAGTGATGGCGTGCATTTGAATCAAAGCAGGCTGTTGAGGCTATTATTATCTATGATTTGCGCACGATATTTTTTAAAACAAGCATCATGGGTGTAGTGATTTATAAGGAAAGAAAAACTATAACAACAACAAGAAAAAAATATAAATATTTTTTAAACAAAAAAAACAAAACAGCTTATAAATATTGTCATTGTATCAATTAGTTTGGATCAGTCATGCAATTAAATTAGTAATAGACCTAGACCAACAACAATAAATCCGTGCAATTGATAATATTTTTAATCAATTGTTTTTGTTTCATTCTTTCAGCTTTCTCATAACACTATGATCCTATCACTTAACTGGACCAGTTAGGAATATGGGGGTGTCGCGTAGTGCCTTGTATTTTTGTTTTGAATTGTTTTTGCTACGTCACAAAGTCCGGTGACATTTATTGGTCATTCGTTGTCCTGTGACAGTTCACCCTCTGAAGTTGGTTGAAACGGACGGTGTGTTAGTCCGTAAAAGATTATTAGTCTGTACTAGTTTCTTGGACTTATTAGTTTCTTGGAGTAATATTATTCAATAAGATTGTTGGACCCCTGTTTAGGGTGAGTTACTTTGTGATGATATCTCTTATTGTATGTTATATAAGGTTGTCGCTTTTTCTAGTTTTGGAAATGAGGTTGAATTTTGTGTTATTTCGTTTATAGGGTGCCAGTATTGGAGTTGTATATACTGAGCTCAAGTCTATGCTAGTGTGGGCGTCGCTTGCCGTCTCAGAAATATATATATAAGTCTTCAGTGTCATTGTCCAATTGGCGATCATCGAGTCTGGTGGACTATGAAACCAGGGTGACAAGTTGATAGCAGTAGCAAAGGTGCTTAAATTAATTATTGAATAATATCTTTATATATATAATATAATATATATATGTAATATATATATTGTCTATTTATCATCCTCATTGTACATATACATATATTCATTTTGTTGTTGTTATTTAATCCATCCACCTAGTTCGTTACTCTATGTACGACTGTGTGTGAATGATATTCTTATCAGGCTGAACCTTGGGACCTTAAATGCGTACAGCTATTTAACAACACATATAATTCCTAAACCTGACCGGTGGGGGGGGGGAATATAGAAAGGGATATATGTGTGGATTGGTAATTGGTTTTAAAGGCATTTCCAAAAAAGGTGGAGAGGGAACTACCTGAATTCTAACTTATGGCACACGCCACCTTGGGCTAACCAGCCTGCTAGTGAAGTACTTATGACTAGAGAAAATTGTTTATTTCAATATAGAGCGGTGACCTACATAGGGGACTAACTCAGCTTATGCCTACACTTATATCAAGTACAACTTTTTTCCCTTGTTCGAGATACAAAACTAAATAATTAATTACCATTAGTTAATCAACTGATTGGTTAATTTTTTGTAAATTCTTAATTGGTGTCGGAGAAATAACGTGTTACCAGACAGAAAGACAGACAGAATGAGTTGATATAAGCTTTGTAAAAACATTGCGTTAAATAAAAAATGTTACCTTCAATTGTCAATTTGTTAGACTTTGTATAAACTTTAGAAGTATTAGTTTTAGGAGTCTCAAACAGTATTGATGGTCTTATATATTCTTTCACCTTGTGTGATAATTAATAGACTCCAACAGTATCTAGTTTCTTGCAGTATCTGTAAACTCTTGAAGTTCCAGTATATGTTTTAATACTTTATAGCAGCATGTAATTGACTAATTGGCGAAATCCTAATTGACCCTTAAACATCTCTGTATCGACTATCGACCCTTAAACATCTCTGTATCGACTCTCGACCCTTAAACATTTCTTTATCGACCCTTAAACATCTCTGTATCGACTATCGACCCTTAAACATCTCTGTATCGACTATCGACCCTTAAACATCTCTGTATCGACCCTTAAACATCTCTGTATCGACCCTTAAACATCTCTGTATCGACAGTTAAACATCTCTGTATCGACTATCGACCCTTAAACATCTCTGTATCGACTTCGACCCTTAAACATCTCTGTATCGACTATCGACCCTTAAACATCTCTGTATCGACTATCGACCCTTAAACATCTCTGTATCGACTATCGACCCTTAAACATCTCTGTATCGACCCTTAAACATCTCTGTATCGACCCTTAAACATCTCTGTATCGACAGTTAAACATCTCTGTATCGACTATCGACCCTTAAACATCTCTGTATCGACTATCGACCCTTAAACATCTCTGTATCGACTATCGACCCTTAAACATCTCTGTATCGACTATCGACCCTTAAACATCTCTGTATCGACTATCGACCCTTAAACATCTCTGTATCGACTATCGACCCTTAAACATCTCTGTATCGACTATCTTGATCGTATTTCGTTATGATGAACTATAAAATGTAAAACGACTTAAAAAATAATATTTTAATAACTGACCTTCAATTGTATTTGAAACTCAACTAGTTTTAAAACAATAATTTCATGCTATTAAACACGTCTACTATCACTCTCAAGCTACACAATGAGCACGTTTCGCAACCATTATTTTTTATTTCCTGCCATTTTTGTTTAGAAAATAAGACAACACATCACCAAGAGACCGAGTAATAGCCCCCAATTTCCCAGGTAGTCTTAACTTAAAAGAACCGCTCCCATCAGATATGAAAATTGTAACAGCAATCTTGACATCTCTTCCTAAGTTATTATTCTGTACATGCTAGCGATGTTTGACAAATGATTACGTCTGATGCTGAGGATTGAAGTGTGAACCTTAACACGCTATTTCAACTGGAATAATGCTAATAATGCATTCTTTGCATTCAACGCCCGCCATAGAATCGACATTTCGTTAGAATTATGTGCAGAGGAGAAAATGGCTGTATAAATTAGTCTAGTTAAAAGGTCACACGAGCAGGCTTGTACATTCGATCAGCCAATTTACTTTTAATAACAGGCGACACAATCCAATTGCTATGGGAAAACATTCCTTGTCTTATTCTTATATTTTTTTTTTATGTAAGCGCTATATTTCTGTGGCATTTTACGTCTCGAGTGATGATATATTTCATCTGCAACTTCTTGTGTGACTAAAGAGGCCAATCCTTGATACAGAGCTGCGGTCACAGGTTAGGCCTCTGTAATCACCAGAGGCTGTTATACTTTCCCCCTTCTTTCTAATACATTTGTATATAACATCTGCAATCGGGACCCTTCCTTTATGCTGGCTCTCCATGGGGATCTATCCAGTGCTACTTTTTCCCAACTGTTAGTGTCGATTTTGAAGAGCTTCATGTCGCGTTTGCATACATCAGTATACATTAGAAGAGGACGACCAGCGGTTCTCCTGTCTTCTGTTAGATCACCAAATGTCTTGTGGAAGTCGACCTTCTGTCATTCTACTACAAAAATAAACCAGCCAGCCAGGGCGTTTGCTGCTGATACCCTGATGTATATACAAAGTTATATTTTCTATTAACAAAAGGATGCTACTTCACTGTAAAAAGCTTTTTACTTTTCACAATTAATTACAGTGCAAAATATAATTCGTTTTCATCTAATTAATAATGCTTTGAAAGAACAACCTAGTTAATGCGTGCTGGTTGAGTGTTTCAGCGCTTTGCGTATAATTCGAGATGTCTGTGGTTCGAACCCTTTTGACAATATTAAATCATTTTAGAACGCCCCTGAGTCCAGCCAATTGTCGTTATGGTAGCTGTTGTGGCTCTTCTGCGGTGTTGAATGTAATCAATGCAATGATCATGAGGTAACCTTCAACCAAATCAGGAACACCGGCGAAGTCCCAAACAATCAATAAATAGTAGACGACGCTAGTATCAAACAATCATGAATACTTTAATACTTAAAAAGGGATCCGTCCAATGTCTTTCCGTAAATCCGTATATCTATTCTATTGCTCTACACGAAGCGTCTTCTTTGTAGCGTCACTTAGAGCGTTCTTGTTTTTTGAAAGATCTGTCACGTGACTTGTCGCTATGTAAAACTTTTCCCCTTATTCCCGAAACAAATAACTAAATCCTAATCAGGTCATAACAGGCCAAAAACACATTCAATAACTATCATCAATAGGAACATGAACTGCTTTACATTTTCTTCGCTCATATTTATTGAAAGAAAACATTCTAAAATTTATAATTATACTGTATTAATGAGCGTTAATGTGACATAGGCAGAGTTAATTATTTTTGAGTAATGACAGGAGTGATTCCCCGTAAGAAGATTATATAAAGTGTGTTTAGTTGCAACTTGCTTCTGAGTTACCAGCTTGACCACTGGACCTTGCAGTGTGTTGTTTGTACTGTAGATACCAGACTTGCTGATCTCCGTCTCGACAGGTCTGGAAAACCAAAAATTCTCGACCTGTATTGCGACATTTATGCACTACGCAAGACAGCAGGGTTTCTGTCCAGGGCTTTTGCAAGAGAGGATTTAAGCCTCTCAAGCCCTCACTCTAATGGAGTTTGATGATGATGATGATGATGATGATGTGATGATGTTTTTTTTTGTGGTACTCACGACCAGTGACACGCACATAGAGTCTACATATGTACAAGCAAGTATTGAAAAAATTAGATTCATTGTCATTAGCCGTACATTGTAAAATCATTGTAATAATTGAATAAAATTACAAGTATTGTTTTTTTTTTACTTATGTTTCATTTGAAGCCGGAGACAATATGTTTAGGTAAAAAAAACAACAAGATTTTTCATTACGATTTTAAAATAGTTTAAATCCTCAAGTCGAATCACACACTAACATTTCAAGCAATAATACACATTGTCCCCCTAAAATAATAAATTCACATTAGTAGATTTAACACGAATTCTTTAACTTACCTTACATTCGGAAATTCCCGAACGTGATAGTCCTTTCAAAGCCGATATTGGACCAGGATCTAGACCTAGTTCTCCAGCCAAATTTAAATTTAATTCTTTTTTTTTTTTAATTTGAAGAATTATAAGGGTCAAGCTAGAGTTTACCAGTGTGGCCAATAAGTTTGTAATTCTTTTCCCAGCGATATACATCAAATGTTAAATTTCCAGGGAAATCGTGATTACTCCGTTAGGAATTTTTGTGGCACAACAAACTATTTTCTGTTTCAGCTTCTTATACAGTGGTGTTGCTAGGGATTTGCCAACCTTTGGGAGCCTGGGGGCTTGACCTCTTTGGGGCCCCTTGCATTTTGACAGTCGACATCATGACATGACATTGTATTGATGCTTTTGGGGAGAACTGTTTTCTGTTTCGTCAATGTATTAAATATCTTTATATCTTTTTTTTTCTTTCTCTTCTTGTGTGAGGCTACATCCGAAATCAAGATGTTTCGTTTGTTAGCATTGTTTGAAATATTACTCTTAAAAACCACCAAAGGCTCACCACACCATGAAAGTTAGTAAGAAAAATTTATTATTTGTCAATTCATTGTCAAAAACAAGAAAGTCATGCTCTTTTGTTTAAAGCTTTTTTAACGTTTTCTGACATTAGTTAAATATTCAAATATTTCTTTTTATTTTACATAACTTCGAAACAAAACAAAGTCAAAACTTTGAAGCAAAGCAAATACATAACCATAGACTTATATCTACTAAACTATTATCCGCGACTGATCGATCGTGAACATTTTGTAGAAAGTTGGATCAAGGCGTTGTTTTGTAAAGTAGTTAAAAGAAGTTAAGTTTTTTTTTTCCACCCTAACCTATGTAACATATAATTTTATTTTTTAGATCTAGATCTAGTAATTGATTATCAAAAATACACAAAAAAATCACAATTAGTATTGCATTCAGTTTTTTTGATAAAGAAGATTATGTATAGCAAAATTGCAAAATAATAATAATGAGACGAGAGTACTCTTATTTTTAATGTTCGTTTTCTAGATCTAGATCTAAAAATTAAATTATATGTTACATAATTTGTTACAAAATTTGATATCCATTGTCTTAATTATTTTTTTAGGTATTACTAATTGCTTTAGATGGGTTACGGGATGTAACTTTCTTTTGTTGGTAGAAAAAAAAAAAGCCGATGTTTTTAAACAAATATAATATTTGTAAGACCAGGGGAAATAAGAAACTAAAATATCAATGAAGCTGAAGATTTCTAATACTTTGTCTCCCTTGAAATTATTAAATCATTTTTGACATCTCTCCCAAATCCTATCTAGCAATTACTTGAACGCTATTCCATTTCATTTATCTTTTCTTTTTATCAAGTTTCTATATAATATAAATTTAAAAAAAAACTACGTATGTTCACACACAAAATTGACAAATATAATGTAAAGAAGGTATTAAGTGTTTTTGAAATTTTAATATAGTCGTCCTATTGTGCTATTAAGGTTTGAGCAATGTTGTACGGCATGCATCAATATTACTCTAATGCTCTAGTCTACCCATCTCTAATGGGTAAACGACATTAGCTGGGTGAAATAAAGTGCTGGCCGCATGACACCCTCGTTAACCGTGGACTATAGAAACGGATGAGCTTTAGACAATCAGTTCTTATGGATCGCAAGGTTTGAAAGGGGAGCTTAAAAATGATAACACTAAAATATTCGTGTTTCTAAATGTGTTTTTCTATTCTTCTTAGTCGTGTTCATGTTTTATACTGATCAGTCCTATAGTTGAACTGAGTAGTGGATTTCAGATCAGTCCTATAGTTGAACTGAGTAGTGGATTTCAGATCAGTCCTATAGTTGAACTGAGTAGTGGATTTCAGATCAGTCCTATAGTTGAACTGAGTAGTGGATTTCAGATCAGTCCTATAGTTGAACTGAGTAGTGGATTTCAGATCAGTCCTATAGTTGAACTGAGTAGTGGATTTCAGATCAGTCCTATAGTTGAACTGAGTAGTGGATTTCAGATCAGTCCTATAGTTCAACTGCGTAGTGGATTTCAGATCAGTCCTATAGTTGAACTGAGTAGTGGATTAAAGATCAGTCCTATAGTTGAACTGAGTAGTGGATTTCAGATCAGTCCTATAGTTGAACTGAGTAGTGGATTTCAGATCAGTCCTATAGTTCAACTGAGTAGTGGGTTTCAGATCAGTCCTATAGTTCAACTGAGTAGTGGATTTCAGATCAGTTCTATGGTTCAACTGAGTAGTGGGTTTCAGATCAGTCCTATAGTTCAACTGAGTAGTGGGTTTCAGATCAGTCCTATAGTTCAACTCAGTAGTGGGTTTCAGATCAGTCCTATAGTTCAACTGAGTAGTGGATTTCAGATCAGGCAGTCCTCCATGTAGTTTTCGTACTAAACTATAAATATTTATTATTTGATTCTGATAAGACCTAAACATCGAGTTTTTGTAACCTGGGAAATATTACTCGGGCAAAGATGTACAGATGTCAAAGTACAGACTACATACCCTCGAAGTGTCTAGTCATTGACTACAATGGCATAGAAATTCGGCAACGAAATAGACTTTTCGGTCGTATCAAGGACAATACAATGCTATCTAAATCCAAACCACTCATGCTATGTGAGGTGGGGGGGGGGGTCTGGAAAGTTTACGTGCTGCTTTTTAGGTGCTCAGCAAGGACATTAAGTTCGTTTAGGTTCTGAAGAGAATCATGTCGCGCTGACAAACACAAGTGTGCCGGTACCTTAAAAGTGTCTGCAGCTTTCCTGCCGTCTATAATCAATTAGATCACCAACAAAATGTGCTGCAGCTACTTCTTTAAAGTCACAGGCCCGGGCTATACATAGATATGCCGGGTGGCTAGGTAGGTAGATAAATAGATAGACATATAGATTGATTCATTCATTGATTAATTTCTATAGATAGACAAATAGGTAGGTATGTAGATAGACAAAGAATGGGCGGGTGTGTTTGTAGATAGGTAGGTTACTAGGTAGGTAGGTAGACAGATAAACATAGAACTCAACAAAGCACATTTACTTTCTCAGTAATATTCTCGTTTTATTTTTATTTTATATATTTACCTAAAAGTTGTGTAAATAGACAATCAATAGATATTTTGACTTTCATGTTTTTATAAAATCTCAAACGCAACAAATTTAGTGAAATAGATTTCATGATGATTTTTTAAAAATCTATAAGTGAAATCGAATAAATTGTGACACAATAAATGTTACTTAGCCTACATCTTGACATTAAATGATTGATGACATTTTAAAAATCTTAAGAAAAATCCTCCATCTAATTCCAAAACCATAATATATCGTTTGTTTTTCCTTGTACTGACATTATCAAAAAACGAAGACATTGATTTGAACATTTTAAGGGTTTGTCAGTGAAAGATGTAACAAAATTGGGTCGGGGGGGGGGGGCTTATTCAGAGCAATGCTGTGATCCTTAATCTTCATATTCAGTAAAATGCTGTGATCCTTAATCTTCAGAGTCCAAGGCAATGCAACTTCAATAAAAAATAAAATAACTCTATATGTCTACAAGGTGTTCTTTGCAACCAATTAAAATTGTCAATTTATAATTACAATATCATTTTCTAAATGTTAAGTAGAAAGTCTCTTTAGTGCACTATAACAAAATTTGACTTCCATTGGAGAAGTAGTGTGTTGTCTGAACAGTGCTATATATACTGTGAGACAATACGTTTTAAACATCTTTTAATTTTTACACTGTACTCTTAAAACTTTGCCTTTAAACATAATACATGCAAGAGTTAGTGAAGCATCATACACTGTAAATATTAAATAGAATAATTATTTTTAAATGACATAGAGATAAATTTGATGCATACTATTTTAACAAAACAGTCCATATGTATAGAATAAAGTTAACAATTACATCTAAGGTGTTTTATAAATTCAAAAATTATATAAGCATTTATTGCAATATAAAAGAAAAGTTTACCAAAAGAACAAATAATTTCACAAACTTTTTCCAAAGTGGCCTAACAAGCAATTAGTTTTTAGCTTTCAATACAAACTATTCTTACATGACAATCTGTAAAATTTTGTTTGCTCTTCAGATACAGGCCTAACAGGTTTCCCTTATTTTATCTCACTAACATTAGCAGGTTATTCCAGAAAATAGAGAAAAACAAATAGTATAAAATGAAAGACAGTGAATGCTAAAAGACATTGCAAAACTTTGATTTATTTATGTCATACAAGGTCAAGACCAAAATATAGATTTGAAATAACATATATAAATATATATATTTTATTCCATTCCTTGCAAGACAAAAAGATTTGTGTTTAAAATGTCTGGCTCTTTAATATTTCACCTTCACATTATAAATCTAAAATAATAAGCCTATAGATGTTCAATATATTCATAAGTATATTATCAATTTATACAATTAACTTACATAAAAAAATAAATAACCAAACAAAACAAAATATAAAATAAAGTATTTTTACTAATTTAAAATTTAAATAAATCTTCTAATATGTAATTTCATATGCAATCATCTTAGAGACAGTAAAGACTTAAACTTTGACCAATACTAATTAAAAACCAACTAATAATATACTCTCCCAGCGTCAGTTGTGAGATGGTTTCCATTATTACCAGTTCTGTTTAGTTCAAGTTAAAAACAAAATGTTTTATTTCCTTTCTTAAGCACTTTATTTCATTGTTTCTTGAAGAGATCTTGGAGTAAAGAGATGCTGATATTGTTTGTCTTCTTTATTCCAATGATCAATTAAAAGTTGGGTTGTATGCAGCTACCAGACGATCTCCCTTTGGATCCTCTGAAATCACATGACCAGATGATGTCTGTGCCACTCTAGCTCCAGAGAAGTCAACACTGGAAGTGTCAGAGTTATCTCGCGAGAGATACATGTGCTTCTTTTTTCTGTCCAAATAAATAAAGATGCAATAGAGAAGGGACAGGAGAAAAAGAGTGAAAAAAATTATCAGATATAAAGAAAGATAAAGAAAAATACAAGAGAAGTAGAGGCTTTATTCATTTCTTTACAAAAATTATGTTTTGTTATTATTTTTTACTTTTTTCAAGAGTTCTAATTATGCCTGGTCATGTGGTATGCGCTTCGTACTGTTGTTTGATGGTCTTGATCATCTCAGGTCCAATCCCTGCCCACTGTCATCCTCCTTCAACCTGAGGAAGGTTTGGGCTATGATGTAGTAATCTTCTAATCTGACCATCCAAAATATAAATTGAAGTACTAATGTTTATCTTTGACACCAGGAAAAAAAGTATAAAAAAACACCTAAAAAATGGCCATCTGAAATTGTCAGGCTTAACCTTAGACTGAGACCATGAACTGTGATGAGATTTTAGTGATTCAAGCCATCTACTGTCTATCACAAAATTCACTTCATGATCCAAATTTCCTTCCTTCTTGCAGACCTGAGGCACAGGGTGTTATTGGAAAGAAAAAGCTTGTAAGATTTTTTGTAGAAATCTCAAACAGATTTCTTTTTAGCATATATCATACAAAAACAGTCAACAACCTTTAAATGATTATACTAGAAGGCATCACAATTCAATGTTTCCTATTTCAATGCTCAGACATATCAAAACATCAATTAAAAGAAGTTCAAGTAAAGATGGAAAAGTTTTGTACCTGTCAATTCGCTTTTTAATTAAATAAGCCGCAACAATAAGCACTGAAAGGCAGAGAACTCCTGTAATAACACCCAATACAATAACTGCTGTCTCATCTGTGTTGCTCTTGGAGCCTTCTAATGGTTGTACTGTAGCTTGACACTGAGGTGCTAATAACAGAAAAAGAGCTATTTACATTGTTTTAGTCTTTTAAAGCATTTCTATCATTTTGGCATGACATTAAATAGCAACTTTTAACTAAACTCTTTTGTTAGATTTATTGATTATTTTGTATTTATATTTGGATAAATAAGGCTTTAAAATAGTATTTATAATTAAAACTATACAGTCAGTTTTTATAGAATTTACCTGATAGAGGCGACCAACCATCAGTTCTTTTATCAGGGTTACATACAAAGCATATATCACTAACATAGAGCTCATCTCTTACGTAGCACTGATCATCTATGATACATGTGTACGGCTGTTGGATAAGCAAAATGAAGAATATTTATACCTAAGCATTATGGTGGGTGTTTTTAGTTGGGACACTTCTTTGTAATACCAAAACAACGATTTAAAGCAAAATGATTTTAGGTAAAGTAGGAAAGGTAAAGGTTATTGGTAAAAAAAAACAAATAAATAAAAAAAAAATTGACAAAGAAAATAATAGCACTCTCCTCACTCAAGCAAGATGGGAGCTGAACTTACCTTCCATTTACAGGTGGCACTGTCTCCTGCTGTGGAGATATCACACTCCTGACAGCTTGATTTAGTATAAACATGGAGATAACTATGATTACTTGGACTGACTTTGTCATTGCTGACACTTATGAAAGCATTTCTTCTAGATGGAACTGGACAGGTAATCTGGCTAACACTGATATACGTAGCAGGCACAGTTGCCACTTCTCCTGTCAGTGTCACTCTATCACTAACCTAAAAATATAAAAAAAAACATAGTATGACTACAATGTGTAAGGTTCACATGACAGTGGCACTACAGCCTATGGAGGGCTCTGGCCTGCTTTAGCATTCTGATCTATCCTGAGCTTTATGTCTCCATGCCCGGATTTTTGGCTGTTGTAGATCTGCCTCTACGTCATCAAGCCACCTTACCCATGGTCTGCCTTTGGGTCACCTGCCTTGGTTTTTGTGGGTGAACAATCTCTGCTCCTCTGTTCTCTGGCATTCTATTGAGGTGAGCTGCTCAAAGTTATCTGTTCCTTTTTATATCCATCACTAGGGAGGGGTCTTCATAAAGCTGGTATATTTCTTGGTGTGAATCCTCGATCCGGTTTCTTGGTGTATGGGACCATACATTTTTCTGAGGATATTTCTTTCCCAAATGTTTAGCAGATTTCTGTGTTTTTTGTAAGTGTCCAGGGTTCACTTGCATATGCTACTACAGGTCTGATGATGGTTTTGTAAATGGTTAACTTTGTCTTCCTAGATATAAGTTTGCTTTTAAGCATGTGTTGTGTGTTATAGAAAGCTCTGTTGCCTCCTGCTAGTCATTCCTTTACTTCTGAGATTAAGTTATTGTTGAAAAGTATTATGCTTACTAAATTTTTTAACATTTCTACGTTTTCAAACTTGTGGTTAATTTGAAAATATTGTTCTTCTGCTGATTTTCTCGTCATTAGAACATAATTGGTTTTGTTGTCATTTATTTCAAGTTCTGCTGGTCGAGATGCTTCTTCCAGTCGTGTGAAAGCTCAAGCAATGCCATCTGCATATGCGAGATATTGTAGAGGTTGGCTGTATATTGTTCTTGTTGGTTGGGGACCTAAGTTTTCTCTTACGAAGTAGTTAGTAATTGTCCCCCTTGTGTTTATTTGTATACTCCTTATTACTTTTTCTAGAGTCAGATTGAAAATCATGAAAGTGAGTCTCCTTGACTAAGTCCTTGTTTCACCCTAAATTCCCATGAGTGTTCTCCCTGTATTATGATTACATTTTGAGTTGTTTCAACTTATTGTTAAGCAGACACAAAATTTTAAGCAAGTAATTACTAATATTTCAAAAAATCTCTACCCAACCATTTGGTTAAAAAATATATCTAGAAAGAACACATCAAAATTTCATTGAAATTTTATAAAGCAGTTTTAGATAGTTCTACAGACAGACATTTCCTAGACACACAAATTCTGTCTGAGCAGTACCAAAGTGTAACTTACTGTGACATATCTAATGTGGCAAGTCAAGTTGCTTGATTGATAGAAATGTAATCCATCAATGAAGACATTGGTGCATGAGGAACCCAGTAAATCACATGCTTCAGTGGCAGGTAGAACTATAGGTACTGTGTCCTTACTAATATCACATTTTTCACCACTGTAGCCAGCTTTACAGATACAGACGCCTGAAAGACAGTGAAGTACTACTTATGTATGGAGATTTCATCTTTAACACTTGTTCAACTACAGGATTAAAAAAAAAATTACTGACGTACAATAAATTTAAGGCAATGTTATTATTTATATATTAAGAAAAATGTCAAGATGTGTAACTTTAAAAACGTCTATATTTGAAATTTTAAGAAAATTTCCATATTTAATTTTAGCAAAAAAAAACAATATAAGAATATGGCAATATTAAGCAAATTTATAACTTAAACTACTGATAATAAACTAAGAAGGTATTTTTACCTTTGAAGCTTAGCTATTAATTAGCATGTAAAGGATTTCAAAGCCTGGGTTTGGCAGGAAAAAGCTTTATTACTTGGTAATCACCACAAGTTATAAAAAGATGACTTGATATGCCTATCTATATGTTTTATTTTGTTCTTGTGTTTGTCCTAAGGGCCTACAACATGTAACAGAATATCCATTATCAATGAAATGTTAAAAAAATTTAGATTATTGACAAAATATTGACCATTAATGCAATCTCCATTATTTCCACAAGGCTCTGGACAGAGTGATGCTGTAATTGTCTCTGGTAAATCAGGCTCTCCATCATTAGTACCAGTAGCATTCCAGACATCTGGGTCTTGTCTAGCAATAGTCAGACATTGCTCAGTCAAATCTCTAACATGAGGCAAGGCCCACTCACGTTCACCAGTGTCCTAGTGGAAATAGGTTTAAAACCTTTAAATGAAGAATAAATCAAGGGCCCCCCAAAGACTATAAGGCAACAGATGTGGCTTTAAAAAAAATTACAATAAAAGAGATTAATGCTCAAATTCCAAACATTTTTTTTTTGTTAAAAATATTAATTTTTATTTTAGCTGTACAGATTACAGACTAGAAAAGCTGAGTAAAAGAATTTCAGCATACACCCAGAAAGGACTCCCAAAGACCTTTAATCTTTCTGTCTTAAGACCTTTTCTGTTAGTTTTTATAATATAAATATATATCTATATGATTATATCAATTATTTCAAGTTCAAATTCTGCCTGCTATCTACCCCAGCCATCCTGTAGCAGATCTGGGCTGAGATGTAATAAATCTTTATTTCTAAAGGTATATCCAACATATATATCAAACAAGTAAACTTCATCATTTAATGCCTTAAAATATTTTATCCAGAACATTTCATAAAATTTTACCAGAGAAAAATAAATATGTTATGCTATTGAAACATGTTATAATAGATTCATTCTATCATAAAGAAGTTACTTTTTTTTTAAATGAACGAAACTCAAACTATTTATTTTTGAATAGGTCTTATATTTTACAGATTTACTATTTCTGGTTTCAAAATAGTCATTTTGAACTTCTTAGCAACTAGAGGCAACTCTTTAAAAAGTGCTTAAAACAAGTTTTAAAATAATAGACCATTCTGACCAGTAGCAGCATGACAGTGAAAAATATGTTTAATTTTTTTTTTTTGGCTAAAAGCAGAGTGACATTGTCTCTGTGCTCAAAAAAGATTATGAAAATCTACTAATAAAGGTAGATGTTAGAGTAAAGATTATTTTGGGAAGGAATGACACCATACCTTATGACACCCACACCATATGACACCACATCTTATGACACCACACCTTATGACACCACACCTTATGACTTAACTCAATGAGTGCGGAGCGTCTATCCCATAGACGGGCGCACAGAACGTCTATCCCATAGACGCTCATACCCTACCTTTGTTTCGTTGCATTTTTAAATTAAACTTTTTAACTAACAACAGTGGAACTATTTTTACTTTATAAAAGAGTTCTTCATCCTTTGTTTACATAGAAATTAGAAGCTTTTGGCTTTATTGAGACATTTATTTTTACTTTTTTTACCCTGTAAAAAAACCTCGCCATGACTACGCTAGTCCAAGACACACCCACAATGTTTACTACGGAAGAAACTTTATAATTATTTTAAAATTTATCACAAATAAAGAGTAACAATGAAGAATTTGATCTAGATATAGAGATTAGTATCATTAGATCCAGGTAAGTCTAAATTTAGCATATTTATATCTATATTATTAGTATTTAGATCTAAATCTATTATATTATTGTCAGTTGGCTAAGTGTAGAATGTAAATCGAGATTGAATAGATCTAAGCTTTTATCTCTAGATTTAGCGTATTTATATCTATATTATTAGTATTTAGATCTAAATCTATTATATTATTGTCAGTTGGCTAGGTGTAGAATGTAAATCGAGATTGAATAGATCTAAGCTTTTATCTCTAGATTTAGACTCTAGATCTAGATATATCTCTAAATCTAAGCTTATGATAAATAAAAACAAAAGAAATGGTAGATCTACATCAAATAATCATCCACTGTGGGCATTTTTTGCCCATTTTTTTTATTTTTTTTTAGTATTGTTTATCTGTTAAAATCTACAACATCATGGCTATGCCTGTCCAAGACACACCCACAATGTTTACTACTGTATAAGCTTTATTATTGTTTTATTTATACTTCTATGACATCACATTTCTTTTTGAAAAAAATGTCAATAGTCTAATATGATGTTTCAACGGTAATGCAAAGATCAAAATCTATATTTAGGTCTCAGAAGTTCTAAAGCTGGCATCCATTTTTTTTTTGAGTGTCATATTATTTAGATTATAATTTGTATCTTATATTTAAATAGAAAGATGTTTACATTTTCACATTCTCCATTCATTTACCTTTACTTTGATACCAAATATGCTACTATAGCTTCATTGGTACTTGAATAATACATTTTGTTTTAGGCATGTTTGGAACATTTTCTTTTTTTTCCAAAAAAGTAGCTTTTTTTTTTTTTTTAAACCTTAGCAATGCCCCTGACCCAGACAATATAGACTGACTACCTGACATCATTTAATTTTCACTGGTTTACTGGGTTTTTTTTTGTATAGAACATAATTATAATTATTTCTTGTGTTCCTATTGCTAAGGACAATGGAGTAAAATAATTATAAATAACAATACAAAAAATTGTGACAACCTTTTAGCTATTTTTTTTAAATTGATATAATGTTTTCTGACATAAATGAAAAGGAAATGTTTAAAATGTTATGCCTACAAGCCTAAATAATTTAATGAATAGTTTCTCATACCACAAGATCTTCAACACAACTGGCTATACTGGCATTAACAGTTCTTTTGTCTAATTGTAAAACACAGTTAAGAACAGTGCTGCTGTTTTCTAAATAGTTGGTGCAGTATTCTGTAGCTTGTTCAACTGTAAAACTTTCAGATCCACTGATATCCACAGTCTAAAAAAAAAAATTTGAAACATGAAAATCATAAAAAGTACTTTATAAAAAAACAAATCTTATATGAAAAGTAATTGTATCAAATAGTTTGGATCAGTAATGTAATTTTTAATAGATCTAGACCAATAACAATAATCTGTGAGATTAGAAATATTTTTACCAATAGTTTTTGTTCTGCTTTTAGCTTTCTCAATACACAATGAAACTATACCGGTACTTATTTGGACCAGTTTTAAAAATGGGGATTGTGAAAGGGAAGAAAGAAAGGGATATCTGGGTGAATTTAGCCATAATCGCTTTTTAAAAGGATTTTTTAAAAAAAGGGGAACGACCTGAATCCAAACTCAGGGCTCAAACCGACATACTAACCACACTGCTAGTGATTCAAAATTACTTTAAAGCAGTGACCAATAAAAGGGACTAACTCATCATAAGCCACCACTTCAGTCAAGAACAATTTCTTTCCCTTGATTGATATAACAAAAAAAAAATTAATTACCAATAGTTAATTAACTAATTGGTTAATTCTTTTTATTAATTCTTATGTTGTCAGGTAATAGAAATAATTGTGTAAAATTTCAACTTGATCCAAGATTGGGAGTCAGAGGAATAATGTGTAAAAAACTTTTACCAGACAGAGCTTTGTAAAAAAAAAATATTGTAAACCATAGCTTCATTTAACATTTTTAGAATCACTATTACAGTTCACTGTATATATTATATAGGTAAATAAACTAAAAGGGACTTTTTTTTGTGCAAGGTCTTAGTTTAAGGGTATGACTCAAAATAGTTGTGATGTTAATTAAGTGCAGATCATTGAACCAAAGCAAATAGAATATTTATATAGTGAAATGTACATGTTTACTAATTTAATTAATTTATATTTATGAAAAAGCAATCAACAGAATAGTTATTATATGATTTCTGAAAAACAAAATGTTTAACTAACAATTATTACTATATATATATATATATATATAAATATACATACAGTGCTTTTAAAAAAAAAAAATAGGTACCGATCCTCAGTGATGGATTGCCTAACAGTTAACTACTAATGCATTAATAATAAACATAAAATTACAAGAAAAGTAATACTTTTTTCCCCACATTAAAAAAAGTGCTGGTACGCTGTACCGGTGCCTACCGTCACATAAAAAGCACTATATATATATATATATAGATGTTGGGTTTGGCACAGAAGAATAAAAAAAGGACAAAGGCTTGTAGGCTGATTGCAAATTCCTTCAATTCTTTAATAAAGACTAGAAATCTGCAGCCATACGAAAACACAACAGGGATTCAAAGGAAGCTAAGTGCCGGTAAAAATCTCATTTAGTAACGTGCAATGGTGAGAGGTGCCAGTGAGGAACTGTGTCCATGTAGACAATATACACACAATTTTATGTATGGGCCTTGCCAGCCATTCTGGAGCATAGGTCAACAGGCTGGCCAGGAGAACCCTCAAAATGTAAGGCAGCTCCCCCCACTACATATAAATTCCATTCTACATATATATTCAGAGTTTTTAGCTTTTTTATGTGTGTTCCAATCTGCAATCCATAACCCTTTCTTTATATTAACCCTGTAAGTAGACCTTCCCAAAAGTATACCTCTCTTCAATGTCTCAATATATTAATGTGTCTTAAAAATACTACTCATTAATTTAAAATAAAGACAAACCTGTCTAACAAATCTACGGCTTCTAATTTGAGTTTGACCTAAAACTGGAAGTTTAGCCTGTTGAACTAGGGAGTTAGTTACGTCAGCAGCTAGAGAAGAAAAAAAATGTTAAGTTTTTATCAGACCTATTAAGAATTTGTTAAACATTGGTACTAAAAGAAGTTCTAAATATTTTGTTAGATTTATCTAATACTGCTTGTAAAGACAAGAAGAACAAATAAACTTCTAAAATGCTTTTTTTTAATTACAGTTGAGGCAAATTTTTATTGTCTTCTCATTTATAAGTTAAAACAAAAAATGTAATTAAAAAAAAACTGATTGTAATTTAAAGTTAACCTATGTAGCTAAAATGAATACATATATATATTATTCAATTCTTACGATTGGTCTGTGTAGTGGTACAAGTAAACACATCCAGGCCTTCGTCACATAAAGCTGTTTGAGAGTTAATACAGCTGCAGAATTTCTCATGGCTGGTATATGTGCTTGCTGCCACACCGTTGAACAATGATCCTGATCGTCTTTAGTGAAAAAATTAAAAAACAGATTTCATAGAAAATTAAATAACATTTTTAAAACTGATTTTAATAAATATATTTTTTAGTGTGTATTTTGAGATTTCAGACTTATGTTTTCTACATCTCTCCATTGTTACATTATCAATAGCATATCGTGACTAAGTAATAACAAACTTTTTACCATACAGAATGGCTGAAGCTAAAATAAATTTGCAAACAAAATGTTTTATTTTGAGATTTCAAATTAATTGTGAAAATGCATAGAGTCAGTTCCAAAGGTACATAAATTGTTGTTTGGCAAAGATAAAAAAGATTTTATGTTTAAAATAACAATGACATCTGCGCATTAACCAACAAGAATAATGTACTTAATTTAGATTTCTTCAAAATTTTGCCAAAAGTTTTTGCTTTGCTGCTTTTCCTATTTAAAAATAAAAGGGAAAAAAATTCACTTCGCTGCAACCTTTTATACCTTGCAATATTTTCAAACTCACCTCCAGAAATTGTTGAAGCTTGCTTCATTCATGCCATTAAAATCATTCAAGGCATTGCCATTAAAGTCACCACATAAGCCTGTTCAGAAAGTGTGACAATCCTTTATTGTATAAGTATAAATAACCTCAATGAATACAAAATTGTATACTCTTTTCAAGCTCCGTAAACTAATCAAAAAGAAAACTGTCTTAATGTTATTAGAGAGCTTGGGCTACTTAATAAGAACAAGTCATTTGATTATATTATTACCAAAAAAGATATTTTTTAAAATAATGAATAAACTTTAAATGCAAATGAAAAAAGTGAATAATTTTATTTCAAACTGCTAGATTTATCTTAACCATTCATATGGCTCACCTTCAGTTTTGCTATGATCTAATGCAGAAGCAACCACATTAATATCCATGAAAGGTTTTCTGCTAGCCAAGACAGTTATTTTAGTTCCAATGGGTAGAGTCACCTTTGAAAGAAAATATATCAATGAGTTGCTTATATAAGATAGAATTTGTTATTATCAAACATAACATACAAACTTTGAGAGGTATCAAATTTCCATTACACACTATTATATGCATCACAATCTAGAGATGGAAAGTCATACTAACTTAAATTCTGTACAATATAATAAAAGACATTTACACATTTTCTTATCAAGATATTGATGCATATTATTTCATTAAAAAAAAAGGTTTTCTTCACAGCTGAAGTAATCTTTTTTGTCTACTTTGTCTTTAATTTTTTTTTGTTCCATGACATTTTGCTTTCATAATTTTTAAATTTTCATTTAAATTTGTAAAGAAAATTATATTGCTACTTTTTATTCAGCTGATTGAAATTATCAATTTAAGATTATAATTTCTTTAGGTGTAAAAGATACTTGCTTCATATTTTTGCCCAGTTCCATATCGTCTAATCTTTGTTCCTTTAGTAAACTCTCCATTTTTGAAAACTTCCACAATTATAATGCTATTACCTCCACCATACTGGGGCAAATTTTGACGGGCATCGCAAGTCCTACAAGTTATTTCACAAAACACATAAAACATTATAATAAAAGAAGTAAAATATTTATTTATTACGAGTAATCCCTCAGTCAGTAATCTGACTCAGGGTAAGTTCCTTCTAATTATTAGTTTAACATATTTTTGGTTTTATTTATTTTACTCACTTGAAAGTAATGACATCATCTCCAGAACGTACGGCTGCTCCACAGTTGCAAGAAACACGATTATTGCCATTAACACATGGCCTGTAAAGAACACTAACCTGAAATTTATTTTTAACTATGTATTTGTTGAATTTGTCTAAATAAAAATTAAATCGGGGAACTTGAACTATATCTATATCATTATTACTAAACCTAAAGTTTGATGTATTAAAAGATCTGTTAATACCTAAACATACTCATTATATTGTATGTATTTGCTGTTCCATCTGAAGTAACATAGCAAAAAGATTAATAGTATTCTCCATTAAGCTCTACCTGAGTTACGGTCAGGAGGCTTCAATTCTCTCTTTTAAATGCTCTAAATAAAAAACCTGTGGTTAAGAATATATATGTATTTTTCAAAACACGTCAAGAGCAACTGATTTCTTCAACTAGATTAATCAGATTATGGCATGTCTCAGACAGACATGGAGAGCATTTAAAACAAAGTGTCTTCTTCCTTCCTCAACAAAGGTACCATGATTAGAACTTTGATAATAAGACTCCATTGACAAAGGCTCATCCTACACTTTGCTTTAATAGCTTGTTTATCATGGTTAAATGGCCTCTTATCCCCATACAGATAAGGCGAAGGTTTTAGCTTTGCCCCAACACTCAAACGATTGTTCTTTTTCCATATGATTTTTAAATGATTACTTGGTCTTAGAGAAAGCTACAAAGGCATAACTTTGTGAATGGGGGAAAGAGAGCTTGCCATGGTAGATAATTGAGTCTAGTTATAATCATTTATTACCAGTCAGAGAGACTCAAGAGTTATGTGACTTGATGCCTATGCTGACTTAATCCTCACCAAAAGATACATGTATTAATGTATGGGATTGAGCTCCACATTGAGGCCTAAAATCTTCTAATGCATTCAAGAAATTAAGATCTAAACAACAAACAAATAATACCCTGATGCCTACCTCATATGGTAAAGTTGTGTGTCTGTAAAGAACAAACTCCCCTTGAAGCATGTTGTTATAACGTCTATTTAAAAATTAGGAAACAAATATCAGATCAAGTGTCATTATACTACTAATACATGCAATTTGATCATTTATTGAATAAAAATTATGTATTAAATGAAGGTATGTACATATGTTAACATTTTACAAAAAAGTAATTTACTTCTTTGATTGTCCATGATCTTTTTAAAACCTACAAATAGATCTACACTAGCTATCAATTGTGATACTATTTCTTAAGTTATGCTAAGACCTTTTCCAATACTGTAAAGATTGAAACTTACAATTCAACTCACCGTTTGTCAAAGGTGGTCATATGTGGATCATTTACTGATGAGCATGAGCTTGGATTAGGTCCATTAATGGCTGTGATATCAATGTCATTACAATAAACATCATTAATGCTGTTTGTCACCTTTCATAGAAAGAACAAAACTATGAAATAGGATTTCTTTAAACAAATTATTTCATCTGAACATATAAATCTAGATATAGATTCTGCATCAGAACTGAAAATTTAAAAAAAAAAAAAGCAAGAAAAATAAAAATTACCGATCCAACGATTCGAACAAAAATCCTTAGTTTTCTAATTCGATTACCATCACTGATGCCATCTACAGTAGCTTTGATTGGTATAGTGACCCCCAGGAACCAATTGTTGTTTGTAATGAGCACACCACATTGTTTGTTGCTTCCATCCCCAACAGTGTCAACGCCAATCACAACTTGGGGGATGATCTGAGTTTGGGAGCATCTAGTTAAAGGTAAGCATAACAATCATTGGAATGTGAGTAACTTATGAAGATATAGTAATGTAAAACAAAATCAAAATTGCAAGAAAAATGTTCTTAAAAATAAATAAAATCTAAAAAAAATAAATCCACCAGTTGCTGTAGGCCTACCATGTGGAAATAAGAGAGAAGCATACTAAGTTGTTGGTATATCTTTCCTAAACGCTCTAATATTAATAAGTTGTACACTTTTCTGCATTGACATTGAAAGATATAAATACTTATGAATTAAAGACAAGTTTATTTGCTTAAAAGATTTTTGAAGCTTTATACTAGAATATTTTCCTTTCAAGTAAAATATTTTGACTATTTGTCTGGAACTCAACGATGACCTTTACAACAGTTCTATAGAAATATTAATCCTAGATATTTTTTGGGGACACAAGTTTAGTTAAAAATGTATAAAATACTTTATCATCATTAGGAATTCTATTTCTTATTCTTTTCAGCTTTTTGCTTTCCCTTGCAATTTGCCCTCAACCCCTCTTTTCCAGGGTGCGGCTATTTCTTACATAACATTAGAAATATGAACCTTATCGCAAACATTATCTCAAATTATGTTATATAATTTAA
Organism: Biomphalaria sudanica; assembly: GCA_036873155.1. NCBI lineage: Eukaryota > Metazoa > Mollusca > Gastropoda > Planorbidae > Biomphalaria > Biomphalaria sudanica. The sequence continues at coordinate 39,112 of JAZGLO010002981.1, forward strand.
TTTTAACAAGTAGTCTAAAATATAAAACATTTTAAATTTAGTAGAAATACTTTTGCTTGTGTTAGCAGAATAACATTTAAATTAGAGCATGCATGCAGTTTTAGAGTAAATATTTCACAACTTAAGTAAAATTAAATTTTTACAAATAAAAAATAGTTAAGTACGGTACTACAGGCTTTAATTACTGGCCATGGATAGTGGAAAATCCACTATCGAGAACAGGCAAAGATGGCAATAAGAGAGCCTAGATCGACCATCGTCGGACAACAATTATGTCTGTGATGGATGTGTCAGAGGACGTAGATCACTGCTGGGACTGTGAAGTCACATGAAGTACTTTACTTCACCTTAATCTTCATACTTACAAATACATCACTACCTTTACACAGATATTTTCTTTATCAGCTCAATGATTTTATGATCAATTTTAAAGCGTTTGGATTTCGTAATCTTCTTAAAATCTTACTTGAGCTCTTGATTGGTTCCCAGGACATTGGTCACCACTTCCACACGACACTGACTGCTGTCTTCAGGTTTGCAAAATAAGGCAGGCGGAACAGAAACATTCAGATGTAGAAGGTAGTGACCTCCACCTTCTGTCACTGAGATCGGGGTACTTGGTGGACACTAGAAATACAAAATAGCCATGGTGACTTGAAAACATTTCTACATGGTAACTGTAAAACATATTACTCATAAACTTATTATCCTAAGATCCGCAGCATTCATAGAGCTAGAAATCGATATAAATTATAATAAATCAAATGTAGAAGTACACAAAAAATACAAAATCATGATTGTTAAAGAAAATATATCTTTCAAGATAATGTCAGTTCTTATCTTTTCCACTTATTTCTTAAAAGTGTGACAACATGATAAGAAATTTGAAAAAAAAAATTAATGATGCAAAAAATATTGTTCACAGAGTTTATGTCAACATTGTTGAAGACCTTCAATTTTGAAGGGATAAGCAGTTCTAGATATATATTTAGATCTAGATCTAGAATCTAGATCAGTGGTTCTGAACCTTTTTTACTCACAGCCCCCTTTTGTATATTTTCTCTTTAATGACTTTAAAAATCAACCCATTCCATCCTCTAAAGGCGCTAGGGAAGAAGGAGCTATAATAATTTGTTCTAGTGAATAGAATAAGAAATGTGCCTCTCTCTATCTTTGTGTCTTTCTGAGTATTTCATTAGGTTATTATTATTTATTATATAATAGCTACTTTACTTTTAAATTCCTCTTCTATCCCGAACAGTGAAGTGTCTCTTAAGTTTTTCTCATTTTATAAGTTGTTGCTTCACATAGCCTAATTATGGTAGATTCTTATAACTGAACACCGACTTTCGGGAACTAGGTCAATTTTTTATTTTATTTTTTTATTTGGTGAAGGTTTAACTTACAAAAAAAAAATGAAAACAGATTCTTATTCTTCAACTAAAGGACTATAAAAATAGCTGTGTTTCATTGAATTACCACTCATAGTCAAGATTTTATTTTAAAATAAATTAGGTCACTTCATGCTCCTATTTTGAACGCAGCTTTTGGGCTTTCTCCTTCAGTTGTACAGTGAGCACCTTCATTGAACACTACTATGTAATTGCTAATAAATTATCTCTCTCTCTCTCTCTCTGTATATATATATATATATATATATATATATATATATATATATATATATATATATATATTGTTTATAGTTTATTTATTTATATATGCCTACCTATATAATCTATATGTAGAAACAGACAGAAATTTAATAAATCTATATAAATTATAGATCTATAAATTAATTATTATAATTTAATAAACATGATATTTTCAACTAGGCTACATGTACTCTGTCTCTTTCTTTTAATTCCCACCCAAGGACCCTCTTCTTTTCATAATTTGGATGTTTGTTTTGTTACACCTTAACATCCCCTCCCTCCCATAGATGCTTTTCTTTGTCTTTTCATGACTCTCTCCCCCTTCCCTCCACTGCCTGTATGATAGGTTGTGACACTACACGTTTAGTGTATACCTCTCCTCACCACCAGCGCTCGCCTGGCGTGATCACCTGCAGTGGGCATAATATTTCTTATCACGATTTTGCCCTGTGCACTATATTATGAGACTTTTTTTATTTACTAGATATAAGTTTTAACTATATAGGATCTCATGATCTAGATTCTAGAGACGGTTAGCTACAGGATTACTTATTGTTTGTACAGTGATTTGAATAATTAATGAAATAGAATAGAAATAGGGATTTCCCGATTTCTAGACAATATAAGCAAGCTAAATATAATGAGTCCATCTTTACTTCACCAGCGCTAGCTTTGAAGAAATGTTATTCATTTTGTTCTTATCTTATATCTATATACTTCAAAAAAAAAAAAAAGAAGAAGATCATGATTACGTCCTACGCGTCGTGCATTTAGTCATGCATATTAACCAATGACCCAAAATTCTGCTAAGTCACCGGTTTTCCTGGCTAGCTCAGGATCATGCTCATGCCCATGCTCTAATAGCACGAAGAAGGAGTATTTGTACAAATTGGTCCTAGTATATGATGCAAATTGCAAACTTTATCTTTGTGTCTTTCAGAGTATTTCATTAAATTTTGTATTTGAAGATTATGGTTCAGTGTTTTATGTATAATTGCTACTTTAAGTCTTCTATCCCGAATGCTTTCTAAATTTAGTGATTTTACTAAAGGTGTGTTACTCTAGTCAAATGTGAATATTCGTTTCTTATGAATCTCACTACTCTATTTTGTGTCTGTTCTAGTTTCATAATGTTTTCTTGAGTTGAGGGGTCCCAAACAGAGGATGCATATTCTATTATTGGCCAAACCAAGGTTAAATAACATTTTAGTTTTATGTTCTTATTTGATTTATAGAAATTTCTTGTAATAAACCCTAATGCTTTGTTCGATAGTTTTATCAATATGGGGATTCCGTTTTCGACCTCGTTGAAGACCACTGATTTAGAAATAGACCTATGCCTATAGTTAACGTTTTACCGTGACTGCTGGTCGTAACGTGTTACTGGTTTGTTTGTGACACCACAAGGCACCAGAAGTTAAAAATCTGACCTCTGCTGAGCAAGTTATCTGCAACAGAACAAAGATTATTTAGACATAATTGTTTTAGATTTCCGTTGAGTTGTGTTGTAAAGGCTATGTAAGCTACTTTGTAGGAGGAAATCCATTTCATAATTTTAATATAAAGAAATGTATTAAATTATATGATTTGAGATTTGAAATGGTTATTTTGTTTTCCAAGTTCATCTGAAAATGTTTGTATAGGCAGGGCAAAATATTTCATGATCACATATAGACCTATATAAATATATATACATATCTTTATTTATATTTACTTTTATGTTTATTTAAACTTGGTAAGGGGCTATTGTATAACACTTATAGTGCAATAATGTGAACTTAAGAAAAAAGTTTAATGGGGCATTAAGGATGGTTCACGAAATTTGAAACAGCCCTGTACTATTTAAAGGTTATACCAATCTCAATTTGTATGTACATTAGTAGGCCTATAACTTTGAGTAATACAGTTGACTTATTATAAATAATAATGATCAGTGGCGTATCAAGGGATTTGACATTCAACATCATACTTAATAAATATGCAAGTCTAATGTGTAGAATACTTGCAACATGGTGGGGGGGGCCCAGGGGTATTTTGAAATATGGACCCCCCTCTCCCACCCTAGCTACGCAACTGCTAATGATATGATAATGATAAAAGTGTCAAATATAACTGTGATGTGTCATTGCTTTTCGCACCAAGTTGGTTACTTAAAAGAGTACACGTTATTGTAATCTGTTTGATTTTACAATTGTGCCACACGCCTTCCACTAATATATCAATTAGTATGGTACTTACTGCGCTGTTCTGCAACTTATTCTATGCCATAGAAATATACAAACATGTAATAAGATAACTTGCAACAAAAGAAAATATATACAATATTTACCACTTTGTTCAACAAATCAACTCCCGTTTCACTGGCTAAGATAGTAGCACTTCTGTCAGGCGCTTCGATAACTTTTATCACATTTACAGCTACCCCATTAATGTACCAAGTGAATTGAATTGTGACTCCAACAGGAGGCACTGTGGAGATTGAGCAGGACAGCAATCCTTGACCATTGCTGTTGACCGTAGTAGCTAGGGAGACTGAGTATGTAAACTCGGGACAAGGTGGATTAGTAGTAGTTGTAGTTGTAGGCCGTGGAGCTGCAGTAGTTGTAGGTGATGTAGTAGTAGGTTGAGGTGCTGCAGTTGTTGGTGCTGTAGTAGTAGGTTCAGGTGCTGCAGTTGTTGGTGCTGTAGTAGTGGTTTCAGGCGCTGCAGTTGTTGGTGCTGTAGTAGTAGGTTCAGTCGCTGCAGTTTTTGGTACTGTAGTAGTAGGTTCAGGCGCTGCAGTTGTTGATGCTGTAGTAGTAGGTTCAGGCGCTGCAGTTGTTGGTGCTGTAGTTGTTGGTTGAGGTGCTGCAGTTGTTGGTGCTGTAGTAGTAGGTTGATGAGCTGCAGTTGTTGGTGCTGTAGTAGTAGGTTTAGGCACTGCAGTTGTTGGTGCTGTAGTTGTTGGTTGAGGCGCTGCAGTTGTTGGTACTTGAGTTGTAGGTTGAGGTGCTGCAGTTGTTGGTGCTGTAGTTGTTGGTTGAGGCGCTGCAGTTGTTGGTGCTGTAGTAGTAGGTTGAGGTGCTGCAGTTGTTTGTGCTTGAGTTGTTGGTTGAGGTGTTGCAGTTGTTGGTGCTGTAGTAGTAGGTTGATGAGCTGCAGTTGTTAGTGCTGTAGTTGTTGGTTGAGGTGCTGCAGTTGTTGGTGCTGTAGTAGTAGGTTGATGAGCTGCAGTTGTTGGTGCTGTAGTAGTAGGTTCAGGTGCTGCAGTTGTTGGTGCTGTAGTTGTTGGTTGAGGCGCTGCAGTTGTTGGTGCTTGAGTTGTAGGCTGAGGTGCTGCAGTTGTTGGTGCTGTAGTAGTAGGTTTAGGCACTGCAGTTGTTGGTGCTGTAGTTGTTGGTTGAGGCGCTGCAGTTGTTGGTGCTTGAGTTGTAGGTTGAGGTGCTGCAGTTGTTGGTGATGCAGTAGTAGGTTGAGGCGCTGCAGTTGTTGGTGCTTTAGTTGTTGCTGTTGTTGTAGGTTGAGGCGCTGCAGTTGTTGGTGCTTGAGTTGTAGGTTGAGGTGCTGCAGTTGTTGGTGATGCAGTAGTAGGTTGAGGCGCTGCAGTTGTTGGTGCTTTAGTTGTTGCTGTTGTTGTAGGTTGAGGCGCTGCAGTTGTTGGTGCTGTAGTAGTAGGTTGAGGTGCTGCAGTGGTTGGTGCTGTAGTTGTTTGTTGAGGTGCTGCAGTTGTTGGTGCTGTAGTTGTTGGTTGAGACGCTGCAGTTGTTGGGGCTTGAGTAGTAGGTTGAGGTGCTGCAGTTGTTGGGGCTTGAGTAGTTGCAGTTGGAGTCCTACTTGTGGAAGACGATATTGTACTAATTGGTTGCCCTTGTGTGGGTGTTGTATCGATTTCTTCTGTAATTATTGGTTCGGTGTATTCTGGCAATGTAGAACAGGAGTCTGTGAAAAAAAGTACAACTTTAAGCTAGGCGAATAGGGCAAAGTTCAACTTCTTTTTATTTTGTTTTGAATAAATAAGTATATGTAACGTACCTAATTTATTGTTTAATAATATCTAAGACTTGTCTTCGAGTCCAAAAAGAAGAAAAAAGATGTATACCTACATTATTATTTAACGCAGACAATGTCTTTGCGGGTCGATTTTTAGCAATTCATTTACTGCTATAGTAGTATTTGACGGTAAGTATTTTAATTTATGACGATATAATATAGTAACATTTTAAATAGTATTAAAGAGCTGAGAAAAGTGTTTCTAACAGCAACATAGAGGTAAATAAGATCTATCTCTAATGCCTTGAAAAATATTTTCTTCAAAATTGTATAGAAAAATGGAAATAGTAAGAACATTTTAGCATCGTTACTTATTACCATAGAACAATTTTATTATCAATTTATTCGATTTTGAAAAAATCATAATACTATTATCTGCTACACCAGATTTATGACATTGAAGGCTTGTTCTGGAGGACCTTACCATCTTTCTACAAAGCCTTAATGAAAATTTTATTTTTCAAGACTTGACTTCGCAAAAGCATATCATTCACTTATTGAAGTAATACACCCTGAGAGTATTTATATATACTCAATATTTATTATAATCATGAATTTAAATCTCTTATTGACCCTTCAGTTTCTTAACATTTTCTAGGAAAACTTGGATTTTCTGTATTGCATTTTCCAGACTATCTTGTCACTCTTAACATAAATGCTTCTAAAGATAATTGAGCCCACTGGAAAACAAATCAGAAACTTTTTTGTGCCTCAACATTTTTAGATATTATGCTTAAAGCTTTTTTTTTTTTGTTATCTGCTGATATGGTTCATGTAAAAATGCTGCAATCGCAGAAGTTCATTAAACCGTCATCATGTGAAGAAGCTGCTTCAGTCTCATTCAAATGAAATGGTTCCACTTTATGCAGGAAGCCAAAAAATGAAGAGATATCATAAACGTTTCTTTGATGATCAAGTGATCTAACAAACTAAGCAATAACTGGAAGATACATTTTAGCTTGAACCTTACACTTACACCTTATATATATATGGTGAATGATGTGTATACAATTGTGCTCTGCGAGACGTTTATTTGTTCACTAACTAACGAAGCATAGTCATAGTTTTCAGTTACCTTCAATTATTTTCCGCATGATAATTTTTGTAAATGGCTAAAGGTTTCACAAACTTTATCAGAGCAAATATGTATAGATGCTTTTAAACATAGTTAAATGTAGGAATATATATGTTGTTTAGAATGCTTATAGTGCACAGCTATGAAAATAAGGAAACATTAATGACCAAAACATTTTTTTTTTCAGAAATAGATTTTTTTTTAAATGTTCATTAAAATAAATACATTAATATAGATATTTCTTTTCCTTTAAAAAAAAAAAAAAAGAAAGAATTTAGACTTTTAGTTTTTGACAATAATTTTACTTTGAATTTTTTTTTTGATCAAAAGAAAATGGTCTCCAAGGGCTATAACTCATTTTGTTTATGCTTATATTTAATTTTTAGAGTTCGTAACCCTTTTTCCTTTTTGTTTATGGATTTTAGCCTCCTCCACTACTCTGCAATGTGGTAAAACTGGCCCTGTGTACCACAAGATGTTACTGGTATAAAAGTTAAGAAAGTGATGTAGAAACGAGCTCTATTTGTTGGGACAATTTGAATAACAATTATATGAAATATTGAGTCCTTACAATAATGAAATTACCTTCTGGTATACAACCTTCGTTACAAACTGTTCCAGGTGTGGAGGTTGGAAAGAGAACAGTGGTTGGTAGCCTTGACGTTGATGTTATAAGAGGTGTGGTTGTAGGTGGACGTGTGGTACTGGTTCTGGTGGTTGTAGATCCGAAGTTGCCTAGAAAAATACAGTGATAGATAGACACAATCTAAGTTATAAGTGACTATCATCTGTCCAATAGAAAGAAAAACATAATGGCTTAACTATCGATTCTTTAGATGATTGCTCCAACGAATGAAATGAGAACGATGTTATATAAAGCCATATATGTGTATACAGTGCTTTTTTTTTTTGTAAAAAAAATATAGGTGCCGGTACTCAATGTTGGATTGGGGTTGGAACTTTTAACAACTAATAAATTAATAATAAACGTTAAAATCCAAGAAATGTAATAGTTTTTTCCCCACATTGAAAAAGGTTCCGGTACGAAAAAAGCACTGTGTATGTATATATGTTTCCAGAGTGGCTTGAAAACCCCCTACCGCAGATACTTCACCATTTAAAGACCAATAATACTCCACAATGTAATTTTTTACCACCTTCTACTTATCTTTCGCTCAAGTCTCTTTACATTTTATACCTTTCAGGAACTACATCCAGCATTTTATGAAGTGTTCTCGTGAACTAAATAATCTCGAATTCTATTTGTTCTTGTTTAGGCTAGGTTTCATTGTTAAAAGACATCTATCTATCTATCTATCTATCTATCTATCTATCTATCTATCTATCTATCTATCTATCTATCTATCTATCTATCTATCTGTCTGTCTATCTATCTATCTATCTATCTATCGGCATAACTGCCTGGACTTGCGGTATGCTCGCTGGACTTTCGTTCGGTCGTGTCAATTGTTCATACCCTGTCCGTTGCAATCCCACGACGTCCTGAGGGATGTTTGGACTAGTATGCACACTATCTTCAACTCTAAAGGAACATCACAAACATGAAAATATATATATATAACAAGATAGACTTACATTGGCAAGAAACAATGCTTTGGTTTATAAGAATTAAGATGTGGACCAGCCAGATCTTAATGCTGCTGACAATACACTGGACAGTGTTGCCACCAATGATCAAACTGTTTGTAATTGCCGACGTCACACTATGACTTAATGGAAACAAAGACTCCGCTACAAGAACCTAGCGATTAGAATAGATATGTTTCACAATTCACTTAGATTTGTACTTTTTTTTTTACAAAATAATTCTTTATGCAACAATATTTATAGTCAAGAGACAGGAATGCGCCCAAAAGATTCGCTTTTTTTTTTCGTCTTGATGACGTGATTTAAAAAAAAAAGCGATTGAACTGAATTATCTTCCCTTGGTCGTTTTTTTTTTTTGGTTGTTTCTTTAATCTAAAAGATTTGTTTCTAGACCTCTGTCTTCTTGTTATTGAGAGGATTGCTTTGGTTTTGATACTTAAAGCAAACTTACCACAGAGGTAGTCTTATGTAATAAATAGCCTTCTTTTTTTTTGGAGCTCATTAGCTTGGTGTCGAAGAAATAACGTGTACAAACTTTTGACCAGTCAGACACCGTGAGAGTAAATCAAAGCTTTTTAAAAAGTAAATGTGAAAGTAACATTACCTCATCTACTATCAGTTGGAGATTTTGTTGCAAACTCCACGAGACGTAGATTGTTGTAAATTTGTTGTACCACGAAAGTATCTGTGTATGTGATAGAGTGATGTACCAGGAGAGTGTTGAAGTACTCACAACCACGTGAATCTGCCCAAATCTGAAATACATGCAATATTCGTATTAGCTGAAACTGTAAATTGAATTGTTTTTTTCCATGAAAAACAACTTAATCAATATCGTTGTAGAAAATAATTACAATTAACTATAAAAAAAAAAAAATCCTTTGTAATTTAACGGCACAATTGTTTCATCTGCTTGGTAGGCTATTGTGTCTGAGAATGTAGCCCTACATGTAGCGCTCTTGTGGAAACCAGGAGACGATTAGGCCATAAGGAAGCTGTTACAAACTGTGTTTGTTATTATACTGGTAGAGCTAAATTTAGAGTATCTTTCTACCATGGCTTGCAGGAGAGGGTGAGATTGTTGTCAACAGTTCCACGTGAGCGTGTGCAGGGGTAGATGAGATGTGTGATTTTGAAGTTAGTCGTAGACTGGACTCATGATAGAACGAGTTGGTGATTGGGCTCTGAGAGTGCCGGCATTTTCAGTTGAAGACTATAGTTAGAGTTAGTTGAGAGTTGTGTAGTAGGAAAGTTGTTTTTTCTATCAACTGTGGTCCATGTTGGACGATGTATTTGTGTTGAAGTAATCCGATGACCTGATGTATATACGTTTTGTATTAAATAAAGTATTTTATTAACTATAACTCAGAGTTGTGTACCTTTGGAGAATTATTATTCCATTGGTAAAGATTAAGATGTTTTGTCGTCAAGAGGCTGAACTAAGGCTTTAGTCGCTTCCCCGTTATCCAATCACCTAGACAAGACCTTCAAAACCAGCCAGAGCAACCCCTATAGATAGGCAGTTTCTGACAGAAGCAAAACAAGACCCCCATTGCACTATTGGGGATGCAATAGTGTCTCAACAGTCATGTCATGATCCAGACACCGTTTCTCAATAGGGCTTTTTATGACGGGCGCCCTGAGCCCTCTTGGCCGCTGTGGTACAGAAAAGGAAAATTGAAAAATTTTCACTCTGTGCTCAGCTTTCGACCTCGTCTCTAGTGTTGGAATGGGAGCTGTCGGTAATAGGGATGTAACCCATTTGCATTTTCTTATATCTTTCCCAGGCATAACAACTGTTCAAACAGATCGACTGTTTAGACTGAAGAGCTTCAAGAGTCCTTGACCCAACATTTACGACAACTATATTTTTGGTAAGTTATTGATCCACAATTTGAAATTGTTGTCGTGGTTTCTATTTCTGGAATACTTTCAAACTGAAATTCGTTGCTCTTTGTACAAAGAAGATCTACTTTAATTGTTATAGGTTTTAAATGCTGAAATATCGACTTTTAATAAACTATCTAAAATGTAGTCTGAAACAGAGCTCCTGTAGAAAAAACCTTAACAAATTAAACTTGCATCATTATTACGATAGTATTGTGTAGTTAATACCATTCTGTATTTCTATACGCTTGGTTAAGTGACACAATATAGTCAGAGAATAATGAATATTTAAAGAAATAACAGAAATCCACTCTACAAAAAATAATTCTATAAATTTTTAAATTAGAGTCAACAATAAATGAACACACTTGGTATTCCAAGAATAACAACCAATATACATTAGAAGAATATATCCATAGAAATAAAATCAACATGAAGCATAACAACGTTAGACCTTATTACTACAAGAAGCCTATAAAATCTACACATATAACCTGTACTCTATGGCTGTGTCGAATATTAGCAATGAGAGGTCCAATACTTTTCATGACAGGCTTGAATAAAAGCTTAACACCCCAGCAGTAAAATGTTAGCTTGATCAAGAAAACGAAGAGGAAGAATCCTGTCTCTGATTGCGTTTGACAATTAAAAATATAGAGTTTAAGATTAGGAGAAATTATTTCTTGTTTGCATAACAACAATAGATTACCTGTAAATAAGTGTGATACCGGGCTTGTCAGCCGTGTCTCCACCACTTGTAAAAATGATACTCCCTTCTACTAGAGTAGTTATTTTTATAACTAAATTTATGGTAAATCCGTTTTGACAATTTGTTGGGTTAGTCAGGCATTTGCTGCTTGAATCTGTTATCTGAGGAGAGAAAGTTGTGAACGAATTAGTACATATTTGTTTGATGTTGAAGAAAAAATGCAAAAATAAACAGAAACATTAAACAAGAAAAACATTAAAGCTTCTTTTTAAAACACAATACATCATTTATACAAATAAAAGAATGATTGTTTTAATAATTAATGAACATTAGATTTAAAAAAAAACAAGGCCCTCGAAGTGGTCCACCCAGGCAGGCTTTAATATTTTCAGAAAGAACATCCAAAGGAAATTATATCAAAGACAAATGAGAGATAAGAATGGAGAAAAAAGGTTGACAGATATTGTGTGGTGCCCCAACGGTCCAGCAGATCAAAGGATGGGTATGAATGCAAAGTTAGATGTGAACCTGGCCTAACTAGTTCCCATTTCAGACCTTGTGGTCTATAGGGCAGATGATGTAAAGTTCATCTGTTTTTGTGGCCTACGGTTAACGAGGGTGTAATGTAGCCAGCATAACGACCAACCGCCTTTACTTTTCCCCAACTAATGTCAGGTACCCACTAGAGCTAGGTAGACTCAGAGGCGCCCAAGGATTCCGAAGTTGAAAATCCCAGTCTTCACCAGGATTCGAAGCCGGGCCCCGGTTCGGAAGCCAAGCGCTTTACCGCTTAGCTACCGCGCCTCTCCTGGCTTAACTGAAGTCTTATAATTGATGTAATTGTTTTGATAAGACTCAATCTCTTATTCGAATCCTCAAAAAAAAAAAAAAAAAATACATTTCCGCTATAAAAAAAAGTTCAGGAATATGAACTTTACAAGATTACTATTCGTTTTAAATTAGGTCTAACTTATAATGCATACTAATTAGCTTTTTCTCTATAAAAAAAAACGCTTGCATAACTGATTTTAAAAATGAGATTTTTCGCTTTCAGAAAAAAAAAAGTAGCCGTTACATCAGAACTTTGAATGGTCTAAAATATTGTGATGTTGGATTTTCAATATCTTTACTAGTTTACGATATCTAAACGGGACGGACGGACAGACATTTCACACAAATCTAATAGCGTCTTTTCCCCTTTCGGGAGCCGCTAAAAATGGAAACATTTTTTACCCCTCCACATTCCCCCGTTTCCCCCGGGAAAGAAACCTGGTTAAGCGAATGTATGGACGATGTACTACATTTTATAATATTTCAATGATGCGCTTAGTAGAAGATGCACAAAATTTTCCTGAACATTAATTAATTTATGAAACTTGAATCCATAACGCCTTAGATACAAAAATTCATTCAAAGTCCATTCAAGACACGATAGTCCATTGAAAACCGATGTTGGATCTAGATCTAGACCACGTTCTCTATCCAAATTAAAATTAATTCTTTTTAACAAAGCTTATATCAGCTCATATAAACTCACTCTGTCTGTATGGTAAAGGGTTTGTACACGTTATTTCTCCCTAAACCAATGTCGAATAAAGCTTACATTTTGCACAATTATTTCTTTTCCCTGACAAAACAAGAATCGATTTTAAAAAATTAACCAATTAGTTAATTAACTATTCGTCATAATTATTTTGTTTGATATGTTAAACAAGGGAAAGAAATCGTATTTGACAAATGTGGTTGTATAAGTTGAATTAGTCCCCCCTGAAGAATCTTAAGCCCTGATTAAACATTTTTTATGCATTTAAGAAACCATACCCACTTCTTCCCTTCTACTTTTACAACTGGTCCAGACAAGTGATAGGATCATAGCACATTAAGAAAGCTTGGTCAATCATCTATATATAATTACATGACTGATCCAAAATAATTGATACAATTACACTTAAGCTTGTTTTGTTTTTTTAAAGCATGTGTATGTTTTTCTTGTTTTCTTTTACTTTGTAAAAATTATAACGGACAAACTTAATATTTCCCCGTGAGTTGTTTTTTAGCACTATACATCAACTGTTACATTTTTAGGAAAATCGTTTAAGCCATTGATGAGATCAGCGTCCAGGTTCCACGAAGTTCTGACTTGAACAGAAGTATTGTAAAAAAAAAAGATTTTCAAAATGTCTTAAAATATACAAGGGAAGTTTTTAAAATAGTAATATGAGGATGCATTCAAAGGATCTATGGATAATAAATAAATCTGGCGATAAAAACCTAACAATCCTTTTTTATCCATGCTTTTATTATCAGTTATTAACAGCGGCAAGCACATATATCGATTTAAAGTTATTTATACTTAAAGTAAATTTGCCCCCCCCCCCCCAACTTAATGAGTTTTGTATCTTACTCATTAACTTTTGTAGACCTCTTGCATACTCACTCATCTATGTAAACTGAAAGCCTATATATTCACTTACCTGTATAAACTGGCTGCTTGTTTCTAGATGTATGCCACTGCTGCTAGTATTTGGTTGACCACCAAGTGACAAGTTAAACCCGTTAGAAAGAACGAAGTCTTGTGTGAAGTCTATTAAACTCCAATTAGCATTAGGGATTGGGGGTTGAGTTACTGTAAGAACGGCATAAAGTAAAATGCAATAATGAATCATGGAATTTTATAATAATAACAAAAAGGTTTGTCTTCGAGTCGGCGAAAAGAAAATCTTAATCGACCACCGGCGGACAAAAGTTATGCTTACCCTGGATGTGGCAAAATATGTAGGTAGCATCTGGGGCTGCGTAGCAATGGGAAATACTGCATTCCTCATTAATCGTCGGACTCGAAGACAAGCCTTATTATTATATATATGTAAAGAGAGAAAGAGAGAAATACTTCTATTTCATTGCTGTCACCGCTTTACGTTACGTTGCTGTTAGTCTGGCTAACTTTTCTTTTTCTTTTTATACAAAATGATTTTCAATTGTGAATACAGATACGTACAACTACATTCCAGTATTTTAACACTTGCCCGTTGTACTACGTTACCTTTCTCTGTTGTTGTGATCAATGTAGTAGTAGTTGTGATCGTCGTCGTTGTTGTAGTTGTTGTTGTTGGTGGTGGTGGTGGTGAGGTAGGTGGTGTGGCTGTAGCAGCTTGAAAAAAAAAGTTTTATGAATAAATTCTAGCTATATGACATAAAAGTTCCAATTCATCATTTTATTTGTTTTCATGAAGAACATTATGGAGAAGTAATTTAGTCATTTTGTTCTTTTTACATCCTAATACTGCCGTAATACGTTGGACGGCACTCCTCCACTTTTACTAAAACTTACCGCATTTCAACAATTCTCTTTTTGGCCAGTTCTTTTTCATGTATGTCACGTTTAATTGGAACGGCACGCTTTAAAACACCCTACTAAAAACCTACTAAACACCCTACTAAACACACTACTAAACACCCTACTAAACACCCTATTAAACACATTCACTTCTGGCATGTCAATTTAATTTTACTTTACTCTCTTCCGCCATGTTCAGCCTGATACAGACCCCCCCCCTCACCCCTAAACAAATATGAATTCTAACACTCACATAAATTTAGCCCATGATTTATAGTATACTACGTTGATACGTTGAATTACAACACTCAACCACATACCTCTAGTCTGAGAACGCACGCTATGATCACTTTTTAAAAACTTTATTTCGTCACCACCTCCACCCCAAAAATATTTTTTTGCAATCACTGACTATCTTCGGCTTCTTAATTCAATATTAAAGTATTTCCTTAGCTTTATGTTGCTTTTGTAACCTTTTTGATTTTCACTCAGGCGTAGTAACAATCTCTCAATCAAGAATCTTATAGGTTTTGTTTTACCTTCACCCCTCAACACATAAAATAATATATCTATACCTACATTTTATTTTGTTTTTATTTCACACACAAAAAAACGTATTCAGTCAATGTCTGCTACATATGACAAAAAAAAATTTTACAATGTTTACAAAAGCAAGTTCGCGCAAAGGAGAAATTTACGTTCCAAAGAGTTACAATAGAGATTAAAAACGGAAGGAAGTTTAATCTTGTACTTTTAGATGTCAGCTTTACAAAAAAATATTCCGTTGACATTGTGTATAAAAGAAATCGTTTTTGGTCAATTTAACCGCTGGTGTTTCGATCATGGAAATATCTTAATTGTCCGAGATACAAAGTAATTTATAACAAGTTAAATTTTCGTATTATTCGTCCACTTGAAACTGGTAAAAGTAGAGGGAGTTAGGGTTTTTGCGCTAATAATATAGATTTACAGAATTATACTTTTTTTAAAATATAAGATATCTGTATCTAGTTATCGCTTGAATGCAGGACACTTGTAGATCAATCTCCATAAACATATTTACATTTTAGGTTATTATAGAAATCCAGTAACCAAACGCTTTTTTGAGTAATGCAAAATACTATATTTGATTTGTAAAGATCTTAAAAAAAAATAATGTTCCTATTAATATAAGTAAATCTTGATTGCTATACAAAATTTAAATTACAAAATGTGTTCCCTATACTTTGGCTATTATTTTTACTTACAAATGACGTAGCAATCTAAAAGTTCTAGACGAAAACAAGCTTGCTTTTCCCAATCTATCGGTTGTATTGTGATATGAGTTATTGTTATGGGACTAAAAGTAACTGTCGTTTCATTTACTGTATTGTTTGCAATGCCAGTTACATTCTGAAAAAAAAATATATTTTAGCTTCGTTATTATGTATCTCCACAACTTTTGTGTTGACTTTAAACATTAAAAATGTGGTAAAGACATTCAGAAATTAGTCAATTTTAATTAAATAAATTTACTTTGAAAGCAAAATAATGTCTCTAGACTTACGTATGCAGCTTGAAAAATAGCTCCATCTGGTGTTGCAAAAAATAAGTTGAAATATTTCATAAATCTTTCAGCAACCGGTTTTGATGGTGTAGTTGAAGGCTGCTGTATAATTAATCCTCCAATTGAAATTGGTTGAGGCAACTTTATTTCAAGTCTGGGACTTATGTCATTGACCTCTGGACACCAAGCCTGACCATAGGATTCTTTTTAAAAAAAATAATGTCACAGTTGTTTTGTAAATTTACAAATCAATTTAATTTATTGTTGGTCGAATTGACCGGAAGAAACATTTTTACAACATACATATTGCAATGAATCTCGTTATTCAGGCTCTCTGCAAACTGCACCACACAACACTACCAGTTAAAGAACTTGACAACTCAGAGCTCCAAAAAACGTAATAGTTTAATGTCAAACAAATCACAGCCACTTCGGTACAATTGGCAGCACGTAACACTGTACAAATATTTCTCCGTTAATAGCCGTACCGCCGTATCAACTCTTGCACTGGTCTCTCTGTCTCGTCTCGGACTTGTACTGAGCCATTGTAACGAACCGTCTTGACTGTGACACCTCAGCTCGTTATATAGTATCCCTGCTAGCCTTCTAGAACCCGACAAAATGTCGCTCGACCCTTCTGGTTAATCACATGATCACATCCCTTGTGACGCTCCTGATCTCTATTCACTCTAGATGTTTCTACAAACTTCGCCAGTCATCACAGTGGACCGTCTTGGCTCGTCATGGTTGACCACACGTCTAGCGCTGTCATGAGGCTATTTGCGTCGGCTGACTACACACATACCACTACCCCCATCTGTGTCACAACCAGGTTTATTACAATTGTAAATAAAGAAAGCGCCCATCTATCTATCTATCTATCTATCTATCTATCTATCTATCTATCTATCTATCTATCTATATATCTATCTTAGAACCAAACAACGATTACAGCCGTTGATTTGTTCGCAGGGTATTTTTTTGTACCTGTACTCTAACCCTTTTTAAAAGGCTTCATCCTGCGCATTGTATCACTCTTCTATATAGTAATCTGGCCGAACCTCCTTCCTTTTTTTTACCACCAATGAAACGGCATCATTCGGATGCTTGCTTACCAAACATACCTTTGGCCAGCGATACTATCTCTTACGTTGAATTGGATTGGCCCGATTTTTGACGCATAGCACTCTTGCTTTGGCCTGTGAATTCTAGTTGCGCTTTTCTCCCTCCCCTCCCTCCTTCCACTGTTGTGTTTATTTGGCACTACGTGTGGTATTCATTCTAGACATCCGTCTCAATTTCCCCGGGTTCGAAACCTGCCCGCCGTCATGCCCTGTCATACTTCGGAAGTTTTGTTCAATGATGTTTAGTAGTGTCCATTCTGAAGGAACAACTGAAATACGTCAAACAATTTTAGGAATGCCATGCCCACTAATCCTTCAAGGACTATCTATTCCTCAACACAGATAAATCCCGAATAGAATGCTAGAAGATATATGAGCTTTAATTCAAGTGTTACAATCAACTTATTTATAATAAAATAGTACAATTTTTAATTGTAGATACAAAAGTGATAAAAACCACTACATTTGCCTATGACTAGGAATAACTTATCTTATGTGCTTATCTAAGGCAAGAAAACTCATATTTAGAACTATATCTTGCAATACTATAACACTTATTTACCTTTTTAAATAAAAATAAATTACTTACATAGTTACTTAATTATGTGGAAACTAATGAGCTCACAATGTGTCTTTGTTTATATAATTTTCTTTATAATGTTTTATGGAGAAACCTACAATGTAATCAATGAGTAAAAATATTTGTTACAGTCTTAGGAAATAAGTCCAAACCTTGGCAACAGTCGTAACGAATTTGTTCTATGCCATTATTTGGGTCTTGTGAAGAAGCATCAAAGTTATTTATGTCAAACTGGTTCGGATTTGCAACTCCGACATGTCGACACACTGTATTTAAAACAAATGGAAAACAAAAAGATATTTTTTTCTGCCATACAAGCACCAATAATCATGCACGAAAACTTTTTATATAATTTAACATTGATTTCAATCTGTATATTTTCTCTTCTGCAGAAATATAGATAAGGACACAGAAATCTAGAAGTAGAGAATGTATCAGGTAGATAAATAAGTAGAACAAGCTAGGAAAACTCAAAAAGATAAAAGAAAAAAAAATAGCGAGTATCCCAGCGTGAAAATACCAAAAAATACTTTACAAAAACAAAGCTTATACTAGTGTATCAATTACTTTAAATCAATATTGTTAAATTTGTAATAGATCTACACTAACAATAATAAATCTGTGCTATTAGAAATATTTTTTTACCAATTGTTTTTGTTTAGCCCAAGTTCATGTTTTTAGCTTGACCACACACTATGATCCTATCACTTATATCTGGACCAATTGGATAGGAGAAGGAGGAGTAAAGAACTGGCCAATCGCTTTTTTAATGTTGTTGTTTTTTTTAAAGGGGAACGACTTGAATTTTAACTCCCTCACGTTTCCTATGTCAACGCGGTAACCACTCACCTAGAGAAAAGTCGATGAACACAGAAGATTGTTATAGAGTTATCTATTGTTTCTCTAACATGTTTGTGTTCACTAAACCTCGGACGACGAACTCTAAAGGGGACTAATTCACCTTATACCACCAGTTTAGCCAAGTACCATTTCTTTCCCTTGTTCGAGATTAGAAAAAAAAAGTTACCAATAGCTAATTAGCTTATTGGTTATTGTTTAAAATGATTCTTGTTTTGTCAGGTAAAAGAAATAATTGTGCAAAATTTCAGTTTGATCCGATTCGTGTGGGAGAAATAAAGTTTAAAATTTTGTAACCAGACAGACAGAGTGAGTTGATATAGGCCTTGTAAAAAATATTTAAATATATTCAGTCTCACTCGATGTTTCTTTTGAAATACATTATTATTTTTTTAAGCTAAAACATCTTTTAAAAATATTTAGAAGAAGTAACATCCAATGTTTTAAAATAACTATTCATATTAATGTATATGATAATGTTTTCCTATCTTAATTAGCTAGATTTTCTTTCCACGTCCATTTTTGTGTGTTCCCTCCACACACATACACACTTTTCATTCACAGTTCAATTACCTGTTTGTTGTGCTGCTATGGTAGTGAAACAAGTCAGAGTTACTATCAACGTCACAAGTACTGGCAACTTCTTCAAATGTTCTCTGTTCGACATCATTGCTAGAGCTAAAAAAGATTAATCATCATATATATATACATAAAATAGATCACAGGTTATGAACAGATATAACTATTCAGTGTTTTAGTTTATACTATATGAAAGCCACTGTCACTTCATATGCTCAAGATTGGAAAGACAATCCTACTACTGGAAACTACTCATTAAAATAATCATCCCCTAAAATAAAGCTTTACTACGTCGTAACGTTATATTCCATAACGCGTACTAATACTCGTCATAAGGAATGTAAATACATGCCAATAAACATTGATAAAGTCCCATATAACTCTTTGTTACACGTAACATTTACTTTAATTCAGTGTCGTAGCAAATGTACCCGTTGGCCCGCGTTTAAGAATAGGTGGTGTCCCCCCCCGCCTCCAAAATAAAATTGAGTGTGACTACAACAAACCGAGTCGTCCTACGTAAAGCAACTCAGGCAGAAAAGCTTTTGTAAACCTTAACATCAACAGCAAGGAAACTGTTCTTCAATGGATTCCAGCACACATTGAATTAGAAGGCAATGAAAAAGCAGACATACTATCCAAAGATGGAAGAATGAACAAACAAATGAAAATTCCGCTTCCCAGTAAAAATTATGAAAATGATAGAGTGTAGGATAAATGAGAATCTCATTGGACCAGCTCACATTCCCAATTACAAGAAAGGGACGCCTATTATAAGCTATTTCAACATGACCAACGCATAATTTTTTGACTCAGAACCAGACACAACAGAATGAGAAAACATATATTCCTGAAGCTAAATCTCGGAACTAGCGAATCTTGCCCATGTGGAGAATCACTAGAGAATGCTGACCATGTCCTTCAAAGCTGCATGCTTTATCAAGAGGCCAGAACAAGACTCTGGCCCCAAAATTAAATAGCGCTGTTCTGTTTTTTTTAGGGAATAAACAAATTAACTCCTAATCGATTATTTGAAATCGCTCTTCTATGTTACATTTAATTAAGGTCTAAAAGTTCCATTATCGATTTTTTTGTACAACGGTTAGGAATGCAAACTGTACTTACAAATCAAGCACATTTTTCAAGAAGCTATTTGAGGTTTACATTATCAAAATTCTGGGACTTTGTCTGTTGTCAATTCGTTAAGAGCGAATATTTCTTTTTCATTAGTAAATCCGTTGGAGGCCTCTGATGAGTTTGTGTCATAATATTAACTCTCTTTGTAATTTTGTTTACTTTTGTTTTGAGAACGAACAAATATACCTAAATATCTTCTGGGTTTATTCATATAAGCAGTAGCTTATCAGTAATCCTTTGCATTAACTTAAAACTTAAATAAATAGTTCAAGCTACATAGCATATATCTCTCGCGGAAGTAAATGATATACTTATTGATTTAATAACATACATATTTTAAACGTAAAAATTTGTAACGTGGGTGTGTTAATGGAAAATGTACTGAATAAAATGCAAATTTGAATGAGTTATTTTTTTACGTAAAAAATATTTGTTTAAAGTAATACTTAAGAAGAAAGCACGCCTACCGCTACTTAAATGAATATAATTACTACTTGAATGTGGTATTCGCAGACAAGATCTATGTCTAACACATTAATAATTTAACGTGAATTCCGGTTGAATGCTGGAACCACATGTACTTAAATAGTATTCATTTATAAAACATAAAAGTAGAAACATAGTTTAGGTTTCTGTAGTTATTTCCCCGCAGTGCCATTGTTTGTACAAAAAAAAGTAGGTGTTGGCACTTAGTGATGGATTGCTAAACGTTTACAAATAAATGAATAATAAACGTTATAATACAAGAAAAGTAATCATTTTTCCCACATAGAAAAAGGTGCAGGTACGACGTACCGGTGTGTGTACTGTGACGAAAATTCATATGCACTATGCATCAGCCCAAGCAGGTCAATTTATTTTCATGGATCAGAAAAAAAGATATCCTTTATTATAGTTTTTATTATTTGAATATTTATTCCAAAAAAAATAAAATATATATATATATATATATAATTCTCTTCGTCGTTCAAGAGTTTGCACGGAGCAGAAGAAGTAAAGGATAGTGTTACCCCCACGAAAAAATAAGAGAGGGGGTAATCAAGTAGTATTCACAACGGATGGCTTCCTGCCCGCTCCCATCCCCCCTCGTCCTTGAACTCTGAATGAACATCCGAAACATTTAAAACATTTTACAAACACTAAATAGCAGCGCCGGACTTAACCATTGAACAAGTAATCTACTATGTATATTCACCTGTCACTAAATAGCAGGGCGGGACTTAACCATTGTGGGGCCCTCAGCGAAACGGATTTCGCGGGGCCAAGTTTGGGTAGGGAAGCGGATAATACGTGAAATTTAATAGTTTGTATTAGAAAAATAAATTCGTCTATGCATTTTATTCATTCTTTACTACGTACAGAATTACTTTACGAGCCTTGCGTGTAGCAAAGTCATACTGTATATCATAATAATTCTGTTTCCTACATAGATCACGCTCAATAGCAAGAATTACCAAATGTTGCAATCTATCTTTGAGACTTGTTGACCTCAAGTAGTTCTTCATTAGTTTTAGGCGCGAGAAGCTTCTTTCACCAGATTACACAATTACGGCTTATGCATAATGCTGTTTTTATTTATCACGCGTAGGATTGGCGTTTTCCACATTGAATGACACACCAAAATGACAATGTTTGTCTATATATTTCCGTATATTTTAAGGACATTTTCGTATATTTTGTAATTTCGGGAGATTTCCAGAATCTCCTGACAAATCGACAGGAGGGCGCAGGAAATCTGTTTTAAGTTATAATGTGTTTTTATTCAATAATTTATACACCTAGAATTAGCGCGGGTCCTATGAAAGTGCGAGGCCCAAAGCGGTCGCATCGGTTGCAGTGGCCTAAGGCCGGCCCTGCATTATTTCCAATATTTAAAAAAAAATAGAATAAGTAGGAGCCGTCGTTTCGTATTCTAATAAGGACTTTAAATATTTTTTTTACCGGTTTATCTTTTTACATTAACCTTTAAACCTTTAATGAGATGCGTCGTTCTTACTTCGAGAAAAAGACTTTGTAAACGCCAGGAGAAAGAATTTCTCAGGCTCAGAACGCAGGAAAACACTTGGTGCCGGGACTCCGTCCAGAACCCCGAAGGAAAGTGCGTCCATGGCTCACCCAGACCCACTTCCTGGATGGAGAAGGAATCTGCTGCTATTCCAATACTATCTCCAGAAAGACCATTTGCAGTATACACTAATACATTTACTACACCGTTCCCCCAAAGCCCCAGCTGGTTAGCGCCCAGCTAACGAAAATTATTTCGTCCACTGTGGCACCACCGTAAAAAGTTGCCTGAAATGTTCATTACGCCCAAAAGTAAGAGTTGATTTAGAGGTATCTGTAAATAATAAAATCAACGAACAGTGGATGAAGGCTTGTTCTGAACTAAAAAATCTCAAAGCAAATGCTCCGCCTACTTGTTCAAAAATTCTTACATTTGAGCTAGTTTTGCTCAATGATTTAAAATGTATATTCTTCAATCGTAACTAGATTTAAACTTAGCAGAGAAAAGTTCTTGGATTAATCATGACCCTAATGTTGTGGAGATAAGACCAAGCCTGTAACCTAGTTTTGAAAATATATTGTGTCTAGTATACATAGGTAGAATCTTGAATCGACCTACTTTCTAGTTAACCGTGTGAGACCCCTCCGAGAGTCCAAGCCTGTAACGTCTCACTTTTGTTTCTCCTTATCTTTTACGTCGTTGACAATGTCGTGCCCTAAATATTTTGGACCTCTTCAAAATTCACAAAGAGATCTTGTAAGAGACTGACACTGCCGTTGAAAACATCATTAAGTTCACTTGAACTCCAGGACATGTAGACACCCGACCCGCTGTAAATCTGTCAGTGTTAGAGCTTTTAGCATTTGTCTTTTTTGACTTCACATCGTTGTGTTGTTTAGATTGACATTTTGCCACAATTGTAAAAATATATATAAGTAAACAAAACGTTTTTGTGACAAAAGAAAATATATATTATGTTTAAATTGTTTTTTGTTGTTTTTTTTTTTAAATTTAAATTTTGAGTGGGGAAAACATCGTGGAAATGATTTACCATTTTGACAAATTTGTACAAATACTCTTTCTTCCCTAGTGCTATTAGAGCATGGAATGGGTTGCCTGAGACAGACAGGAAAACCAGTGACCTGGCAAATTAAAGTCATTGGTCAAGATGCATGACTAGATGCATGACGGGTAGTACGTAATCATATTCTTATTAATAGTAACTTCTGTATTTTATAAGTTAATATAAAATTTAAAATACCCCAAATAACATTATTATTTGTTTAACCGTAATGAAAAAGATTGGAACAAAATCGGTTAAAAAACATGATAATGCACATTTAATGGTATAGTCTTATATAAATTGTAATAGTGAACTATTTATTAGTGCAACTGCTTAAAATTGTTTTATAAAAGTATCGCTTAAATTTTTTTTGAAGTTCTAGAAGATAATAAATTATATATTTCTGTACCCATATTTTTTCGGTGAAAAAAAAAGTCAGTGTTTTAAAAATCTGGCATTTTGAAAAATAAAAAATAATAGTGCCTTTTTTTTTTGTTTGAAATATTCCAACAAACTAAGAAATGAATCCCATGTACTATTAACAAGGTAAAAAAAAGTTTTAGAAAATCTGAAAATGGATCATTAATGCTTAAAAAGTATTTAAAAAAAACAGGTTGAAATACCAGTCAGATTGTTAGCGGGCGTCCTTGATTTTTCGAATGAGTTGTGTATCCAGTTGAACAATCAATCAATTTCAAAACAAGCTGATTAAAAAAACAAACACCTCAAGTAGTCGAACATAGGACCGTCTGTATAATCTACCCTCAACTCTAACTTTCAACTTGACAATTGTTAAATTGAAAGGCCTGTTTAAAGTTTAATTTATTGCTTTTAGCAGGTTTGAGTCCACAAAAATTCTAAATTAATATCATTTTACACAGAGGCATATTTTTTTAAATATTTAAATAGGAATTGTACGTTTAATTGTTAATGAATAGATACAAGTTTACGCAATATACAGTCCACTGATCATATCGAACAAGATCTATAAAGTTTTAACTCACTTGTGAACCTAAAGAACCTGTATCAGTGTCTCAACTTGGTCTAACTACAGGCTCTAAATTTCACTTTAATAGACTTTTATATTCAGTCTTTAAGTCATTAAGCTGCTGCCAAGACAGTCACCCCTTCTCTACCCCTTCACAAATTGGTTGATAAATATCAGCGCCATCCCCTTCCCCTATCCTTATCTAGATCAAGGAATTCAGTAGGACTTCGGCTGGGGGGGGGGGGAGAGAACAGTACTAAATGTTGTCAAATATGGCTCTGGGGATTATTGAAACAGCTGAAAGTCGAACAAAACCAAATCCGGGCACTAGGTTCCACTCATTCTGACGTCATATTTTGCGTGGGTTGTCAACAATCACAGAAGCAGTTCCACTTCAAATTAGGTCACCCTTTTAAATATCCATATCCTACAGTGTCGTTCTAACGTATCAATAAAACAATGAATCTATCCCCCCCCCTACCTTTTTTTTTCAAAATCTACAGTTCCAAAAGTTTTCATAGCCCCGTCCTTCTTCTGTATCAGACCAAAGTTTGTTTAATATAGATCTACACTAAAATAATGTTGTATGATAGATTTAAAAACAGTTGTCTCTATACTTGTCAACTTTATAGGGAGAGGGGAGTGTTGGGGGTGAGATTACCAACGTTACAGTACATAGCGCAGGGTCTGTTGTTTTATTGTTGGACGTATCAGGTACACCTCTTTCCAGCTCTAGAATCCGTCTCCAGCACCTACCCGTCCCCAGCCTTCCCTGTTACATTAGGACGTCACGTGAATCACCCACGATCAGCGTAGTAAATTATGGAATGATTAAAGTTTGCTTATGTCACACTGAGAATCAATTAAAGTTTGGGCGTGACACAACAGCTGTGATTTAAGATACAGATGAAAGAAGACAAGAGCAAAAATCAGTTCAAGGATAGTTTAGATATACCTGGATAAAACAAAAAAGTACCACAGATATTAATAAAACGTTTTGGGTAGGGATAAAGAGCTGGGGAGTGACAGTGTTTAGCGCACTATGCACACTTCATACAAGTTTTGGGTGACATAGATTTATTAAAAGTTTTTTTTTTCGAATCTGACATCATTACGTAACTAAGCAACAAAAGGTGACCTTGAGAGTTGGAAACCTCCGCGGTACTGACTTAACCAAACCACCGCGGTACTGAAATAACCAAACCACCGCGGTACTGACTTAACCAAACCTCCGCGGTACTGACTTAACCAAACCACCGCGGTAATGACTTAACCAAACCACCGCGGTACTGAAATAACCAAACCACCGCGGTACTGACTCAACCAAACCACCGCGGTACTGAAATAACAAAACCACCGCGGTACTGACTCAACCAAACCACCGCGGTACTGAAATAACCAAACCTCCGCGGTACTGACTTAACCAAACCACCGCGGTACTGACATAACCAAACCACCGCGGTACTGACTCAACCAAACCACCGCGGTACTGACTTATCCAAACCACCGCGGTACTGACTTTACCAAACCACCGCGGTACTGACTTAACCAAACCAGTTTTTGTTTTTCTTCTACGTCTGCAATGGGAGAGAAATGTGAATGTAAAACATTTTTCTGGATCACGCTGGCGAAGATAAACCCAGTGATGTATCCATTGTTTGCACTCCTCGAATGATTTGTTTTGGGCGCAATTATTGTCTTTGGACACCTGAAAACTGCGTGCTTGAGCAGCCATGATGAACCTTGTTGCTTATGTACACAGATAAACTTGATAAACTTCGCTTTCTTTATATATGTCACAAATGATTTCGTTCCAACTTGGCAAAAGGTGAGACTCAAATTAAGAAAGTGAAAGTATCCCTTTAATCCAAATTTAGTTATCGAGTCAAGAGAAACAAAAGAGAATCAAAAGAGGAACAAAAGAGAAACAAAAGAGGAACAAAAGAGGAACAAAAGAGAAACAAAAGAGGAAAAAAAGAGAATCAAAAGAGGAACAAAAGAGAATCAAAAGAGGAACACAAGAGAAACAAAAGAGGAACAAAAGAGAATCAAAAGAGCAACACAAGAGAAACAAAAGAGGAACAAAAGAGAATCAAAAGAAGAACAAAAGAGGAAAACAAGAGAATCAAAAGAGGAACAAAAGAGAATCAAAAGAGGAACAAAAGAGGAAAACAAGAGAATCAAAAGAGAAACAAAAGAGAATCAAAAGAGGAACACAAGAGAAACAAAAGAGGAACAAAAGAGAATCAAAAGAGGAACAAAAGAGAAACGCAAGAGAAACAAAAGAGCTACATAAGAGAAACAAAAGAGAAACAAAGAGGAACAATAGAGAAACAAAGAGGAACAATAGAGAAAGAAAAGAGGAACAAAAGAGAATCAAATGAGGAACAAAAGAGGAACACAAGAGAAACAAAAGAGAATCAAAAGAGAAACAAAAGAGAATCAAAAGAGAATCAAAAGAGAATCAAAAGAGAAACAAAAGAGAATCAAAAGAAGAACAAAAGAGGAAAACAAGAGAATCAAAAGAGGAACAAAAGAGAATCAAAAGAGGAACAAAAGAGGAAAACAAGAGAATCAAAAGAGAAACAAAAGAGAATCAAAAGAGGAACACAAGAGAAACAAAAGAGGAACAAAAGAGAATCAAAAGAGGAACAAAAGAGAAACGCAAGAGAAACAAAAGAGCTACATAAGAGAAACAAAAGAGAAACAAAGAGGAACAATAGAGAAACAAAGAGGAACAATAGAGAAAGAAAAGAGGAACAAAAGAGAATCAAATGAGGAACAAAAGAGGAACACAAGAGAAACAAAAGAGAATCAAAAGAGAAACAAAAGAGAATCAAAAGAGAATCAAAAGAGAATCAAAAGAGAAACAAAAGAGAATCAAAAGAGAAACAAAAGAGAAACAAAAGAGAATCAAAAGAGAAACAAAAGAGAATCAAAAGAGAAACAAAAGAGAATCAAAAGAGAATAAAGAGAAACAAAAGAGAATCAAAAGAGAAACAAAAGAGAATCAAAAGGGAAACAAAAGAGAATCAAAAGAGAAACAAAAGAGAAACAAAAGAGAAACAAAAGAGAAACACTACCTGTTTTCGTCCAACTGTTCTTCCATCCGTTACGTTTAGTTCACACACAAATATAGAACACTCTAGGGCTCTACTAGTGAGAGTACACGTTCACCATCGCCTGTATCGTAGTCAAAATAAGTTCGACTTCTACTTTTGTGTTTTCGATAACCAACCATTATAAATATAAATAGATAGAAAGATAGACAGACAGACAGACAGACAGACAGACAGAGATAGATAGATAGATAGACAGACAGACAGAGATAGATAGAGATAGATAGATAGATAGATAGATAGATAGATAGATAGATAGATAGATAGATAGATAGATACATAGACAAACGTTTATTAGCTACTGACTTGTTAATAATGTTTTTAGAAAGTATGCACTTTTTTGTCTAAACTTATTAAACATTCACAATTACATGTATGTATTAATTAACAGTTAGTACTGATTGTCTATTCCCAATCTGAACACTCGTAACGTTTACCTGTGACTTCGTTTCGTGTGTAATAAACTTCTTTTATTCTCGTTTTTTTACCTTAATTTTCTTTTTCTTCCGACAATCGACACTCCCTTTATCTTTGGTGCTCAGGACCGCAATGGTATATTCAATCTAACACATTTTTTAAAAGTCTGGTCTCATGATTGTTTTAGACCTCCTTATCTAGACAATTCTTACTGACTCATGCTGCATACTACCTTGAAAGGCTTTCTACCAAGTACGTTAATTCCAACCATTCTGAATTTGTTGTTAGTATTCTGGAAATGCAATCAATCATTTTACCAACAGTTTTAACCTATCATTTTGAAAAATGTTTAAGAAATGTATCTTTGACGACGAGAAAGTCGCAATATTTTTAGCGGCCCAGGAAAGGGAAGAAAAGATATTGAAAATCCGACATCACAATATTTTAGACCATTCAAAGTTCTGATGCAACGGCTACTTTTTTTTTTCTGAAAGCGAAAAATCTCATTTTTAAAATCAGTTATGCAAGCAGTTTTCTAAAGAGAAAAAGCTAATTAGTATGCATTATAAGTTAGACCTAAGAATAGTAATCTTGTAAACGACATTTTCGTGAACAATTCTATATATTTCATAATGTTTTATATTTTTTTGAGCATTCGAATAAGAGATTGAGCCTTTTCAAAACAATTACATTAATTATAATAAGACTTCAGTTAGGCCAGGAGAGCATTTTCTACCAGTCGCTGGACTCCATTAATTAAGTGCAGTGAATAGCAGATTTGGTTTTTGAATTTTTTAGCGGAAGAGTAGCAAGCTAATTGCACTGTAGATAGGCTACCTCAGAATATGTATTTTTAAAGCTTAAAATAACGGAAATAATGCTTGAATCCGGGGCTTCGAACAAGCTTGGGGAGCTTACAGCGGTCCCCCAGACTCCAGCTGTCCTTGGAGGTGTGTACTGTCTTTCCGCTAATTAAAAGAAGAACCTATTCTAGGCTAAAAAAAAACGCCTGAAAGAATAAAAGATCAGAGAATGTAATGTAGATTAATAACATTCATATACATTGCAGAGGGGGGTAGAAAAAAATCCCCCCACTGAAAAAATCCTGGCTACGCCCATGTTATAACATGCCATTCATTTGTCGGCCGGTTTATATGGTAATGCCTAGGCCGATTTTGATACTCATTCTGCCCCTGGACAGAAGTATTTGTGCTGTTACGAACGCATAAAATATAATTAGCCGATGTTCCTTTTTTAAAACATATTTTATAAAGTTTTGCAGAAGAACTTCCAAATTAAATATTTATCTATATCCTTTTCTGTGTAAACCTAACATATCACAGTTTTTTTCTCAGTTTACATTGCCCACAGGCCCTCGAGGTAAATAAATGCTTCTATTTCTATTTTTAAATCTACCTTAGAGACCATCAAGAGAAATGATTTATACACATATGATTAAATTCTGTCACGGTAAATGAATGTCTTAATGTCTATGTCTAAGCTTATGTTACAAATGATTAGATTCAGTCACGGTTTATGAATGTCTTAATGTCTATGTCTAAAGCTTATGTTACAAAAGCAAAGAGTAAATGTCTACACCTGTATAGCATCTCAATTGTTTCGTTTTACAAGTTTTTAAATTCCTTCAGAACTAAATTTGTTGACGTCCTTGTTAAAACTTCCTGCAGGAGGACAAGGGAGGGAAGCGGGCAGGGTTCAAACTGGACGACCAACTTCATTGTCCGAATCGCAGTCAGCATATTAAAAGTTTGGCATCTAAAAACTTAGTCTCTA
Source organism: Biomphalaria sudanica (assembly GCA_036873155.1). Classification (NCBI taxonomy): domain Eukaryota; kingdom Metazoa; phylum Mollusca; class Gastropoda; family Planorbidae; genus Biomphalaria; species Biomphalaria sudanica. Next base: position 68,619 of record JAZGLO010002981.1, read on the forward strand.
GTGTTAGTTTGCTACGCTCCTGGTAAAAGCAAGAAAAGCGAGACACAAGTAACGTCAAAGCAATAGGAAACCTTGTAAGCCATAAACTAATAGCGTTGAAGTTTTAAACTTATTAGTTTAAAAACTACAGTTAAGGTTTTTATTCTTAATGCACCTATGACAACTCTAATCATACACATTTGTAAACAAACATTTTTACTTCCTCAGTTTTTCTGGCGTGACAAGCAAAAGACAGACAAAAAAAGTCTTTGATTTTTATTTCAATTAATTGGATTTATTTCTTTGAAAGATTTCATAAAAAAGAAAAAAAAAGTCTTGTTTTTTTGAGTACTGGACACTTGTGTTTTATAAAGTAGGTAGAAGATAGAAAGAAAATCAAATAATTTGTAAAAACGTGAACAAAAAGAGGTTGAACACTAGAAAGAGTAAAACTAGAGAACGAAACGTTAGAAAGAAACGAAACAAATGATGGATTAAACAAACTTAAACAAATGATGGATTAAACAAACTGAAACAAATGATGGATTAAACAAACTGAAACAAATGATGGATTAAACAAACTGAAACAAATGATGGATTAAACAAACTGAAACAAAGGGGGGAAAAAGAAGAAAAAAAAGGTAGAAAATGAGAACAAAAAGGAACATGACTAGTGAGACTACTGAGTTACTGTAAGGGAAAAGAATAGAAAAAAAAAAGGTTGTTTACAAGTACTTCTAAAATACTACATGACAAGAAAATAAAACATTGTTTTCCTTGAATGTACTAACCATCCTAAGCCATGGTGGGACTCGTCTCTTCAGACCTTGGAGTCACCCTTACCCCGATTATCTTTTGCTTTGAGATTGTTTATTTCAGATCAAAATGTTTGCTGATATTAGGTTGATTTCTGACGGAGGAATTCCAGCTACCGTCGCCTCAGCGTGGCGCCTCCGTGGAAACGTCTGCCAAGGGAGTCAGATAGGCTAAGAACGGTAGCGCACATAGCTCTCAGTGGGCTACCCTTGTATGGTGGAGACACTGTACCTGCACGTGGTAGGGATGAAACAAAGGCTCGCTAACCAGTCCAAACCCCCACCGATTCGTTCCCTAACGGGGGCCATACGCGCTGTGATGGACCCTCGCACGGGTTCGGTGGCACATTATAGGAATACGAAAGGCCCCCACGCGGCTCGGCCTCCGGCCTCGCACGGGATAGGGGAACCCGTGCTTGGCTCAAGGGGGTCGTGTCCTGCGACATACCGGACGAGACTATATGATCGTTGCGGATAAGGCGGGATTTCGGACAGAGGGATCGGTGAAGAGCCGATGCCTCATCCTGGCCATGGATAAAAGCCTTTCCTTGGTCAAAAGGTCCATTAAAGGGAACCACAGTTCTCGGACCTTAAGGACATCTGTAACAGGTTGATTTCTGATGTTAGGCTGATTTCTGATATTAGGCTGATTGCTGATATTAGGCTGATTAGTCTGTTCTCAGTTTCTTTTATGGTCACAAGGTCCATGGATCGGGTCTTAAGAGACTAACTGGCAACCTTTCCAAAAACCAGTTTGTACTTCCCTAATCAGGGATGGTAACATATCTCAAAGACATTGGGAAGATTGATTGCTGAAAAAAAAAGGTATGCACTTAGTAAAAGATTTGGTAGTAACCAATGTGCCAGAAAAAAAGAGGAGTACATAACACTAAGTAGAGAGGCGTTGTCTGCAGTTGGTGGGGTACAATTCGACCAAGAGAGCTGGGTTGCAGGCTTCAAACTACAATAAACAAAAAAGTTAAAAAACAATATTTAAATTAAAACACAATTCTATTCCCTGTTGTGGACCACGACTTGGCTCTCCAAATCTCAATCAATGTCTCCCCTATATGTTAGCAAAGCTTAGAATGGTGAATATCTTACTCAAACATACACTGTACTATCAACGTATACAATAGCTGGAGGAGGGGGGAGAATCGAACCAGCATCAATCAAAGACACGTTAAAGTGTCGTGGCGCTTGAAATGCCGGTATCTTTACAATAAACATATAATTAAGCATCCTTCAACAATCTTGTTCTAAAAATTTACTACATTCAATCAAAATGGTAGCAACAAGTTTCTTTCGCGCACCTGTACTTAGAAATGTAAACACATTCAGAATAATATAAAAGACTTTCTTCATTGCACTGTATATATGGTCTCAAGAATTATATGTGTCAATCAAGGGAGGCAATCAAATACGATTCTTAAATTACTCGAGATTTTCACGATGACTATCAGGGTCACTTCACTATTACCAGCTAAATAAATGAACTGAGCTGTTATTTTACAGTAACTCAATGCGTGAGACATGATTATCGTATAAAATCTCCTTTATTATCGTTAGTTAGTTTCCCGCTTGTTTTTAAATAAGTATTAAGTCAGAAAGAAATTCTACTTATGTTACCGTGATCGCTTTTTAAATTCATTTATAAGTTGCACGACTTGAATTCAAACTCTAGAAAGCAAGCCTTCTCAATTGGGTATGGCAACAATTGTGCCAGTGAAGTGCCTATGAAAATAGAATGTTTTATGTTATCATTTGTTAGTTTCAAGCTTTTAATCGATGACTGTTCAGTCATTCAAGTGCATTTTTTCCCCTTGTTTGATACCAAACAAAATAATTTATTACCAATAGTTTATTAATTAATTGGTTTTATTTTCAATGATTCTTGTAAATGTGCATAAATTCAGTTCTATCAGAGATTGGGTGTGAGAGAAATAACGTGTACAAACGTTGAGCTATACAGACAGACAGAGTTGATAGAAGCTTTATAAAACCATGGCTTATCAACATTTCCTTTAGTCTGTACGCCGGATACACCAAAGAGCTGGCTTTTGATAGTTTTTCCGCCATGTTAGAACATCTCCTATGTAGTGAATCTCTATTGGCTGTTTGTATATCTTTAGATTTTCTAGTACTTCTAAATGTTTTACGTCAAGCTTCTTGGTTCTGTTTCTTTTTTTTCTCTTTCTCTCTCTCTCTCCCTCTCTCTCTCCCTCTCTCTCTCTCTCTCTCCCTCTCTCTCTCCCCCGGCTCTCTCTCTCTCTCCCTGCTCAAACTTGGCAGGGCGACACTTCTACAAACAAGGATCATAAATGAACCTAATCTCTCTATCCCAGCCAAGTAATCCACAGACAATGTCCAGAGTGTCAGTAGCTTCTCGTTCAGATTGAGTAGTGTCAGACCGACCAACAAGGTAATGCTATTTAGTTAATATCACATCGAACCATTAGTTAGCACAAATACCCAGTTTCCCACGTTGTCAGGTTCATTTGCATCTAGGTCTTGCTAGGGAAAAGATGATTCTAAAACTAATAATAAGTAAGTGTTTTTCAAAATTTTACCAGTGGCACCCTCCTAATAAAAAGAAAACAACTCAACATTTTTTCTAACCCTCCACATCTTAGCAATCTGGGATCTGTTGAGCGCTGTACAACTCAGCAGTGGAGTCAGAGAAGGTTTTCAGAATGTAATTACAAATACAAGAAAAAGCCTTATATCTATAAAATACAATTTCCAGTTTTTCTTTTTATATATATTCGGAGTCGAGCCCATGCAGCAAACTTTTTCCTGCGTTCAGAGCTACAGAAATATATCATTCTGGTGTCTACAACGCACTTTTTCTCAGAGTAACAGGATCGCATGCTAAAATTGAAAGTTAAAAGAGGGATGGGTCAAGCCAATACATTTGTTAAATTAAGTCTAATAAATGCGGCCTTACAATACTATTATTATTTCTATTACTTTGGCTGGACTTGGAGCTGTCCTTAACTGGATGCTAAGCCCTCTCAGAATTTCGTGACATCAAAATTGTTATTGTCAACTTGTGATTGAACTTACACTGTGTGTTATATTTGCGCAAACAAATACCTTGTTGAATTATACATTTGTTTAAATGAAATTTCGAATACTTTGGAACACTTCGTAAATCTAATTTTTTATTTCATAATACACACTTTCTTTGGCAATGCGATTTTTCAACCGCTGTGATCCAATGCTGTCCCAAATTTTTACTCCTGTCTCTAATCCTGGTGAAGACCGGGATTTTTTATTTCAGGATCTTTAGGGATGCCTATGAGTCCATTCAGCTCTAATGGGTTTCTGACTTTAGTTTAGGGAAAGGTAAAGGCGGTTGGTCATTGTGCTGGCCACATAAGACCCTCGTTAACCGTGGGTCACAAAAACAGATGACCTTTACGTCGTCGCAAATTCTGAAAGGTGAACTTTACATTGCTTAATAAGACATGAAAATGAAAAAAGATTAAATTGCCATTTTAAACAAGCTACAGACACAGTCCATGTGGGAATATATTCCTTGAAGAGACATTTTAAACGAGCCTACAGACATAGTCCATGTGGGAATATATTCCTTGAAGAGACATTTTAAACAAGCCTACAGACACAGTCCATGTGGGAATATATTCCTTGAAGAGACATTTTAAACAAGCTACAGACACAGTCCATGTGGGAATATATTCCTTGAAGAGACATTTTAAACAAGCTTACAGACACAGTCCATGTGGGAATATATTCCTTGAAGAGACATTTTAAACAAGCCTACAGACACAGTCCATGTGGGAATATATTCATTGAAGAGACATTTTAAACAAGCTTACAGACACAGTCCATGTGGGAATATATTCCTTGAAGAGACATTTTAAACAAGCTTACAGACACAGTCCATGTGGGAATATATTCCTTGAAGAAACATTTTAAACAAGCCTACAGACACAGTCCATGTGGGAATATATTCATTGAAGAGACATTTTAAACAAGCCTACAGACACAGTCCATGTGGGATTATATTCATTGAAGAGACATTTTAAACAAGCTTACAGACACAGTCCATGTGGGAATATATTCCTTGAAGAGACATTTTAAACAAGCCTACAGACACAGTCCATGTGGGAATATATTCATTGAAGAAACATTTTAAACAAGCCTACAGACACAGTCCATGTGGGAATATATTCATTGAAGAGACATTTTAAACAAGCTTACAGACACAGTCCATGTGGGAATATATTCCTTGAAGAGACATTTTAAACAAGCCTACAGACACAGTCCATGTGGGAATATATTCATTGAAGAAACATTTTAAACAAGCCTACAGACGCAGTCCATGTGGGAATATATTCATTGAAGAAACATTTTAAACAAGCCTACAGACACAGTCCATGTGGGAATATATTCATTGAAGAAACATTTTAAACAAGCTTACAGACACAGTCCATGTGGGAATATATTCATTGTAGAAACATTTTAAACAAGCTTACAGACACAGTCCATGTGGGAATATATTCATTGAAGAAACATTTTAAACAAGCTTACAGACACAGTCCATGTGGGAATATATTCATTGAAGAAACATTTTAAACAAGCTACAGACACAGTCCATGTGGGAATATATTCCTTGAAGAGACATTTTAAACAAGCCTACAGACACAGTCCATGTGGGAATATATTCATTGAAGAAACATTTTAAACAAGCTTACAGACACAGTCCATGTGGGAATATATTCATTGTAGAAACATTTTAAACAAGCTTACAGACACAGTCCATGTGGGAATATATTCATTGAAGAAACATTTTAAACAAGCTACAGACACAGTCCATGTGGGAATATATTCATTAGAGAGACATTTTAAACAAGCTACAGACACAGTCCATGGGGGAATGTATTCTTTGAAGAGACATTTTAAACAAGCCTACAGACACAGTCCATGTGGAAATGTATTCTTTGAAGAGAAAAGAGAGACTAGTTTTGATCAGGTAATACTCTAATCTATATTATTTCATCAGCTATCATGCACTTTAACCAAGGAGAAAATTCTTTTTAGAAAAGCTAGGGAAGGATTAGTTCTTCCAGCCCTGACCTCAGGTTCATCCTTTCTCAGCTTCCCAGAATCAACCTCCATTTGGGTTATGGAATAAAAGATGCATCCAATAATGAGCATGTAGCGAGCTTATTTCGTGAAAGTTTAATTAGAAGATTTCAATTTTCCAAAATGATTTTTAAAAATATTTTTGTTTTTAATATCATTAACAACAAGAAACAATATTGATATACATAACATTTGTAACAACTTTAAAGCAATTTAGTCATAAGGAATAATCTCATGGGCATTTGCATTTTAAGAAAATCCAGATCTATCCACTATTCGCATTGTGAGATCTTGTTAAAATTTTAGTCTACAATTCCATTCCTGGTTGATTGTAATCATTAAAATGTGTTCATTAAATTACAAACTCATGCCGAAAATAAGCTCATCTTTCAACAGTTTTGTGAAACACATTATGTTATTGTAAACTGAGATTCACTGGATTTCGAAAGGAAATTGTCTTGCTCGTTTTGTTAAGCTCTTTAATACAATTTCGAAATTGTTTTGATAAACGAGAAGATTCATCGGTTGGCGATGACATAACAAAGGCTAAAAATTTCTTTTGAATGGTAGGCATCTAACGTAAATGAATGAAACCAACCTCCCACTGCAAGGAAAGACTCTGACTTTCATTGGTTAAAACATTTTCTATTTCATTGAGATATTAAATCTATTTTAAAGAGTTTTGCAATCTCACATAACTTGGTTGTTAACAAATGATTTACTACCTCAGGACATTGATGTCTGCAATTCACCTAACAATGCTCTATGAATAAATGATGAATAAATGATGAATAAATGATGAATAAATGATGAATAAATGATGATTCTTTTCTAGGATGTAATAAACAAAAAAAATATATAAATGACAATTTTTAAACTTGTTACGGATGTTCAAGTTGAATGACAGGAAAGAAATAGAATTACGACATCACGTCTTCAGTGAAATGAATGTTAACATAGGAGGCACCTCAGAGATATGGCTGCACCTAAATGTTCCTGTAAAACTCTAAAACTGTGGTCGAAAATTGAATTATTTTTAGCTTTCCATCAAAATACATAGTTAAACTGGATTTAATGTGTAACAAACTTAATAATTTAGCAAAGAAATAGACTGGATGTAGCCAAGAAAGGACCTTCGCCTTACTTCGACCAATTTTAAGCCAGATATTTCTAATATTGTCAGACTGCAGGAGGCTCAATGTTCCCAGTAGATTTCATTTTGTATAAAATTTGCCAATAATAATATTTTAATAAAAAATAAAACTAAATGTAGAATTAAACCTAATAATAGTAGGCCCTAATATTCAAGAGCTAAGGGTTTTAAAGAAAGTCATGACAATCAGATTATTTTCTTTTGTTATTAATCATTACGAGTAATTTGACATAATGTTTGTATTATAGTTAAAACAAATAACGACCTGTTTGTAATTGACAGTGAGAAAATTAAATTAATAAATAAAATTTTATTCAAATTTGCCTTCTCATGCTTCTTTATTATTATTTTTCTTAGAAGGGGGCGCTGGCGGATTTTTCAAAGATGAAAATACAGAATCAGGCGGTAGGTCAAAAAATGTTGAAGACCAATGATATACATTTGTCATGGATAAATTTGCGCAATTAATAATATTTTATCAAATGTTTTTTTTGTTTAGCACTATTTCTTGCTTTTAGCTTTGTCAATACTCTATGATCCTATGGCTGGGGGGGGGGGAGGGGAAGAAAGAATGGGATATCTGAGTGGATTTTACGTCATTTGTTTTCAAAAGCATTTACACAAAAAAAAACGGGAAAGCACCTGAATTTGAACACTTGGCTCACAACACTTAGAGACGACATATTAACCACTCTGCTAATGAGGTACTTATGACTAAAAAATATTATTATTAGGTCTATATATTGTTTTTTTCAACTTAGAGCGGCGACCTATTAATGGGACTAATTCAACTTATAGCCTACCACGACATCTTTCAAGTACAAGTTTTTTTCCTTGTTCAAAATACCAAACAAAATATTAATTAACTAATTGATTTATTGATGCTTGTGTTGTCCGGTAAAGAAATAATTGTTCAAAATTTCAGCTTGATCCGAGACTGGGTGCTGGAGAAATAACGTGTTCAAACTTTTTGCCAGACAGACAGAAAGACAGAGTGAGTTGATCTAAACTTTGTAAAAATAATGAAGGTTATTTAATCAAACATTATATATAACATATAACAATAAATAATGAAATCAGAAGGTGCACTATTTTGTGATTTGGCATTTGGTGCAAAAGTGTGTAAAATTTGGTTCTTCGTGTATTAGTAATAATTATGTTTTTATACTAATTTTAAGCTAAATAAATATTTATACTAAATTAATAACTTTGAAAGTTAAATGTTGACCTAACTTTATCTTGTAGAATCACGGTGTGTTCTATAAAAAGAAAGAGAATCAGAAAATCTTCATACCAATAAACTATTTTTAAATCAAGATTTAAAAGCAACTCCTACTTATGGTTATACAGAACAACTGCATTACAGCATTTAAACGTTTCAATTAATTTTAATTAGCAGTTTGAGTAAATCTGCAGCTTTCATGTACTATATTTTCATTTTTATTGTGATAAATAATGTGAGAGAAAACGACTGACCCACAGAGGTCGCCTACGAGTTTGTGTGTAACATTAACTCCAAATAATATCTTGTTTGTTTTTTGTTACTATCGTTTTTTTTTAATTTACCTATAATATATTACAAAATCTTTCTAGATTTTCTTCGGTAAAATGTACAGTTGTCTTCTTCATCTATCCCTAAGTCTGTCGGGCCGTTTAGGAACCACGCAAGATTTGTCGACCGTCTCTCTTCATTTCTTTCTGTCTTTAGCCTTGGATAGATCCTCTTTCAATTTCAGGCCCGTCGATTCTGTTATGTTATAAAGGTCCCAACTTTAGGGCAAGAAGAGCGGGCTCGTAACGAGACTAAGAAAATAGAAGTGGAAATCTACGCTCCCAGTACTTTTCATTACATGTAGCGCCCACCATTGCTGCAATATTTCACCCATTAAATATAGATCCAGTGGACAGGAAGTCACACGGGGCTCGCGCGACATCAGCCGCCCGTGAGCAGACCCATGCGCTACAATCTGTCGATTTGGAACAGCAAAATACAGTGTCGGCTTCACAAGTGTGAGTTGACTAAGCCAATGTGGAAGCTGTGAGATTGCTGTCTCCTCATAGATCATCTTGTGTGCGTTCTCCCTGTGGAATTTCTAGACTCTTGTTGTTGTTTTGAGTCTATAAAATGCTCTCTAGGAAGAAGTCTTCTTGAAACCTTTCGGAAGGTTCTTTGTTGAGGTGAGTTTTGTATTTATAACTTTATCATTTTACGAAATTTAGATTTAGGGCTAATTTGTATCCATCAAAAAAAACGTCACGGTGTCAATGGTAATGTAAGATATACAACGTATTTACGTATTTATGACACCTGTTGTTTCGAGAGACAGAGTTTCATCCAAACATCACATTCATGGGCCTTAGATAAATAATTTGACCAAGCATCATGGTCTCTCTCTGTATTTCTCTCTCTCTCTCTCTGTCTCTCGGCCTTGACACCATCTCAATTGCCGGAGCGAAATTATTTCCCGCCTAAACGCCACGATTTACCCTTTTTTCTCTAAGTTGATCCTGAAATCTTAACACAGCAAGGCAGTGGAGGTTCAAGCTTCTCTTCAAGATGAATCGCCATATTAAGATGACGAGTTCCATCTCCACGAGATGTTTGGTTTTAGAGGCGCCAGGTATCCGCCTTTGCTACCTCGTATATAAGCAGCTTCTGGAAATATTATCTAAGCCACATGATGCTGGCCAAATGCTAGATTTGCTTGTTATAGTCTCTTGGAGACGATTGTCATTTATAGACAATGGATGTTTTATCTCATTGACACCTTTTGCCTAAATAAGCTTTCAAAGCTTCTAACACATCATTGATAGTTTTACTGTATGTTAGCTCAAAAATAAAACTGAAAGGGAAATAAACTTGTTAGCATAGATGTATGTCAGATTGGGTAAGCAGACGCCTTAAAAAAAACAACTACGGTTCATCTGAGCAAATAGATCAATTGCACTGAATACAAAGATCTAATTCTTCATTATAATTATTGTCCCAAAGGTCATCTACGCTTGTGATCTATGAATGTTTCGCAGCAACGATGGCTGAGAAGAATCCTAGAACTGCCATACCGAGATCATATCACCAATAGGAAATCATTTCACGCAGGGGCAGTGCCTAGACCACTAATGGAGATCTATTCCTGGTCCCCATCTCTCTACGGCCACCCAAGTTAAACCAAATCAAGATACTAGCTCTAGACATGGGCCACTCGACCTCAAAATGAAGTGGTCACCGAGCCTGGCCTGATCGGTTACTTTTTATTTCCCCCATACTAACGTCTCACACCTGTGTATGGAGGTGTTTAGATTAGCAATAGTATAGCCATACTGTCACATTTATGTTTCATCGTATAGATTACTCTGTCATTATGTGAACATACATTTTATATCAAAGTATACAACGGCTTCCTAAATAAGTTTTAAAATATTGACGAATCCTTTCATTAAAATTCATATTTATATTATGAATGAATGAATATATATATCTGAATGAATGAATATATATATCTGAATGAATGAATATAAATATCTGAATGAATGAATATATATATCTGAATGAATGAATATATATATCTGAATGAATGAATATATATATATTATATATCTAATACCAAAAAGTTCTACATATCGACTAAGGTTGACAACAGAGTAAGAGACAATGGTATTGATATTCCGATATATCCTGACTTAGTCCAGCCACCTAACTAAGTAGTTCTTCTGTAGGGCCTAGTTTGGTCAACGTGTCACGCTTAATTCAGGTGAATCATATATATATATATATATATATATATATATATATATGTTATATATTGATAAGGAGACATCTATGGCCATTTGAAATGTCTGGTAGTGTACTCAAATTACTGGTACAAACATTTTGGTACTTTCGTAAACAGGCATTAAAAATGATTACAATCATTTGTACTGACATCTGAACGAATAAAATAAAATTGCCTGTAAATTTAATGTTTTATGATCAGGTGGTGTTGTTTTCTTTATCACGTGACGTTTTCGTGTAGGTGCAATCCTACAGAGAAAATCCCGAAATCGCGTGCAGGATTTGAAACCAAATGAAAACCTAGAAAAATAACAATCTTCATAAATATCCAATTTGTATTTTTTTAAGCTATAGGCCCAAGATATTATTCCTAAGCATTTTAAAATCAAAATGAAAAAGTCCTGAAACATAAATCTATTATTAGGCCACAAATCTCTGCAGAAATTATTTTAAAAAAAATATTTTACGCATCATGTTATTGCTTCATTATTACATGACTGAATTTGTACCAAATAAAGATGTAAGCGAAATGTCAAAATAATTTGTAAAAGACAGAGAGAAGACCATCATTGGTTCAAGTTTCATGGTCTAGTTTTAAAAACAAGTGTAGAGTATTGTAATGTGTGAGAAATCTTTTCAACACACATTGTGTTCAACTCAGAATTAGATTATTTGCTTTTTCTCATAGACAACTGCGTTCATAACATCGTCACTGCATACACAAACATTTACATTCGTGCCCCTAACAGTTTCTTTCAGCAATGCGGTGATCTTCAAAGTTGAGATTCTGACACAAATCAGTTTGGCTCTATCAAACTGTACTTATTTTTCTCTAGACCGAAAACCAGAAAATAATTTAGAAATAGATACACTTTACTTTTGACTACGCTACTTGGAAAGTTTATCTTATCTTATCTTATATAATACAGACGTTACTTCAAAAAAGAAGATGATTACGTCCTACGCGTCATGCATTTAGTCATGCATATTAACAATGAATGAATTACCCCAAGGTCTTTTACAATATTTAAAAAGTATTCAAAAGTATTGAGTGTACTTACACTTTAACTTACAGGGGGTCGTATTTTAAATTAGAGGTATTATTTGTAAATGGTATAACAAGTCATTTCATGGGAATAATTTTTATAAATATATACTGATGCTTACTGCATAGATGGCTTTGGTTTCTCTTAGATTTAGGTTAACGGAGAGTGCTCACAGTAATATTCTTAAGCTCGAGTCCTTGGTTTGACTAACTACGCCTCTGACGATACATTTAACACACTTTATCCCTCTTGTTAGATTCTCATAGTACGTAAACAAACCAGTGCCAGTATGATCTGTTTCTCATTCTACACTACCTAACATGTAAATCTAATCTGTTTCTAATTCTACACTACCTTACATGTAAGTCTGATGTGTTTCTCATTCTAAACTACCTTACATGTAAGTCTGATCTGTTTCTCATTCTACACTACCTAACATGTAAATCTAATCTGTTTCTAATTCTACACTACCTTACTTGTAAGTCTGATCTGTTTCTCATTCTACACTACCTTACATGTAAGTCTGATCTGTTTCTCATTCTACTACGTTACATGTAAGTCTGATCTGTTTCTCATTCTACACTACCTTACTTGTAAGTCTGATCTGTTTCTCATTCTACTACGTTACATGTAAGTCTAATCTGTTTCTTATTTTACACTACCTTACATATAAATCTGATCTGTTTCTCATTCTACACTACCTTACATGTAAGTCAGATCTGTTTCTAATTCTACACTACCTTACATGTAAGTCTGATCTGTTTCTCATTCTACACTACCTTACATGTAAGTCTGATCTGTTTCTCATTCTACTACCTTACATGTAAGTCTGATCTGTTTCTCATTCTACTACGTTACATGTAAGTCTGATTTATTTCTCATTCTACACTACCTTATCTGTAAGTCTGATCTGTTTCTCATTCTACTACATTACATGTAAGTCTGATCTGTTTCTCATTCTACTACATTACATGTAAGTCTGATCTGTTTCTCATTCTACTACCTTACATGTAAGTCTGATCTGTTTCTCATTCTACTACCTTACATGTAAGTCTGATCTGTTTCTCATTCTACTACCTTACATGTAAGTCTGATCTGTTTCTCATTCTACTACCTTACATGTAAGTCTGATCTGTTTCTCATTCTACTACATTACATGTAAGTCTGATCTGTTTCTCATTCTACTACCTTACCTGTAAGTCTGATCTGTTTCTCATTCTACTACCTTACCTGTAAGTCTGATCTGTTTCTCATTCTACTACCTTACCTGTAAGTCTGATCTGTTTCTCATTCTACTACATTACCTGTAAGTCTGATCTGTTTCTCATTCTACTACATTACAAGTAAGTCTGATCTGTTTCTCATTCTACTACGTTACATGTAAGTCTGATCTGTTTCTCATTCTACTACGTTACATGTAAGTCTGATCTGTTTCTCATTCTACTACCTTACCTGTAAGTCTGATCTGTTTCTCATTCTACTACGTTACATGTAAGTCTGATCTGTTTCTCATTCTACTACCTTACTTTTAAGTCTGATCTGTTTCTCATTCTACTACCTTACATGTAAGTCTGATCTGTTTCTCATTCTACTACCTTACTTGTAAGTCTGATCACTTTCTCATTCTACTACCTTACATGTAAGTCTGATCTGTTTCTCATTCTACTACCTTACCTGTAAGTCTGATCTGTTTCTCATTCTACTACGTTACCTGTAAGTCTGATCTGTTTCTCATTCTACTACGTTACATGTAAGTCTGATCTGTTTCTCATTCTACTACCTTACCTGTAAGTCTGATCTGTTTCTCATTCTACTACCTTACCTGTAAGTCTGATCTGTTTCTCATTCTACTACCTTACCTGTAAGTCTGATCTGTTTCTCATTCTACTACATTACCTGTAAGTCTGATCTGTTTCTCATTCTACTACATTACAAGTAAGTCTGATCTGTTTCTCATTCTACTACGTTACATGTAAGTCTGATCTGTTTCTCATTCTACTACCTTACATGTAAGTCTGATCTGTTTCTCATTCTACTACGTTACATGTAAGTCTGATCTGTTTCTCATTCTACTACCTTACCTGTAAGTCTGATCTGTTTCTCATTCTACTACGTTACATGTAAGTCTGATCTGTTTCTCATTCTACTACGTTACATGTAAGTCTGATCTGTTTCTCATTCTACTACCTTACTTGTAAGTCTGATCACTTTCTCATTCTACTACCTTACATGTAAGTCTGATCTGTTTCTCATTCTACTACCTTACCTGTAAGTCTGATCTGTTTCTCATTCTACTACGTTACATGTAAGTCTGATCTGTTTCTCATTCTACTACGTTACATGTAAGTGTGATCTGTTTCTCATTCTACTACCTTACCTGTAAGTCTGATCTGTTTCTTATTCTACACTACCTTACATGTAAGTCTGATCTGTTTCTCATTCTACTACCTTACATGTAAGTCTGATCTGTTTCTCATTCTACACTACCTTACATGTAAGTCTGATCTGTTTCTCATTCTACACTACCTTACATGTAAGTGTGATCTGTTTCTCATTCTACTACCTTACATGTAAGTCTGATCTGTTTCTCATTCTACTACGTTACATGTAAGTCTGATCTGTTTCTCATTCTACTACCTTACATGTAAGTCTGATCTGTTTCTCATTCTACACTACCTTACATGTAAGTCTGATCTATTTCTCATTCTACACTACCTTACATGTAAGTCTGATCTGTTTCTCATTCTACTACCTTACATGTAAGTCTGATCTGTTTCTCATTCTACTACGTTACATGTTAGTCTGATCTGTTTCTCATTCTACTACGTTACATGTAAGTCTGATCTGTTTCTCATTCTACTACGTTACATGTAAGTCTGATCTGTTTCTCATTCTACTACCTTACATGTAAGTCTGATCTGTTTCTCATTCTACTACGTTACATGTAAGTCTGATCTGTTTCTCATTCTACTACCTTACATGTAAGTCTGATCTGTTTCTTATTCTACTACCTTACATGTAAGTCTGATCTGTTTCTCATTCTACTACCTTACATGTAAGTCTGATCTGTTTCTTATTCTACTACCTTACATGTAAGTCTGATCTGTTTCTCATTCTACTACCTTACATGTAAGTCTGATCTGTTTCTTATTCTACTACCTTACATGTAAGTCTGATCTGTTTCTTATTCTACTACCTTACATGTAAGTCTGATCTGTTTCTCTATCTACAACCTTACGTGTTAGTCTATTCACTACTTTCTGACAATCTTGTAAATTAAAGGCGATGCCTAGAAAGCCAAAAACATGACAAACACTTACGCACAAACACACACACACATCCTTTCTTCCAGAAGACATTTTTAAGTTAATTGTGTTAAAGACAAACTAGCATTTTTTATCCAACTTAATATAAATAACATTGTAAGTTTGTTTTTTTTCTTCAGGGTTACGAGACAAAAGTCCATTAATTTTATTTATTCTCCATTAGCACCAAAGGCTAATGGTATTTGCAGAGAATACAAACACACAAACACATTCGATCACAGCGTCTTCCATGAAATGTCATTATTGTGAAACATTTATTGGGTAAAGTAGAGCCTCTGCCCACTTGACTGAAGTTAAAAGATTTCCTAAGTTTATTAATAAATGCCTTGCCCACGTGTTGTCTCTAGTCTTCTATTTACACAGTCGAAATAAAAATTTTCTTGTGTCCCTTTAAAGATTATGAAGATAGAATATAAAATATGCTTCGATTACAGAACATTGATTCTCTCTCTCTCTCTCTCTCTCTCTCTCTCTCCCGCAGGTTCATATCCGGCCAGTAGTCTATATTGTAGCAATTATTTTACTAAATGTAATCTATTGAGCGGAAGGGCGGTGGCTAAGCGGTAAAGCGCTTGGCTCCCGAATCAGGTGTCCCGGTTTGGAATCCTGGCAAAGACTGGGATTATTAATTTCTGGATCTTTGGGAGCCTCTGAGTACACCCAGCCCTAATGGGTACTTTTCATTAATTTAGTTGTGCTAGCCACATGACACCCCCATTAACCGTAGACCACAGAAACAGATGACCTTTACATCATCTGCCCTATAGATCAGACGGTCTGAAAAGGGAACTTTTTACACTATTGAGCTCTTTAATAACAAACTGGACATTGTGCAAAAGAAAAAAAAACTGTTTAAATCTTGGCCGCTTAATTGAAACTTAAATCTCTAAGGTTTGATCGGCGCCTGCTTCCTATCAATTATAATCATGTCCTGGTTATTGTCTTGAAGTGGCCAATCAAACATTCGGTTTCAAAGAAAAACATTCCTTGTTTACGTCTGCCCGATGACGTTTCCGGAAAATAAATCTTACTTTTTAAATTATATTGTTTTTATACGTCGCTTATTTAAATCGATATTTGTTAAAAAAATAAGAAACTTGACAACGTTTTCTACCAACATTTCCAAGCAAAATCTTTTTTTTATCTTATGTTATATATATAATTACACTAATAAATAACCGAGGATATTGTTCTTAATTCAAAATTGCTATAGCAGTACGTAAATTGGCACAATGTCTAAAACAGATTACTTTTACAATACTTAATAATAATAGTTCAATTCAATTCTTCGAGTGCAGTGTTTTACATGATTAGAGTGTAGTGTTTTACATGATTAGAGTGTAGTGTTTTACATGATTAGAGTGTAGTGTTTTACATGATTAGAGTGTAGTGTTTTACATGATTAGAGTGTAGTGTTTTACATGATTAGAGTGTAGTGTTTTACGTGATTAGAGTGTAGTGTTTTACATGATTAGAGTGTAGTGTTTTACGTGATTAGAGTGTAGTGTTTTACATGATTAGAGTGTAGTGTTTTACGTGATTAGAGTGTAGTGTTTTACATGATTAGAGTGTAGTGTTTTACATGATTAGAGTGTAGTGTTTTACATGATTAGAGTGCAGCGCTTTACATGATTAGAGTGCAGTGTTTTACATGATTAGAGTGCAGCGCTTTATATGATTAGAGTGCAGTGTTTTACATGATTAGAGTGCAGCGCTTTACATGATTAGAGTGCAGCGCTTTACATGATTAGAGTGCAGTGTATTACATGATTAGAGTGCAGCGCTTTACATGATTAGAGTGCAGTGTATTACATGATTAGAGTGCAGCGCTTTACATGATTAGAGTGCAGTGTTTCACATGATTAGAGTGTGGTATTCACATGATTAGAGTGCAGTGTTTCACATGATTAGAGTGTGGTATTCACATGATTAGAGTGTAGTGTTTAACATGAATAGAGTGCAGTCTTTTCACATGATTAGAGTGCTGTGTTTCACATGATTGAAGTGTTGTGTTTCACATGATTAAAGTGCTGTGTTTCACATGATTTAAGTTCAGTGTTTCACATGATTAGGGTGCAGTGTTTCACATGATTAAAGTGTTGTGTTTCACATGATTAAAGTGCAGTGTTTCACATGATTAGAGTGCAGTGTTTCACATGATAAGAGTGCAGTGTTTCACATGATTAAAGTGCTGTGTTTCACATGATTAAAGTGTAGTGTTTCACATGATGAAAGTTCAGTTTTTCACGATTAAAGTGCAGTGTTTCACATGATTAGAGTGCAGTGTTTCCCATTATTAAAGTGCAGTGTTTCACATGATTAGAGTGGAGTGTTTCACATGATTAAAGTGTTGTGTTTCACATGATTAAAGTGATGTGTTTCACATGATTAAAGCGCAGTGTTTCACATGACTACACAAACTCAGATTTAAGTATGCCTTGCTGTCAGGTCGTTTGGATCATAGTTAAAGAACGTTTGTTCAGATCTAGTCACTGAGAATAAATTTAACTTGTTTTTAAGTTTGTTTGATTTGTTTTTTCAGAAAGGGCCTATAGGAGAAATGGGGGGGGGGGGAGTGTTTTCTTTTGTTAGTCTGAAAATAAGATGCATTAATCCTGAAAGCGCTTCATTTATTTAATTGTCAACTTATCCATCGGTCATTGTACTTTTGACGCGTGCTATCTAATTGAATAAAGATGGTCTCAAAGGATTACTAGTTTAGCACTCTCTTTATTCCCACGCACGTCACTTGTTGCAGGTCCCATATGTTGTATTTAATTTAATAGGCCAAAGGAAATTTATGACGGCAGGTCATTCTAGTTCAAGAAATCAGCAGAGAAAAAAAAACAAGTAATAAAAGAATGCTTTCAGTGTCAAACTTTGACAATCGAAGTTGAAACACTACGCATAAAAATCTAGCATTGAATCGAATGTACCACGTAGGCCACAAATAACAAGTTTTAAAGAATTTGTTAGCAAGAATTCTCTATTGTTTATTTATTTTGCTTTAAACCCAATAGTTCCGATTTCCGGTTTGAAAGATCCTTAACATACCTTTAAATTAGGATTAAGTCAGAAATAAAAAAATCTTTAAAAAAAACAAAACACAAATTTAAAAAAAAAAATTAAAATATTATAATCTAACTAGTCGACCGGCGGCGTAGCATACGCCGCTATTTTTTAAAAGAACAGGCCTGTAGCACCATTGTATAAGCCCCCACAAGGGGAAATGAGTATTTTTTGAGGTTTTCAATAGTCTCAAAGTATTAAAAGTATATTTTTGTAAACAAGACATATCGTTCTATATTTTGTACAGTTGTTTATATATTTATTTGTAACTATCTTCTTCCCTCAGTTTGGACGAGCAAGAAGTAAAGGAAAGATTACTCTCTTATTTCTGTGGATAGTCACCCCCTCGAAAAAACAAGAGGGGGGGGGGGAAGACTGGACTGTCAAACCCTACCAGCTCCCATCCCCCTTCGTCTTGCGGGAGGCTTGGACTAGGAAGTAAGCTATCTTCAGCTCTGAAGAAACATCCGAAACATGTAAAACATTTTACAAACATTTTACAAACACTAAATAGCAGCGCCGGACATAACCATTGTGACCAAGAAGTCATGGAAAGAGAACAAGTAATCTACTATGTATATTCACCCGTCACTAAATAGCAAGGCCGGACTTAAGCATTGTGGGGCCCTAAGCGAAACGGATTTCGCGGGGCCAATTTTGGGTCGGGAATCGAACAATAAGTGAAATTTAAGAGTTTGTATTAGAAAATAAATTCGTCTATGCATTTTATTCATTTTTTACTACGTACAGAATTACTTTACGAGCCTTGCGTGTAGCAAAGTCATACAGTATATCAAAATAATTCTGTTTCCTACATAGATCACGCTCAATAGCAAGAATTACCATAATGTTTCAATCTATCTTTGAGAATTGTTGACCTCAAGTAGTTCTTCATTAGTTTGAGGCGCGAGAAGTTTCTTTTACCTGATTACACAATTACGGCTAATGCAAAATGCCGTTTTTATTTATCGCGATTAGGATTGGCGTTTTCCATATTGATTGACACTCCAAAATGACAATTTTTTTTTATATTTCCGTATATTTTAACGACGTAAAATGTCGTAAAATAAGTTTATACCGGAAGTACCTCGACTCACATTTTGGAGTTGAACGAAACTTATGCTTAGTTACCCTTAGTGTTGGCAGTCCTGTATATATATATATATATATATATATATATATATGAACTTAAATATTTCTTGGTGCAATCATCACGTTTTAGAACTTTTAAAACTGTGAGAAATCTGGGGGATGAAACTAAAAGAAATGTACAAACACGCGTTGCAACACAAGGCTGATTAAATAGATATAAAAACCAGCAGACTTGACGAGATCACATGCTTGGCCTCTTTCTCACACAGTTTTTGGCCAAAATGTTATTATTCTCTGTTATTATTCTCTGTTTTATACATTGTTTAATGAATTGTGTAAATGGAATTCATTTTCAAGAGAGCAAAAAATAATCAATCAAATATAATTCATCACACATCAAAAATTCTGGTTTTAGATTTTGTACACTAAAAGAATATTGTTTTGTTCCTTTTAAGTTTTTATTGACTTCACGTTTTTTTAAATGAGATTTAGGAAGTTGTCAATGAATGAGTGTGATAGAAATTGGTGGGTTTCCTTTTGTTCCCATCTACACCAAGAAGGACGATGTAATGTGTTTATAGATTGTTGTAGTAATAAACCTCTGGACGTAAAATCACAAAGACTTATAATAATAGAATATCTCTCTTTACATTCGTTCTCTCTCTCTCTCTCTTTCTCTCTCATTTTCTCTCTTTCTGTCTCTTGTAATTTCATTGACTAGAAAAGCCTCTGACTTGTAAAGTCTCTCTTTCTATCCCTGTTTTCTCACACACACACACTTGCTCTCACACAATGCCTTCAAATCCTCTCTCTTAGTTTGTATCTCCCTCTCTTTGTAACGAAGTGAATATCCCCTTCCTTTCTCTTGTCTCTATGACTCATACATTATTTCCATCCTCTTCTTCTCTCTTTTCAGTCTCTCTCTACCTCTCTCTATTTCTCTGTCTCTATCATTCACTCTATTATTGTAAATCCTATTCTAAAAATTATATCTCCTTCAACTCTGTCAATCTCATTTTGTAAAACCTATGACTTGAAAAGCTCATCTTTCTATCACTCTCTCTCTCTTTCGCGCTCTCTCTCTTTCTCTCTCTCTCTCTAACCCTTTGTATGTTTTGTATAGCTTCAATCAAAATACGTGAAAGTCAACATTAGTTGTTTTGTTGTTGTTTTTTTGTCAGATTTATTTTATTTATTAAAATGTGGTCACGTAGTAACATCGTAAAGAATGACATGATGACGTTAGTAGGTAGAGTCGAGGTTTAATCAGACCCTAACTTCTGTGTTGCCTAAACTTTTTAAAATCAGCCAAAAAGGGTTAAATTTTAATGGAAAGATATACAAGATAAGCAAAAAAGGGATGGAATTTGTTTTACTTAATAATGAAGGCTCACACCCCATCAGACACACACACACAGGCATGTAAAAATGTCAGATAAGCCTCTGTCAATGCCGTACTTTTATTATGATATATATGTCTAGCATTAATGGAGATGAGAGAGAGAGAGAGAGACAGCGATAACATGCAAAGTAAGATTTGTCTTCGCGAATCATGCAAGCAGTCGATCAAATTTCAGCCTTGCTGAATCCTTGATACAGTCAATGTCACGGTGCTAAGTCATCAAGCATTGCACAAGTCAGTGAGAGTAAACCGTTGGTAGAAACAAAAATGTGTTTTCTTTCGTATTTCTATTTTTGTGTATATAAAATGTCTGATGTAAGGATACAATACTAGAAGTCTGGCTATGTATGAAGTCGATAATCTAGAACAAATAGTTGCGTTGAAGGAGCGTCAGTTATACGCACTCGAGATTAAAGGATTTTGTAAACAAGGTAGAGATACGGGTTAGTCGCAACAGAGATAAGACATGTTGTCTCTTTAAGAGTAAGCTTTGTACATTTAGTTACATTTACTAAAACAATTTGGGAAAAGGGGTAGGGGTAATCACAGTGATGAGATCACAACTCTGATTTTATATATATAAACTTCGAGGCTAGAACTATAGCATTTGCAACATGTTAAATTAATTAACTCTTACAAACGATAACTTCACCATTGAGATTGAGGTCGTTAGTTAAAAATCTATTTACGGCTTTTTCTGTCCTAAGGAATCCTGAGAGGAAATGTGTTAGCGTTTAAACAGGATTTTCATGATTAACTCAGTCCTAATAGTCTGATCTTCGTTTACGCTTTTGATGTGCACTCCTGTTAAATGCAGTAGAAAAGATAAAGAAGATAAAGCGATATGGAGATGCGTGGGAGAGCTATATGACGGAACCTCAAAAGTATATAACGCCAGAATATGACATATAAGGTGTGAAAGATTGTTAATAATAGACAAATAAACAATGTCAAGGACACTGTATTGAAAAAGTGTGGCATTTTTTTCCACAGCCACTGAGCTTAGAATTTGATTCTGCATTGCTTAAAAGAGGAAATAGATTTTTATGATTTGTAAAATCGATACTTGGGAAATATGTATACTTCCTCTTTCTGATTCTGTACACCAGAGACTCCATGTATACAAGTCTCACTTAATTATAGTACGATTGACAAGTGAAAAAAACAAAAGGATAAAGTAGACAAATCAAGAAAAAGGTTGAATCCAAAGTCTTGTAAGAGTCTAGGACGCTATTTATCATCTGAAAGATGTTAAAGAATCCAAATCCATGGCTGGAGGAAAATTTCAAAGATCTGAATAATCTTCAATTACTGTTTTTTTTTTTGTTGTTTTTATAAAATATCTATTTTCAGAACTAATTTACAATATTTACTTTGCACTTTCTTCTGTCATTTCAAATTTTGCATGAATAATTGTTTACTTGAGAGAATCTGTGAGCGAGCTATGACGTACATGTCTGTATCATATCTTCACATGACACAGGGATTATTTTGAACGTATTCCGGATGTTTTTTCCGTACAAATATCTCAAAAAAAATATTTTATATTTCAAGATACCATTTTGAAGTCTTTAAAAAACGTGTGTCGAATCCAATAAGATTAAATGTAATTATGTTGTTTCAGTGTAAAGTTGCTATTTGAATGTAGATCGTTTCAGTGAGCACCTCTGATATGTCCTTTTTTTGCAGCCCCCCCCCCCGTAAAAAAAAAGTTTGTCTGCTTTTGATGTGGCAAAATATGTAGATCAAAGCTTGTGCTGTGTAGCCATGCACATTTGTACATTCTTCATTATGGACTGTTATTGCTACTTGCTGCTTTTCTTTATGGCCCAAATACAGGTAGCCACAATTAAGTCCAGAACTGATTCCACAGATTTCCAAGATACCTGCCACACTGCTATAGAACAGAAATACTGTATGGAGTTTTGCCTGATCTGGACATTGTTGTGCAGATCATCTCAGATATGGTACCTAATAAAATACTCAGAAAGACACAAAGATAAAGTCACATTCACAAATTTGGACAAATGATCCTTCTTTCCTAGTGCTATTAGAACATGGAATGAGTTGCTTGAGTCAGCCAGGAAAACCAATGGCTTGGCAGAATTTAAGTCATTGATTAACATTCATGACTAGTGTAACGGATGTATGTATAAGGTGTACTTCATATATTTCTACCGTACCTTGTTAATCCTAGATGCTTGGGAGCACGCGTAGGCCGAAATCATCTTTTTTTGAAGTAACGTCTGTATTTCATAAGATAAGATAAGAATGAGAATGAGAACGCCAAGAACAGATTTCCCCTGATATTCTGCATTAGTGTGCTCCCTTTTACTTTCTATAGAGAGATAAGAATGGAGAAAGAAGGTTAACAGATCTTGTGTAGTGTCCCAACGGTAAAGCAGATCAAAGGATAGGTGCAAGTAAATGCAAAGTTAGATGTGAACCTGGCCTAACTAGTTCCCCTTTCAGACCTTGTAGTCTATAGGGCAGATGATGTAAAGTTCATCTTTTTTTGTGGCCTATGGTTAACGAGGGTGTCATGTAGCCAGCACAACGACCAACCGCCTATACTTTTCCCCAACTACTATCAGGTACCCATTGGAGCTGGGTGGACTCAGAAGCGCCTAAGGATTCCGAAGTTGAAAATCCCAGTCTTCACCAGGATTGGAACCCGGGGCCCCGGGTTCGGAAGCCAAGCGCTTTACCGCTCAGCTACCGCTCCTCCCCTGGCCTAACTGAAGTCTAATAATAGATGTAATTGTTTTGAAAAGGATCAAATCCCTTGTTCAAATGCTTAATTTGACCGCCTCGTAAATGATTGTTCACGAAAATGACGTTTTAATTTAGGTCTAACGTATAATGCATACTAATTAGCTTTTTCTCTTTAAAAAACTGCTTGCATAACTGATTTTAAAAATTAGATTTTTCGCTTTCATAAAAAAAAAGTAGCCGTTGCATCAGAACTTTGAATGGTCTAAAATATTGTGATGTCGGATTTTCAATATCTTTTCTAGTTTACGAGACAGGACGGACGGACAGACGGACAGACATTTCGCACAAAACTAATAGCGTCTTTTCCCCTTTCGGGGGCCGCTAAAAATTAGATCTAATACTATAGGCATGACAAGTAAGACGTATGTCAATTGGAACAATTTTGTTTCGTCTACTTCCGATCAAGAACCAAATCTTCATTATCAGACATTCTTTTGCTTCCGAATTAAATTGTTCCCAAAGTTGTGAACATTGAGAAGTTCCTGTTTACCAGGGAACTGAACCAACAACCTTATTACGTGTAATTCCATCGGGTAGCTAAAATAGCATTGTCTTTTAGCTTTTTTTATAATGCGTGGGTGTATTTTTTATCAGAAGTAATATTTCCCGTTGCTTTTACGTGGGATTCCGAAAAACGATATGTGTCCAAATGCTGAAGTGAGTCTCTACTGTTATTCTGTCTCAAGGTTATTTCCATTCCACGTTTTTAACTGTACCGTCAATAAATGAAATCCCCGATTAGTCCCAACTTCTACGCGTCCAACTATGGAGTCACTACAGTAAGTGTGTTTTAGTGTTTATTTGTGAAGATGTTTAAAATGCTATCTTCCCTTAATACCTACACCTAGTTAGTCACTAAATCAATCCAATGAGAACTCGTGTGCACATTTTAGAATATCAGAATCTTTTGTTTTACATAAACTTCATTGTCAGTGGTCAAGTGTGAAAGAAAAAAGTTGATTATTAAAAGTGTTACCAGGGGGAAGTAAAGCGATCATTAGAAGAGCGTGAATAATTAGTAAACAATCAAAGTCAAACATCTTATATTATAATTTTAAGAAAGCGTTGTTGCATTTTTTTTTAGAGCTAATTTGTTAAAATAAAAGCGCATACGACCTAATTTCACTAACATTACGGATTAGTGCGGCCTAGAATACAATTTATAGAGTTTGTAGGTTGCCTTTTGAGTGCCTTGAGCCTAAATCAGAAAATTGTTATAATGGATTGTTTAGATTTGAAACAATGAAAAAAGATATTTCGTAAATATTATAACAAAAGAATATGAATTTTGTATATGGTATGCAAACTGATCTGAATGAAAAAGAAGAGGTGTTTCATTTCTTTTGAAAACAAGAAGCAAGAAGTTATTGATTTGTAATTTGGCACCGTCTCTTATCAGAAAGAAATGTGTCGTTGGATATATTTTTACTGATAAATAAACATGAATTTAGCCATTCATATTATTGTCGTTGTCGAAGATATTTTGGGGATGAATATTTTGTGACACATGCGATGGTTTTCTTCTAGTTGCCTTTTTCTTAAAGTTCAGAACAACTATTCAATAGGAGTTAAAAAGTCTACAAAATCGTACCATCATTTTGCCAAATAAATGCCCAACTTTCCTCTTTCCTTTCTCATTAAGCCGCCACGGCGAGCACAGAAGTAGCATATACCTCTTGGTTTCCACTTAGTTACGTCACTAGTTCTCAGTAGTAGCTTAGGAAACCAGGTCAAGAATAGGTTTTGGGGGGCTTCAAGTGTCGCCAGCGTCTTCAACGTAAGTTGTCCCGTGGTTACTCCTGTGACTGATCGATTCGAGTTCGATTGGGTAGTTCCCACGGGGTCTATCCTTTCCCTAGCCCTCGTTCCTTCTTTCTCTCTCTCTCTCTTTCTCTATCCATCTATCTACCGCTCTCTGTCTATCTCTCCATTCTTTTGCTTCTGTTACAATTCAATAGGGTATGTTTTAAATAGGAAATAAAAGTGACAACGCCCCTGGAATGTCAATAAATTAAAGTTCCACTAACAGGAACGTAAAAAACGTAGGCCCAGACAAAAGGTCAATACATTTGGATGTGCATGTTCTTTGATTCACCTCTTTTAATTCAACAGGAAGTCCAGACTCTTTCCGTCCTGGGACACAGAGAAATGAAATGTAAAATTGTATTTAACTATTCGTTTCCTCCGCTATGTAATGACGTTTAAGTCTTGCGCCTAGTCAGAAGAAGACCAACTTTAGCAAAGAGATCTTTCAGAGAAACTATTGGTTAAGATGGGCTCAGTTTTTCAATAAAGTATTAGACAATATATCGTAAAGGTTCTGTTTCATCATGTCGGCTCAACACTGATCTCTAATAAACCCTTTTCCTTTGGGCATAGTTTACAGAATATCGAGGCACATACATCACCTCTCTTTAGGAAAGTGCAGGATAGACCTTTATCAAAGAGGAATCATCCAATATCCGTCGTTTTTGTTATACGACAGTAGATTGAGATTCATTTAATAGCTTATATTATTGTTGGCTAATATTTTTCCATTCCATTGCTGATGTATTTTTTAAAATCATATTGTTGATAAGTATTCCATTTGAAAACTTATATTACTGTTTTGTATTGCTAAATCTTATTGCTAGGCTGCATTTTTAACATCGATTTCTATTATTGGCTGTATTGTTCAGTTGTATTGATGGCTTGTGTAAGCTTTTGTTACGTTAAAAATCGAAGATAATAAACTGTCGGGTATTTCTAGTCAATAAATATTATAGGCCAATGTTGTCTTTTCAGTGCGTAAGTAGAAATGTAAACATTTAAAATGTTTCTCCATTGGACTTTAACACAGAATAAGTCATACTCTGTATGCATGGGTAATAGTGGTTACTTTAATGTTTATCCATGCACATTGGGCGTGAGTGCCAAACCTTTGGTCCGTGCACTGAAAAAGCCCGCAGACCGTAGCTTTTGAGGGAGAAACGTGGCGCCATTGGAAGCGTTGAGTCCATTGCGCGCAGGACGATCTGGGGACGTATGGAGTCATCAGTTCGCTAAGGTACAAGGGAATTTCTTTATTATAGATACACTGATGACAAAGTGTGGCCACCTTTTAGTCGATTCTCGCTTTCACAGGAAGCTAGAACTAAAACTAAATCCTAATAAGCACTCACCTCTTTTCATTGGACCGGCCGGTAATTAGGACCAAAATGATCGATGTTGTCAGATTAACCGGATTTAACTGTAATCTGCATCCAATTTTCTTTGCATTTATTAATTTATCCATCGGTCCATCCTTCCACCGATCTATTTAACCCTTCAAACATCTTTCGACTTGCCGAATAGTCAGATGGCCATTTTATTTTCAGACTTGCGCTTCACAGACCACGTCACAGCCAAAAAGAAATGACGATGTTGAACAAAGCAACGGGTAACTGAATTTTAAAAAAATACACAGTGGGTAAAATGTTGTGGAGGCTCCGATCCACGGGCTGAATATGGCTCACAGGCCGTAGTTTGCTGGTCATTGCTGTAGGGGTTACATAGGGATCATAAGGATCAATCGTTTGTCTGCCCATATTTAATTCACTATCACAGAGATTGGTAAAACTAAGCTGATATTCAAAATAATGTTAGCATTTTCTTATATACATTTATATATATATATATATATATTAGAAATAAGTAAAATATTAAAAGTACTTTTTTTTCAAATGTTTCTATTGAGTAAATTTTCATCTATTTTTTTGTCTGTCAGATGGTCTCCGTGAATCCTTTTCAGAAAACGATAACAAAAACAAAGATAGTTGCTCGAGTCTGAATTTGGACTCGGGTATTGAGCCTCCATGATGAAACGCCGACGTGTTTAGCCACTGAGCTATTCAAGTACTTATAAAATAGAATGTTTCATAGTCAAATAAAGTATAAAAATTTAAGCGTTTCCTCCCTAAGCTTAGTACAATGTCAATATAAAACAAATTTAATTCATTACGAAAATGTGATTAACTAACTGGTTATTTTTTGTCTTGATTCCCGTGTTGTGAGAATTTAGGATAAATAACATGTAAAAGATTCCACCCAGACAGACAAGACACACAGACGGAGTGAGTTAATATAAGATTTTTAAATATAGATGTAATATTGCCTCGAAATGACCAGAAAAAAGCGAGATTATTGTTAATCTAAATAACATATAGGTCTATAGCTGGTAACTTTAATCTCCAAACAATAATAGCTGCTTTGGGTATGTAATATTATCTCATATTATCGTTATTAGTAGTATAGCAATCAGAGCCAGATACACGCCAATACAGACTGTGATGCTGTGATGGCCTTGCAGTTAAAGGAGGACCTCTCTCTCTCTCTCTCTCTCTCTCTCTGTCTCACACACACACACACACACACACACACACAAACAAACAAACTCAAAAATATACATTTTACATACATACTATATATATCTATATTTATATATAACTAAATATTTATATCAATTCTTTCTTCGAATACATTGCATGTTTTTCTGAATACCTTATAATACATGCTAGTATTATTAAGCGTTTTTTTTATTAAAGCGTTCGAAAGAGAGTAGGCGGACCTCCACCAAACATACTACCTTGGGCCTCAACTTATTTATAGCTGGCCCTGCTAGTGTTGGACTCTGCTATACACTTGACCTGTGGGCTGGGTCTCATATTTGCTTATCCCGCCTTAATCTATCTAGTTAAACAAGATTGACTTGCCTCAGAGGCTAATAATCGAAAATCAATTTCCAAGAATCTAAAAAAAAAATGTCACATTTTTTTGTATAACCGGAAGCCGTCATTAGCTTTTCAGCACACAGCAGAACTGAATGAAAATACAACCTCAAAAAAACAAATCAATCTAGTTTCTAAAGAGAAAAAACAAACAAGCTTATGATGATGAGGAAAAACCATGTTTACAAGGGGGAAACAAGAAGACATTGAAAACATTTGTAATATAACAGAAAAACAAAGACTCAATCAGCTCCACAACTCCAGGCGAGGACATCAATGAACTCTAATCACTGAAAACATTATCTACATGTCTAATTAAACATTCGGAAATGACACGTGGCATTTGTACAGAAAAGCGTTCGAAAAAAAAACAAAAGGAGAAACAGAAACCAATTTAAAAACAGAGAGTACAGATATAAGGCCTACGAAAAATGTAAAATCGATATAACTGAGACAGACAAAAAATATTTCATTTTAGTCGAATGAAATTTAGGATAAGTATGTTTAAAAAGATTTTACATTTGGGGGAGGGGGAGGTACTTGAGAACTGAGTAGCACTGACTGAATAAATGAATTCAATAATTTATAACAAGATAAACGATAGCTTAATAAAAAATGTCTTGACCAAGATTCAGCGTGCATTGAATACGGACGGAATGGTTTTCCTTAGGTCTGAAATGTACTGATGCATTCTAGTCAGCGTCGACTTACTTATTTGAAAGGTTTCCATCGAATGTTTGGACTTGTCACTGATGCTTTTAATAGAACTGAAAAATCAGTTGAATGAAAAAAAATCGGGCGAGTCGGTATGGCCTTCCAAATTTAACTTTAAAATATTGAGCAAAGGTAACAGAATGAGGGTAGAGATAGGGAGAGAGAGAGAGGGAGAGAAAAAAATATAGAGGGGGAGAGAGACAGAGGCAGACTTAGACCTAAATAAGGTGAGAGATATGCTCAGCGAGAGAGAGACAGAGGCAGACTTAGACCTAAATATGGTGAGAAATATACTGAGCAAAATAGAGAGAGAGAAAGAAAGAAAGAAAAAAATGTGAAAAAGCTAAAAAACATAAAGAATTACAAAGAACTAATGCCTAGACTGCTGTTACACTAAATGACATTCAATATCCAGTTGCAAGAAAAAACATTTTAACGCAAAATAGACAATAGAATGTAATCTTTAACTCTGAGCCATTGTTTTGTTTTCTTGATTTGTTTTGTTAAAGACTCTTTTTTTTTTAATTCTAGTTACTTT
This sequence comes from Biomphalaria sudanica, assembly GCA_036873155.1. NCBI lineage: Eukaryota > Metazoa > Mollusca > Gastropoda > Planorbidae > Biomphalaria > Biomphalaria sudanica. The sequence goes on from JAZGLO010002981.1 coordinate 98,157, forward strand.
GTTGAGGGAGCAATGGACTGCCAACTTTGTTTACTGAATGACATCTGAGCCGCAGCTCATTCTCTCACTATCTCTTTCTTCTTTTACAAAAGTGTTGCTTTAATGTAGACGTGTTTGTTTGTTGTACATCCTCTCAACGCTGGAGGACATGGTTAGATTCTACTGGTTGTGGGGGGGGGGGGGGTCGCAATGTAGCGTATTAGTTGTTTAATATTACAATTTGTTACAGTCAGTTATAGCTCCATTTACCTGATATGTTCTACTACAACGACCACAACAGGCCGCAGAGAAAAGGCTTAGAGAAGAACATGCAAGCTACCAAAGAGGCAGATCATCACTGATTGTCATCTGCCGAAACATCGCGCAAAGACATTAATACTCAAATATTATAAATTTTTTGTAATTGATTATCTAAAAGAAAAATATTTTTTTAATGAAGGGCTTACTGTAATTTGTAGAAAGCTTGGGATTTTGTGTAAAACACATCACATCATTTAAAGTCGTCCAATATTGAGAAGTGAGATGCTACAGAAAGATCCTGGGTATCACATACAAAGGCCGCAACATAAACGAAGAAATCAGAAACAGGATTAGTTCAGCGATTGGGCCCCACGATGATCTGCTAACCACTGTCAAAAATGCAAGCTAAAACTCTACGGCCATATCACAAGGTCCTCGGGGCTTGCAAAGACCTTCCGTAACAGTATCAGGGAAAAAAGAAGTAGAGGCAGACAGAGAAATCGACAGGAAGACAACATAAAAAAGTGGACAGGCCTGCCATTTAAAGAGATTCTATCACAAGCAAAAGACACAGAGGAATGGAGAAAGATGATCAACAGATCTTGTGTGGTGCAACAGACTAAGGGATAACTCGGCGCGGATAGGTAAAAGTAATTCTGATAAAGGAATATTGTTTTTAAAAGTACCTTAGTAATACTCAATTGATTGATAAATCATTTTGGTCATTGGTAGACCTTTAGATTACCCCGTGTTTTGCGATTACATTTTGAGTTTTCTTTGCAGTGTTAACATTTATTTGTATTTTAATCCATTTATTTTGTTCCTTCCTTCGCTTACCTTGTCTTACTATCAAGTCTAGTCGCCTGTTGTTTATGGAACGTATTTTTCCTTTTATGTTGTATCATCATCCTAGTTGACTAAGCGAAGATAACCTTCCTGTCCAGATTGCAGAAGACACTTCCTGGCATGTCCTCAATCTTCCCATCCCTTATTTAGTTTCTTACTGCTCAACTGTATGGCTTCACTTCTTTACCGCCCTGTTTGGGGACATTTCAATTCAACTTTAGAACAGACACAGACCTTTAACACTGCACTAAAATTTGGTCACCTATTCAATTTAAATATATATATATATATATATATATATATATATATATATATATATATATATATATATATATATATATATATATATATATATATATATATATATAGAGAGAGAGAGAGAGAGAGAGAGAGAGAGAGAGATAGAAGATATATAGATAGTTAGACTGTTAATTACAGCAATAAAGTCTGTTTAATCCATTAAATATGGAACGTAGTCTGTTTGACTTTGATATTGCACTTAGAGCTTATTAATTGAATATATAGTTATAGACCGCTGAGTACAGCAACTGAGTTTGAATTTGAATAAAAACATGAGTAAACAGGTCAATGTTAAACTTACGCGAGTTAGGTCCTGCAAATAGGTAGAAACGAGAAGCTTGGTCGAGAGGCTAAGTACGCTTAAACTTGGCTTATCTTGGCTATCTATGAAGGGGGCTCGAGGTTCGACACCCGAATCGAGAAGACTTGTGTTAACTGAGCGCCTAACGTCAGCACGGTAAACCTTCTCCCATTACCCCTCTCCCCCACCCAGGTCCACAAATTGAGATTGGACTATAGCACCCTGAGCATGCTAAAAGCTTGTATATACGATCTATAATAATAATAATTATTATTATTATTACGTAAATAAAGTTTCCCTCTCAGACCTTGAGATCTATAGGGCAGATGATGTAAAGGTCATGTGTTTCTTTGGCCCACTGTTAACTATGGTGTCATGTGGGCAGAACAACGAACAACCGCCTTTACTTTTCCACCAACTATTGGGTACCCTTAGAGCTGGGTGGGCTCTGAGGCGCCCTTAAGGATACCGACATTGAAAACCCAGTCTTCATCATGATTCGAACGCCTCAGTTTTGAAGCCTCAAAAAAAATTAAGCAAAAAAATCATGAAAAAATTTTGTTAGAATTATATTTTTAAAAAATTGTATATGTTTCGGAAATAAAACCCTTCAGATTTGAAAGAAGTCGAGGATGGCAGCCAGCATCGATCATGAAGATCATCAAACGACAGTCCAGAGCGCATACCACACAACCAGACAGCTCTATACATCCGTGTTGAATTGTCTGTTTACTTCAAATAACATACTATCTTTCCCCTCCCTCCTAACAACGCCATAGCATAAACCTATTTCCATAAAAAGAATATTGAATTGGCATTAATTAAATCAAAACGAAAAGGCCAATGTGATACATTGCGTTACAATTAAAATGCGGGGTGAAAAAAGGGAACAACTAAAACTATTTTTAGCACACTTTTGCAACGCCACCGTGAACCAATTCATGCTATTGAAATTTAGGGACTGTTTTATTGTAGTTAAGTGTGCGTGTGTGTGTGTGTGTGTGTGTGAATGTTGTTTTGGGTTTGTTATTTTTTATTTAAATGTGTAAACTGTTATAGTAGTAATGCTGAGGGTGAAAAATTGTGTAGTCAAACTGAATTTCCATTGGTTTGGAACATTAACATTATCTTATCTTATTTTTCCTTTTTCTTGTATAAAAATTCTAAATCTGTAAGCGTAAGACCGCCATTAATTTTGTCGTTTAGCAAAATGACGTATATCTTATCCTTTTATCTTATATATTATAGACGTTACTTAAAAAAAGGAGAAAATTACGTCATACGCATTTCATGTGTCAATCAAGTCATTCATGTTAATCATTTATTTTATCTACTTCAGGTTCGAACCAGCAACCTTGGACAAATGCTAACCCAGGCTAAACCAACTGACCATATTGATTTGTAGTGAAATAAATGGTATCACATCTGGTACATATTTTCTAAATCCATGAATAAGTTAATTGGTCGGTTAGTTCAACTCCGAATACACGTCTCGTGTATAACACATATAATACAACATTTAAACAAAATTCAGTTTAAAAAAAAATTTTTCAAAAGGAAAGATTTCCGCATTTATAACTATATCTTTCAATAATGTAATAGTTATTTTCCTTATCCAATGTCAAACAAATATTTAATTACCAATAATTAATTGAATATTTGGTTAATTTTTTAATTGATTCATGTTTTATTAGGCACAATGAGTAAGTACTTAAAGTTTCAACTTGATCCGAGAATTGGTGTTGGAGAAATAAAGTTTACAACTATCTAAGGGGACGAAACCCTACATATTTGGCCGTATCTGTGAATACTGTAAAAATGACTTGATATCTCTGCTCATTGCCTCTAGCACGTTGTATGAAAATACCGGACGATATCAAATGAACTACTTTTTAAGACGTCGAGGCTTTAAATAAGAAACTCTTGTGTTTTCTTGTCGACATGAATCCTGCGTAATGACAAGCAATACAGCACATCCGGTGAGCAGCTCTATTTTTAGTTCTTCATTGATATTTCAACATCAAGAGAGAGCTAATAGATCAACTGCTTAATAAGCAAAAGTCGTTAGTCTAAACATTAAAAAATCAACTCTTTTTCTTCTCTCTCTCTCTCTCTCTCTTCTCTCTCTCTGATTTGTAGGTTACAAACGTAGTCTTTTTTTACAAAGCTTATATTAACTCACTCTGTCTGTCTATCTATATGTCTGTCTTTCTGTCGGTCTGGTAAAAAATGAGTACACGTTATTTCTCACACACCCATTCTCGGATCAAGTTGAAACTTTAAACCATTTTTCTTGGAAAAGGCAAGACATGAACCAATAAAAGAAAATAAACTGATTATTCAATTAATTACTGTGTTATAATTATTGAGTTGATACCAACAAGAAAAATTAATTCTTTAGTATTCACAGGTACGGCTAAATATGTAGGGCTTTGTCCCTGTCATGGTTTTGTTAAAGCCTTAGCCCGGGTCCTGACATTCAACAGGCACCTTTGTGCTTGCAATAAACAGTCAACGAGATATTAACAGTATAAATGTTGAACGAGATGAATAGACTTTATGAGGACAAAGTGATGAAGTAATAGCCTTGCAGTTACACGTTTTACAACATAATTGTTATATTACTTAAATAATCATTCTCCACCTTGCTGTCCCACTACGTAGCACATTAATGTTCACAATCACAACACAACACACTGCTGACTCGACTAGTGTAGACTTCCAATCCCATACTAACTCCCTGTACAGACAAAAGTAAAGACAAACTAAAAAGGTCTAGTAGACCATCACTATGGCATCGAAACAACTGCGAAACGCAGTCATGCCTTAGATACTCACCCTAAACAGGGGAACACAGAAGAATCTCAACAAACGTTACACCAGCATAACAAAAACACTCCATCAGCTTACAAGCAAGGCAACAAAAAGAAAGTGCGTTCATAAATTGTGCACTTAATAAACATTGGTGCTATAATACCATAACCTAAGCACCGACAGTGGCCTTAGATAATTTATAATTAAACACTTTATTTCTTCCAGATCCATTCTCGGATTAAGTTAAAAAGTTGTATTCCTGTTGACATGATGATAGACAATATTTGAAGCAAAGATTGAAGATTAAAAATATAATATTTCCAACTATGCAATTTTTGGATTAAGTCATTAAATATCTATCTAGTTTTAGTTTGTGATTTATTTATGTTTGAAACAGACTGAATCATCCTGGATGATGACTAACGAGAGTCTGGTCAACGTGACGAGACCGCCACAGCAGATGTTGTACATCGTCCAGGAGTTCACCAATCAAACGTTCTGGTTCTCGCCCAGCACAGTGATAGCACTGGTCATCTCCTACTGTGTTCTTATCGTAGCCGGACTTGCTGCAAACATTATAGTCATTATTGTGATCTGTCAGAAGAAGGTCAATCATTTTTTTAAAGTTAATTATCTTAATGTGGTTGTTGTTTATCTATCTATCTATCTATCTATCTATCTATTTATTTATTTAGTTATCTATGTATTTATTTATTTAGTTAGTTATCTATCTATCTACTTACTTATCAATGAATCAATCAATCTATTCTTTCTTTCTTTCTTTTTTTTTTCTTTCGAACTCTTTTCAAATGTAACTCCCCAACTGTTTGCTTTATTTGCAGACTTTACGGAGCACAAGAAATATCTACATCTTAAACTTGTCCGTGTGTGATGTCATCATGTGTTCTGTATGCATGCCCTTTTCTCTGGTGAAGCTGACCCTCAAGAAGTGGACCATGGGCTCAGTTATGTGCAGGTGAGTGTTGTCTTGTTTCGTAATGCCTAAGGGACGACTCACACTCTGTCTCATTAAAACCATGATTTGAATAATATTTCCTTATATGTGTATTTGTATTTGTGTATGTGACAGAGAAAGTATGTGTTGTATGTATGTTTGTGTATAATTACAGTGCAAGTTTTATAATACGATCAAATGTTATTGTACTCTATTCAATAAAAATGGCTAAATTTAGATATAAAACAAAGCATCAAATAACAAACAAAAAAGAACTCAAGACGCGGGGTGTCCTATTTCAAGATTTCTTTTCATTCAAAAAAGGTACAAAAATTTAAGTTTCCTTTAACCTAACCCTAACTCAAAGAGAAAGTAAGTATATTTGATATGCTACTACGGTCAAGTGATAACCAAGATGGCATGTGTGCAACAAATGTCAGGTATCGTTAGCTTTAAGTGGAGTCAGTACATTCTAAAAAAACAAATATAAAAAAAACAGCCTTCACCAAGCATCGGACTCCTCGGTTCAGAAGCTCGTTCCCAATGCTACCAAAACTATTTCTTTGATGTTTCAAAGTTGTTGAGGTTGTTATATGATTATGTCCTAATAGTGGAGTGTTGCATTGTTTGTTTACATTTTAATTAGTATAGCTGTCACATTGTTACTTCCCTGACTTTGTCAAGAGTATGGTTATAACATCTTGTTCGTGTTGTTTATATTTATAACGCTCTAATTCTAACCCTAAGATCTCTTTAATAAACTCCTTTTCATTTAAATCTAAGAATGTTTTAGACTTGGTGCTCTGTTTCGTACTCAATTTAAATGCGTTCTGTTCTTTTTGTGTAGGTAGTCAAATCAAAAGTAGATTTCAGAGAAAAGATCAGTTAAAGTTCTCTTTTAAATTATTTTTATGTGACATTAAATACAAAATACCAATTTCGAATCAAAAAGAATATTTTCAAAGTCAAAGACATATGAACATATATAAAGTGCGATTGTTTTTAGCTTTTAATTTAACTAATTATTTAAAACTATTTTGATTATTTTATGAGAATACAGACGAGAATTTGCTACGTCGGACATCTTTGATCTTAAGCTATTGAACGCGGCCCGCAGGTAAAAAAAAAGATACAAAGTCAAAAGATAAATAAATGTATAAAGAAATAACAAAAAAGGTTGAATAGAGCCTAGAGCGATTCTTTAATAAAGACTTGAAAACTAAACTCCTAATCAAAGAGCAAAATTGTTTCTTCTGTCTGCTGGGAAATAGAATAGAAAGTATTTCTGAAATGCTTATAGCAGTGTTTCTCAAACTGTGCTCAGCGGAACCCTAGGGGACGAGAACTATTAGGATAATTAATTAGTAGGTCACCACCTAAGTCAATCTCTAAAAAAATAAAAAGGTGTTCCGCTAAATACTCAGAACATGTGAAACATTTCATTCAGGAGCAAGCTTGGGAAACACTGGCTTATATTTGTATTATGGAATGCGTGTGTTGTTTGAATTTTAGCATTTACAAATATACATTGTAATTTTTTGTTGTACACCTGATATATACATACTAACATTTTTTGTCACCTAAGCAACTACAATGTATCCAGTGATACTTACAAAGCTCTAACAAACACACATATGGATACTTAATTAACCCTTACAATCTTTACATAGTAACGTTTAGTCTTCACAAACCTACGCAGTGACATTGGTTTAAATAAAGGTGAATGAACCTCAAGAGAAAAACACAATTTATCGGTTGATGAAAACGAAATGAAACAAATAGGGTATCACGTGCTACGAGTGTGTACATACGCTGGTGTTCTGCCGCCTTGAAAATAGAAGGTATAATTTAGTTTTGAAATGAAACAAAACAAGTTTAGACCTTGTTGCATAATAGAAATTTAGCACCAATGTATCAGCTTTCATTCAATGTTTTAAGGTTTCCATGTTTTCATTTCACGTACGCACACACACACACAAAGAGGCAAACAAAAAAAGAACTCTGCTCTATCTACTAACGCGATGGCTGCCTGGTCGTGTGGATGGCTGCCTGGTCGTGTGGATGGCTGCCTGGTCGTGTGGATGGCTGCCTGGTCGTGTGGATGGCTGCCTGTTCGTGTGGATGGCTGCCTGGTCGTGTGGATGGCTGCCTGGTCGTGTGGATGGCTGCCTGTTCGTGTGGATGGCTGCCTGTCGTGTGGATGGCTGCCTTGTCGTGTGGATGGCTGCCTGGTCGTGTGGATGGCTGCCTGGTCGTGTGGATGGCTGCCTGGTCGTGTGGATGGCTGCCTGGTCGTGTGGATGGCTGCCTGGTCGTGCGGCGCTGGAATAGTGTTCGGTCGTCTCAATGGTCCGGTGTTCATACCCTGCCCGGCGTACTGCGGGAGTTTCTTATCTTATCTTATCTTATCTTAGGACTAGGATGTAGATTATCTTGAACTCTGAAGGAACATCCAAAACATGTAAAACATTGTACAAAACATTTTACAAGTGTGACTTCTGCTGTATCATGTTATCACACATATATGGATCCTTTTTGTCTCGGAAGGCAATGGATGTGCCCAGACGAGTCACTGGTTTTGATTTCGTCTTGAGACGGGGCAGAATCTGGTGTGGCTAATCAAGCCAATTCTAGAGCGGCAGACTTTGCCACAATTCGTGCATGTGTATGCATCTGATTCAGGGCTAGCGGGCAAGGCAGCTTTCTTTTTTTGATTAAGGCTTCTTCGTTTAGTGTACCCGCAGCCTGCGGGTGACATGTTCGAGCCAGCGTAGTCTTATTTGTGTCAGGAGAGCATTAATGCTGTTCATATTGGCCTTAAAAGTTTCTGATTGGAGACTTGGTCCCTCCAAGAGATGCGCATTATGCGTTTCAGGCAGCGCAAGTGAAAACTATTCAATCTATGCTCTTGGTACATGTATGTTGACCAGCTTTCACTGCCATAAAGAAGACTGCTCACAGCACAAGCATTATATACTAAGATTTTGGTTGCTGTGGTCAGTTTGGCATTTTCCCATACGCGCTTGGAGAGTTTTGCCAATGCTGAAGTAGCTTTACCTATAAAAAAAAGAATAGGTACCACACATAACTTTGTTAACAATACATTATTTTTCTTCATGTACACTTCACAATATTGGGTGTGTTTAATCTAGATCTATAATCTATAATATACTCGCCATACAAGTCACGCTTGGCTATTCTAAAAGACTTCATAAAACAGACTAGGATACTTTGTTTTACATAAAGAAAACAAGCTAATTAAAATTTACTTAAAGAAAAAAACGGGCTTATACACGGGGAATAACTCCACATTTACAGCACGGATGCACCGGATAGTAGCTCCGGCTCCGGCCGAAAATCCAGCCATTTTACAGCCACATATCTCAATACTGCAGGATTTATTTCCCATTTCGTTATTTAAAAAGAATTAATTGTCAATAATTAATTGACTAATTGGTTAATTTGTTTAATGATTCTTTTTTTTTTTGGTTAGGTACAATAAATAATGTTGTAAGGTTTCAGCTTGATACGAGAATGAGTGTGAGAGAACTAACGTGTACAAACATTGTACCAGACATACAGATAGTGAGTTGATCTATAGCTTTGTAAGAAGGAATTATTTTTTTATACTGTTTTTTTTTTATATAATTCCTACCTACACTTTTGAATAGTCATAAGGTGATAAAAAGTTGGAAGTTGATCGAATGTAAAAGTTTCGTAAAAATGAATCATTTATCTTAAGTTTCACATACAGCTGTTTAGCTGTTCAGCTCAGTAGCGTCGCTCTAGCATCGCGAATGTTGTGGATTCGATCCTCATACTGGTCATTCTTTTTTACATGCTTTTTTTTTTCACTAGCCAATAAAATGTGAATATCTAGTTTACTGTATCATTGAAGAAGGTGTTGATTTTGTTTTACTTCTGGTTTTGACTATTACGAAAGTGTTGACTAACAGTTGGAATTGAACAGTACATTCGGAGCTAGTACTGACGTTCTTTCAATAATCTGTTTCCATTCAAGCCAATGTCGAGCAAACAGCATGCTGTGTGGTAATAATTTCATGTGCTTACCCCTTGAGAAAACAAAAAGCTGTTTTTAAAAACAAAATGGAAAGAAGGTGGTGATAGCGAATGAATACTTCTCTCCTACACGCTACAGCATATCATTAGCTTCGAGTGCCATCATGCACAAGACTGCGTCAACTAGAGTCACAGCTAACGAAAGCAACAAGTTGATGCCATAGTTGTTTTTTTTCCTCTCCCTGTTTTCATAGGAGCATTCTGGCATCAAGGCAAAATTGAAAACAAAGTAAACATTTAAAAGGGCGCGCTGTGGCTGAGTGGTTCAGCGCTTGCCTTCCGAACCTGGAGTCCTGGGTTCTAATCTCGGTGAAGACTGGGATTTTGACTTAAGTTGGGAAAAGTAAAGCCGGTTGGTCGTTGTGCTGGCCACGTGACACCATGCTTGTGATCCGTTGGCTATAGAAACAGATGACTTTTGGCAATGAGAGAGACATGCAGTAAAATGAAGGAAACATAATTAGTCCTGTTTATTTAGTTTTAAAATCTTTTTCACTATAATGAATTTCACAAAATGGAATTTTATTTTACTTACATTTCTCACCAACCAGATGCTCCAAGGGTGAACCCATTGGTAATACAATTGAGTTTGTGTGAAAATTCTTAATCATTTAAATTTAGTTATCTTGTTTTATTTGGTCTCGAGAAAATAATAGATCTATGCTCTGATAATAAGGAATTCTTTGAAATTCAATTATTTAAAAATTTTACTTAGAAATTTTATGTAATACCAACTCTATCATAGAAAAAAAATTAGAAAGAATAACTACTTTATTTTTAAATACCGTTATATACAAACGGTATTTGGGCTATTTATTACATTAAATATAATCCATGTGCGTGTATAAAATGAATAAGTGTTTCAAAAATTTTATTTACATACAGTAGAACGTAGAACTACTCGTCGCTGAGCCGCAGTTGTTGATAGCTAGGTAGAAAATATTTAAAAAGACAGGCTCAGCTAAAGCCTGTCATAGCTTAAAGTCAAGCTTACCAAAGAATAATTTTTTAAAAAACAATTACACAAACAAATGAGCACATGTGCACACACTTCTAGAAACCACTTTGACCATATATATATATTAGTTCTATGGATTTTTTTTGGTCTCAAATAGAAATACTCTTTTATAGTTAAAATATTAGAGAATTTGTCTGTCAACAAAATTTTCTAAAACAATGAAATGTCGGGCAGCAAACTAATAAAAACCAATAACTATGACCAAATCATCTACAGTCTCACTAGGATTCACTTGGACAAAGTGAATAGGAAAAAAAAAGCAATCCAGAAAATGTTGTTGTTTTTGTTCTTTAAACTAGGGCTAGATCATGTTGTAAAGAAAATGTTGTTACTATAGTTGACAGAACTGGAGTTCGTACCCAGTAGGTTAGGGAATTTTTTATATTTAAAAAAATTGCCAGTATAAGCTACTTTTAAAGAACCTGATGTTTTTTAAAGTCTGCCAACTAATATTGTTAGTCCAGACTGGATCAATACACAGTTCCACGATGGGAATTCGTTTTTGCTTTTATTTAACTTGCTGAAGTTGTTTTGCTGGGTTTTTTTTTCTATGAACGATGATAAGGAATTTTTTTTTTGCATTGTGTAAAGTGTTATCCTAGAAGTGTACTATGTAAACGGTGCAACATTAAAATGTAGTGTAGACTATGTTGGAAATGTCTATTTGTTAGGGTTGTCTCTGTTCTGTTAGAAACTTGATTTCCATTTCTCATTCTGAGGCACATCGTTTGGCATCAAACAGATCTCCCTTGTCTACTCAATTATTTCGCCACAAGGTTGTGTACTTTCTCCTGTACTGTATACTCTTTACACTAATGACATAAGAAACATCTATGACTCAGTTAAACTCATTAAATTCTCTGATGATACTGCCAAATTCGGTCTTATTTCAGGAGACGAAACTCAGTATCGAAGCACGATAGAACAGTGTACAAACTAGTGCACTGAAAACTTTCTAGAACTGAATTATCACAAAAACTAAAGAACTTATAATATATTTCAGAAAGAAAAAAACAGATGATACACGAACTTCAGATAAAGACTAAATAGATAGAACAAGTAAAATCATAAAAATGTCTAGGCGTCATCATTGATATGAAGCTCTTACGCGAAGGCCACCTTGGAACTTCTATTTTTCCAAAATTAAGTTAATAGCTTAAAACTAAATAAGATCCTAGATAATTTTTACGGCGCAACTTTGCAAAATCTGCTTACATACGGATTGGCAAGGCAACGCTTCAGCTAAACTCTTAACTGTTGCGCCGTCTAGAAAACATAAAAAGGGCATCAAAAATCACACGCACAACATTACCATATTTAAAGGAACTTTTTGAACAGAAATGTCTAACAAAAATCGGAAAAATCTTGGTACAAAAACTCGTTCGTATCTTAAACGGTCAGACTTTATCAACACCACCGTTTGATCAAGAAACATGAAAAGGACCAAGATTCCTGTGTGTAGTTGCTGAATGAACTCTTGATGTTGTGTCTGTTCTATTTATGTGTATATGTTTCTGTTGTGTTGTCTGTATATGAGAAAAGAGTCCCCCCCCCTGTACTCACAACACATTTCTATAACGATCAATAAAACAGTCTAAATCTTTTAGTTTTTGTAACACTATTAGAAACACTATTGAGGCCAAACATCTCAATATCATTATATAATCTTGATTATAATATCGCTTTTATAATGATCTGTTGTTTTCGAGATAACAATGTTAGCCGAAATGTTTTCTTGTACAATTTCATATTTCAAAACATGTGCGCCTTCTGCTGTAAGGAAGCTTGTTATGGACCACATACTCGGAGAAAAGAATTCATTTAAAGTTCATTGTCTTCTACGTATCAGAAGTCACGTGTCAAGAAAGAATGAGCGAATTGAGATAATTTCTCAGATGGGTCTTCTCATTATATTCACCACTCTCAGACAACACCGCCTTCCTCATGTCCGCTATTAGGAGGATGAGGGAGCGCCCAAAGTCACCCACACTGGGGCCGTTTGTGGACATAGATTCTGACTATTGTGAAGACCTAGTCCTTAGAATGCACTAAGTGGAGAGTGGCAATCTATAGACAGCGAGTTGTGATGACTTCAGCCCTGAAAGAAAATCGAATGAAATGAAAAAGTATTGACTCTTCTAGAAACCACTTGGACCTGTAAATAATGAGGCGGAGGGATGTCTCTTAAGAACATTGATATTTACCTCCACAAGAAGAAGTGCTCTATGAAACATAGAGTTAGTCATCCTATGACAGTCAGCAGCCAGTCATTTTCGTACAGGACTGCATGTCTAGTGGAACGACCGACCTTTATTATAACCTCCTATTATTGAGTATCAATTGGTGTGGAAAGAAATGGTGACACTTAGAATGTGACAACAAAACCAGATCTCAAGCCATGAATCCTCGATCAAGTTCATATCATAATCATTCGTTTTTTTAAACCGAAGCTTCACAAACTGTCTTCCTTGAACTATTCGTATCACTAAGTGGCTCTAGTGAAATAGACTGAAATATCTCCTAAGTAAAGCTGGTTACAGTTGCTTTACTTGTTTACATGGACCTATTGTCGTCATTGATTGAACTATCCGAACAATATTATCAATTTAATAGTGCCATTGGAATCGTTTGCTTAAAATTGTCTTTAAATCCAAATACTTTTCTCCAAGTTGTTTCTTAACACTTAACGTTCTGCTGATAAAACTTCTGATTGAAACTTAAGGTTTATATTAAATAGTTTGAACTGACACTTGAGATCTAGTCAAAGAAAGGATGTCCAACTTTTAAAACAAAATGAAAATCGTGTCTTAAAAAAAAAATAACCTAAATTTCAATATTTTTAAAACCAATCTTGAAGGACTCCAAGTTTTTTCTAGTCACTCAATACATTTAGAACTTTTTGGTGGAATCCAATGTTATGCGTAAATTATTTTATTTCTTCAAATCTACAAATTTCTTGAAATCTTTTTTTTTTTTTTTCATTCTGTGTCCTCTTTAGGATTGTACCAGCACTGGCCACAATAGACGTCCTAGTCTCTACGTTGACTATCATCGTAATAGCTCTTGACCGCTATTTGGCCATCGTCCATACGTCCCAGGTGACCACACGTCATGTCGTGTCAGCGCTTCTCATCATCTGGACACTGGCCATCTTACTGTCAACTCCACTCTTTTGTTTTCACAAGATCGACACGCAAGAGGTCAGTGCTAAAATAAAGTTATTCCTCTATCGTCTGTATGGTATACGTTTGTATACTCTGTTTTATTATTGTGTATATTATTGACCTATATTATTGACCTATATTATTGACCTATATTATTGACCTATATTATTGACCTATATGATTGACCTTTGTAACTCAAGAACATATTAAGAAACTAGAACAGACACAAAATAGAGCAGTGAGATTCATGACAAATGAATGTTCACATTTGATTAGAGTAACACCTTTTTAAAAGAAATTTCTATAAATCAAATAACAACATAAAACTAAAATGTTATATAACCTTGGTTAGGCCAATAATAGAATATTCATCCTCAGTTTGGGACCCCTCAACTCAAGAAAACATTAAGAAACTGGAACAGACACAAAATAGAGCAGTGAGATCCATAACAAACGAATATTTACATTTGACTCGAGTAACACCTTTATTTAAATCACTTAATTTAGAAAGCCTTCAAGACAGAAGACTCAAAAGTAAAGTAGCAATCATACATAAAACACTGAACCATAATCTTCAAATACAAAAACAAATTTGATAAAATACTCAGAAAGACACAAAGATAAAGGCACATTCCTTATCCCATATGCTAGGACAAATTTGTACAAATACTCCTTCTTCCCTAGTGCAATTAGAACATGGAATGGGTTGCCTGTGCCTGCTAGGAAAACCAATGACTTAGAATTTAAGTCATTGATTAACATGCATGACTAGATGCATGACGCGTAGGACGTTAGCATCTTCTTTTTTGAAGTAACGTCTGTATTTTATAAGATAAGACAAGATTTGTTATATCGTGTTAATAAGCAGTGTTCATGATTTTACCATTGTTTACTGAGATTCTCACGAAATTATTTTTCCATTGAGACAAAATCTTACCGCGATGATACCAATACTAGCTGCATAATGTATGTGACATTAAACCATTTGATAGTTGTATTATATTTCGAACATTAATTAATACCGGCCGATCATCTAGAGATCTCTTACTGAGATAGAAGGCCGGAACGATGATCTGCAGTGGAGACCAGTAGCTCTGTCTGTAGGACATGGCAACGAGCTATTGGTCTCCACAGCCCACAGTTTGCGACATCGCAGGTCAGTGATCAGGCCTTCTTTGACAAATGGTCTCGTCTCAGCACGAAACTTTTAGATCTAAAAGAAGTGCATGAGACTAAAAGAGACTAAACTAAATGTGGCTAAATATGTCAGTCAAGGCGCTTTTTTTTTTAGCCTAAAAAATTTAGCAATTTTCTTTTTAATCTTTACATTCATTCAGCCGTGTCACAAATCTTCTAGGCTTAATGGTACTGAAGTCTGGCGTTTAAATTAAAAACGGCCACCTTGTCCCGGTCGTGGGCATTTAAGGGGCGGCGATCCACAAGTGTAAGAAATAATAACTTGTATGACTGTTGGTCATGACTGTGTGCATGTTATCTCTTCCACTTCCATTCTCGGATCAAGTGGAAAATTTACACAATTAATTGTTGTACCTAAAAGACCGTGAATCAATGATAAAAACAAATTAATTAATTAATTATTAGTAATTAATTATTTGTTTGGTATCGAAAAAATGGAAGTGAAACCTTCTAATTTAGAGATGTGGCTGTATATGTGGAGTTATTTCCCTTTGTGTTTTTATGTTGCATTTATTTCTCCCATTTCCCATTCTCGGATAAAGTTGTAATTTTGCATAATTATTCATAGTTGATGACAGCACATAAATCATTAAAAAAAGAAATAAGTTAATCAATTAGTGGTAATTAATTAATTTTGTTCTATTTATATATATGGCAGTGATTTGTTTAAATATTTTCCTCTTATTTTTCCTTGTTTTTTCTGCTCTAATGAATAGTGCTTGTAGATAGCAAGGTTATATGTATTTCTGTTTCTCAGATGCATGGGATTCACCTCGGATCATGCTGGGAAGCTTAATGTGCCCTTATAGACCCCAGCTGGCTTCGGGGACGCGAAAGTAATAGGGCCAAACAAATAAAAGCTTGAGAAACCTTGTGTGTTAACCTCCTTAGTTTCTCTTATTAGACGTATATAGAGACGTGCTGTGTCTCAGCCTTGCAGGTCTAGTTTGCACTTTCTCTCCCATGTGTTTCTACTCTATTCAAGCTAAGAAGAATCAGTCTTTAACCTGAAGATGTTTCAGGATGTCTCGACAAAATGTCTTGACACTGCTTAACTTCAAACACTGCGTGACAGGGAGACAGAGAGGGTTAATTAATGTCAACAAAAGCCTCAGCCAAGAAAATCGATAATTTTTTTTCAGCTATCAAATCCAATGAGATTGATCGAGTTCTTTATCACACACATTTCAAAAGTAAATATTCTTGTTAACAATATTACAAGTGTTATAGAATGAACACTTTTGTATTGATAAGTAACAGAAATACAAACAATGTTATAAAACAATCGTGTTGTTTATAGAGTATAGGATACTTTTTTGTTTCATTAAAATATATATTACCTTTTTATTTAGCTTATATGGCGATATAAAAACTGCAATTCTTACGATTGTGCTTTTTTTTTCTTCTAGAGTTTAAATAAGTAAATTCTTCAAAACTTATTGTATAGTTTTCGCAGGGTTTATAGATACTGTATTATTTTAAAAATTAACAATTTTCCCAAATGCATATTGAAGTACTTTTTTTAGCCTTATGGCTGATAAGTAAGGCTGTTGATCTCTGAACTGAAAGGTTTTGGGTTCGATTCCCGGTGAAGGCTGGGATTTTGAATGTCAGTATTTTTGCATCTTAGCACATCCAACCCTAATTGGGTAATGGCATTAGTTGGGAAAAGTTAAAGGCGGTTTGTCGTTGTGCTGGACACATGACACCTTCGTTTACTATCTGTTACAGAAATTGATGTCTGAAATAGTTACTTTACTTTTTCATACAGCCCTTGTAGCATTTTTTTCTAAGTGTTTTTGACACCATATTTAAGCCAATTAAATGACATAAAGCCGGTATAAAATTAAGGTCTACAACTAAAGTGCATGAGATACCACAATTAAACAAATCTACATTCCCCTGCATTCTGTCTTTCAGCTCTTCCAGCATGTCTTTGTCCAGCAGTGTATCGACCACTGGCCAGACGAACTGTTCCGGGAGGTGTATACAACAGTCGTGATGTTGATACAGTACCTAACACCTACTTGGTGAGTACCTGATGTAAGATTAAGACTGCTTTATTGATCCTTATGGAAATTTGTCGTGATTACAAGTTCAAGGACTTTTCTCATATAAATACAACAATGTATGTACATGGTTGGACGTATTAATTACAGTTTGCGTAAGACAGAGGGACAAACAGAAAGAGAGAGAGAGAGAGAGAGAGAGAGAGAGAGAGAGAAAGAAGGTGGGAGACAGTGAAGTTTGATACCGTGACATTGAGAGAGTGGGAGAAATAGAAAACTCTCAGTGACCGAGACAGAGTTTTAAAATGGAGCTTCAGAGAGAATCTAATAGCTCAAACAGTTCAATCTTATAAGATTAACTATTAATATCAACTATACCTACCCATATGTAATGCTAGTATGAACAACGAGTCTAAGTCAACGGATATATTATACACTTTTTACTCAATCAGTCTAATATGTCATCGGTTACGAAATAGCGCAATGTTGCGTCCCTGTGTGATGAGCTAGGTTTCCCGACCTCACGTTTCAAAGAACACACTTCAGTGTAGGCAGAGTAGATTATATTTCAAAACGTCACACAGCTTTGAAACTGTTTGCCATCTGACACCAAGACAGGACGTTGGAACAAGATATACTGTCATCTTTTGGCCATTGAGAACTTGACAACAATGGTACAGTCATGTTTTGTCTAAGGAACTCCATTTCCTTTCTCTACCAGATGAAGTTGTTTAAACAGGTTTATTATATGCAGACATCTGAGTAACTTTTCTCTACTCTATAATGTCAAGGTTAAGATTGAAGCTAAGCGATGGAAAGTAGAGCATTAAGGATTGTTTTTATTTTAAACAGACACTGTATATTGTAGAATGTAGCTAAATTTGTCAATCTTCTTGAGGCACAAACCACTTTTTGAAGTCGTGGTCTCGAGGTACAAATCACTTTTTGAAATCGTGGTCTCAAAGTAAAAATCACTTTTTGAAGTCGTGGTCTCGAGGCACAAAGCACTTTTTGAAGTCGTGGTCTCGAGGCACAAAGCACTTTTTGAAGTCATGGTCTCGAGACACAAACCACTTTTTGAAATCGTGGTCTCGAGGCACAAAGCACTTTTTGAGGTCGTGGTCTCGAGGCACAAAGCACTTTTTGAAGTCATGGTCTCGAGACACAAACCACTTTTTGAAGTCGTAGTCTCGAGGCGCTATTGCTTGGTGAAGTGGATTCGAACAATGCCAAATATATCCTTTCTTATGCTTCCGCCATCTTGTAGTAATTACTTGTTCTTAGGTGCTATGACATTATGTCTATTAACCTCGTGATTTATCTAGTACTTAGTTCCCTTGATTAAAACAACAGAACGAAAAGCAATCCAAACCTCCAGGCGATCTTTTAAAATATTTCTTTTTTCATACCCCACACGTCTCAAATGTCCATCATTTCCCTTTGGCATGGTATTTATATTTTATAGCTTTCAATATTCCTTTTTTTTTTCTTTGTTGTTATTTTCTGTGTCGTTATTAGTTTCATCTCATGCCTTCACGCGAGAATCTGCAACTTTTTGCGGTACAGACTGGAAGAACGTCCTGGTAGCGACACTCAGATTCAGACCAAGGCGAGGGAAGACCTGAAGAGACACCGTCGGAACATGGTCCTGCTGACAGCCATGGCCATGGTCTTCTCAGTCACGTGGCTTCCGCTAACACTCCTGAATATTACAGCAGACCTTGGACATGAGGTAACCTTGTCATTCTATTTGTGTTTCTCTCTGCCTCTCTTTTTATAAATTAGGAAACCGTGTAACTATTAATATAATTTAATTGTCCTATATATACAATTGACTGCAGTTTTAAAATAGCTGAATGTAATTTTGTGTTGCCTCTTCTGTTAAGTATGTCCGGAAGAACACTTCTCGTAGTTGGGCCTAACACTTTTATTCATCAACCCTGGACGCCATCTTAGGCAGGAAGCCCATGTTCACAACAAAAGACGCATAACTCACAATGACTAAGGGCTATAACTTACATATCAAATATTAACATCTTCTGCATGATAGAGTCTGCACGATAAACAATTTTTCAAGGAAATAGATTGGCTATTACACTGGAACCATGACACCCTCGTTAACCATCAGCCATAGAAATAGATGGTATATCTGGTCAAAGATAATGTTATACTCATCATTCAGTGGCGTAACTAGAGATTAGGGGGCCGGGGGCCGTGACCTTTTTAGGTGTCCCTGCATTTCGACATCCAACATCATGACTTGAGATACTGGCATAATATTTAATATTGAATGAAAAAACAAATTTGCGACACTCATTGGGGGGGGGGGGGGAGGCCCAACAAGTAGTTGCAGAGGAGATTTTAATATTTGGACTCCCCCTTCCCCACCCTAGCTCCGCCACTGCCATCACTTCTATTTCTTGCGTGAAGCTTCTCAAATGAACCGAATGAGGTGTAGCGTAATAAGTTACAGAGACCTATACCTACTCATGTTCTTTTAGTTAGGCTAAGGACTTGAAGTTGTATAGAGAAAATCATGCAGCATGAGATTAATTATCCATTGATTAGTGCTGAACTCACAGAGTACTGACTATACTTAATACTATGAGTTAAACTTTAGTTTACATCCAGTTAGTCAGTTGATACCATTTGAAGAACAAAAAAGGGAGGTCGCCTTGATCATGGAAGACGACTTTTAGGTTCTGATCAAGCGTTTCAAAGAGAAACATTCTGCGGCAAATAGTGCCATGGACCTCATTCAGAGCTAAAAATGATCAAGTTTTTGTTTGATGTTTGTTTTTCTTTTTGTTATTAAAATGACAGGCTGATTAGGAAGTTGGAGAAATGTCTGAAACGATTTTATGCACGTCTTCCTGCTGAACTCAATCGATAATTTGTTATAGCCAACATCTCATCTCTGTTTGGTCATCGTAACCAACATCTCATCTCTGTTTGGTCATCGTAGCCAACATCTCATCTCTGTTTGGTCATCGTAGCCAACATCTCATCTCTGTTTGGTCATCGTAGCCAACATCTCATCTCTGTTTGGTCACCGTAGCCAACATCTCATCTCTGTTTGGTCATCGTAGCCAACATCTCATCTCTGTTTGGTCATCGTAGCCAACATCTCATCTCTGTTTGGTCATCGTAGCCAACATCTCATCTCTGTTTGGTCATCGTAGCCAACATCTCATCTCTGTTTGGTCATCGTAGCCAACATCTCATCTCTGTTTGGTCATCGTAGCCAACATCTCATCTCTGTTTGGTCTTCTTATCTTCTTATATAATACAGACGTTACTTCAAAAAAGAAGATGATTACGTCCTACGCGTCATGCATTTAGTCATGCATATTAACCAATGACTTAAATTCTGCCAAGTCATTGGTTTTTCTGGCTAGCTCAGGCAACCCATTCCATGCTCTAATAGCACTAGGGAAGAAGGAGTATTTGTACAAATTTGTCCTAGCATATGGGACGAGGAATGTGCCTTTATTTTTGTGTCTTTCAGAGTATTTTATTAAATTTTGTTTTTGTATTTGAAGATTATGGTTCAGTGTTTTATGTATAATTGCTACTTTACTTTTGAGTCTTCTGTCCTGAAGGCTTTCTAAATTTAGTGATTTTATTAATGGTGTTACCCTAGTCAAATGTGAATATTCGTTTGTTATGAATCTCACTGCTCTATTTTGTGTTTGTTCCAGTTTCTTAATGTTTTCTTGAGTTGAGGGGTCCCACACGGTGGATGCATATTCTATTATTGGCCTAACCAAGGTTAAATAACATTTTAGTTTTATGTTCTTATTTGATTTATAGAAATTTCTTTTAATAAACCCTAATGCTTTGTTGGATTTTTTTATAGTTTCATCAATATGTGGATTCCATGACAGTTTTTCATTTATTATAACACCTAGGTATTTTGAGTCATCTCAGCTCTGATTGGTCATCGTAGCCAACATCTCATCTCTGTTTGGTCATCGTAGCCAACATCTTATCTCTGATTGGTCATCGTAGCCAACATCTCATCTCTGTTTGGTCATCGTAGCCAACATCATATCTCTGTTTGGTCATCGTAGCCAACATCTCATCTCTGTTTGGTCATCGTAGCCAACATCTCATCTCTGTTTGGTCATCGTAGCCAACATCTCATCTCTGTTTGGTCATCGGCATTAAAGCGGAATAGTTTTTTAATACATTTATTTTGTGTCATGACCTACTTGATCTATGAACTTACACTCTCTTAATGGGAAAAGGGTGCGCGGGGGGGGGGGAGTCTGGAAATTCCCGAAGCTGGCAGGAACGTCCATACAGTGTAGTGCTACTAACACAAATGTCGTGAGTTCGATCCCTTGCTGGCCAATTTTTTAAATTGTCATTGACGTTCCGATCCCAATTTGTTTGAGCAAAAAGTAGATGTATTTTTTTTTTAATATTACTTTTTGTTATTTTTAAGTATCAGTTTTTTTATATCATTACTTTTTAAATATTGCATGCTCATCATTACTTGCAAAAACACATCGCTTTTTTTTACAATTCGCGATAATTTAAAAACACAAAACAGACGTATAACCATGCGTATAACTTAATAGGTTTTAATGTATTCTATAGAGTACAATTTCTCATTGTTTGCATCATACAAAATTTGTTCGTAAATAATTTTGAGGATAAGAAATACTTGTACAAAGCACACATTTTCTACTAAACACTGCAGCAATCATCAACTGAAGAAAGGCATTTTGTTTTCAAAGGGCAATTAAATTCGAACCAATTGCCTTTAGCACTAAATCGTAGTCTTCTATCTTTCTTCTTCCGCCTTCTCATTGTTTATGTTCGAGTGTTCAGATGACTAGTGACTGAACTGTGCAGTGGTTTACAAATCAGGGAGCTCTCCAAATAGTTTTCTTTCAATTGCGGTGTTTTCGGGCCAGTGTCTCGTTCGGGCCTCTTGTTAAAGAGTGCAGTTTTGAAGGACATAGTCAGCTTTCTCTGTAGATACTCCACATGGGCAGATTTCACTGGTTTGTAGTCGAAAACATTCACACCTTAGACCTAACGTACTTTATGTGTACTGCAGCCATAGCGTGATGTTTTTTTTTAATTTATTTACATTACTTTTTTTTGTATTTAAAAATAAAACTAGGACCAATTTCCTCTTAAAAATATGCCAACAAAACGTTTCTCGTCCTCTGCTTTGTGCGAAGAGAAGAACACGGTTTGAAAGCTCTGCCTTTATAATTATCAAAGGTGCTTTTATCTTCTTTAATAATCATTGTATTGATGAATAATATCTGGACTGTGCTTTCAGCGACCTTCTTCTTTGTAATACAAAACATCTCTAGCATCGTGGCATGTGAGCTTCATTAGAAGATAAAAAAAAACATGAATTAAAAATTAAACTAAATTCTTTCGTTCCATTCATCAGATTATGTGGGGGGAGGGGGGCAAGTAATGGGATTCATGACGTCGAGAACAAATATTATGCGTGCTATCATTAATGTGTATTAATAAATGACCTGCTTTTAATTAGATGTTATATAAACCTAATGTGTAAATGTAAATAGAGAAATTAATTTAATTATAAATATATTATTATATTATATTATATTATATTATATTATATTATTATATTATATTATATTATATTATATTATCTATACTATAAAGTGGAAAGTAAGGCGTATGTATGTATGCATGTATGTATGTATGTATGTATGTATGTATGTATGTATGTATGTATGTATGTATGTATGTATGTATGTATGTATGTGACTAATAGAAATCAAAACCGCTTGACCAATCTTGATAAAACTTGGCAGGAATGTTCCTTGGGTACCAACTTAGACCGTAGTGTATGTATTGTAGCTCTAAAACAAACTTAGGACCCCAAAAAAAAAAAAAGTTATAGTATTTATGGATCTACGCCATGGTTAACAATGTTGACATGAGAAAAGATCGAAAGGATTTAGACCTAGATCTAATTTTAAGAAATACACTTTGCGCAGATAGTTTTTTACTTTGACACATGAAAATACAAAAGAAGATCCATTGATTTCATTATATAATAAAATTAACCTTCAATTTTGTGTTTCAAAAGCATTTTTTACATAAATTAGTTTCTGATATCTGTGACTACAGATTTTCTGGCGAACATTCTTTATTAGACAATACCGTAATGAATCGCGTACTAAAAATTAATTCGTTTAATTGTTAACTTTATAATCCCATTCCTAGATCTAAAACTCTAATTCAACTCTAAGATGATAAAACTTCTCTTCGCACAGATAGTTTTATACTTTAACACATGAACATACTAATTATAGCCCATTCATTTCATTTTGATCAAATAAACATTCCAATTTGGTTTTCTAAAGCATTTTTAAGAGACTACGATCGTTTACGAAAGCTGCGAAGCCGAGTTGAGATAGGCCTAGATCTATATTCATACATGAATCGCGTACTAAAAATTAATTCGTTTAATTGTTCACTTTATAATCCCATTCATTTAACAAAGCTATCGCTCTTTTCGTTTTTAATAGATATGAATGTATCAGCTTCGGGTAAACCCATTTTCGCAAACCTAATTTTATTTTCGTAGCGAAAGAGAAAAAACTTGAAAGGATCATTAGCTAAGTTTAACATACATCTCAATCCAATCCACTGTCAGGCTAGTATTATATTATATTACATTATGATAACAATTTCAGCGACTAAAATTTGTATTGTCAATATAAACGTGTTTTTGTGACTTTATAAATAGTAATTTTGTTAGGTTATTTTTAAATACAATGTCATAACTCGTACGTGCATGTCTCGGCTGATGGTCCGTATTGATTTATACCCAACAGGTTTTCCAAGAGAGCCAATACAATTTGCTACACGCCATAAGTCTTCTCTTGGCCATGTCATCATCTCTCGCGAACCCGGTGATGTATGGTTGGTTCAACACGAATTTCAGGAAAGCTTTCTGTGAGTTGCTTGGATTCCCAGAACATAGCGGGGACGTGAAGGTTTCTAGCAACGACAAGAAAAACTCCACCTCAAGGAACAAGTTCAGAAATCAGTCAAAGTCTAATTCGTTCAACCTCGACTACTCCTCGGTCAGACTCAAAATGTTCAAAAAATGTCACGCTGCTGGAACGAATGTAAATCGTCACAGTTTAAACGACTTGCCGAGCCCTCATACCGCTGTCAATGACAACTTTGTGCCTGAGAAATCCGAGAAAATGTACGCCAGCCTTCAGGATGTGTCCAACTATAATCACAATGACGTTATCCTGTCTTCTTTGGAGCCAAAGTTGAAGACGAATAAGCATGCGGCTCACCGAAGCACGGAGAGAGACTCCTTATTGCAACAAAGCCCACAGTTGCAAGCCTACGAGCTATACACTGAACAATCTTCGTGCAGGCGTGATAGTTCTAAGTCTCTCGATGAACTCGGCTGGGCGAGGTGTTCCCCAGATGAAAAGGATGTCTGTATTCATCTTCTAAATGTTGTGGTAGAAGTGTCCCCTGAGACGTATCTGTGTCAACAGGCGGAGAATTCCAATGTCTTAGCTTCTGACGAGAAATGAATTTTCGGAGGAGAATCGAATGTATATAGATCTACCTTTGGACTCAGTCATAAAGATTTGTTTTATTGTGTCGTTTATCAGATGAAAGTAGAACACTATGACTTAAGTAGAAGTTTTTAACCAAAACAATTTGTTCATCGATGACTAGAATGTAGAACAGTATCATGCCGAAGTGTGTCACATCATTATAAAGTAAACACAAATCACTTGAAATACATCATTTACCATTGACATGACAGTAGTCAGAACAATAGATCTTATTGCTAATAGTGCTAGTGTACGTCTGGTTAACAACAATCACTAAGCGATTGCAAATGAACATTATTTTATGTTTCTGTTTGACTTTCAGTGTTTGCTTTTTTTTTCGACACGTGCTTAAATGTTCAATTTTATTTCCAAACTCGTGTTGCTAAGATACGCACAGATTTCGTAAGCCTATCTATTTTGTTTTCTTTTTCTTTCTGAATTCCTTGGATGCTCTGCATTGTATTCATCCAGTCTCAACAAATGTAATGTCTGTTCCGGTATCTACCTCGAACTCTAGAAAGTGTTCTATAGCATTAAAGTGTTTATAGGTTTTGTATTTTGACATTGCCTGCAAATGTCCCTGAGCTTATTCACACAGGCGGTTCCAGCTTGGGTATGTGGACAAGGGATGTTAATAAGGAATGCATCCCTACTAACGTCAGGCGTGTCTATTTGATTGGGTGTTCTTCACTAGGCTTAGATTATATATATATATATATATCTTACACAGAGTTAAGGCTTATGTCAGCAGACAAAGTTTATTACATAAAATGAATATAATTTATTATATCTACCCATAAGGTGCTGGCCATGCAAAAGTTATAATACAAACATAATCCAAGTGTGAATATAGTTTTAAGGTGCTGGCCATGCAAAAGTTGTAGTACAAACATAATCCAAGTGTGAATATAGTTTTATTTCCTCAATTACTAAATTGCGTTAAGTCACAACAAATGAGCACTCTATCTTACGTAAGTCTTCTCTCTAACGAGATGAAGTAACTACTCGCCCACTGACATTCTTAAACTTAACAATAAAATCCGGCACTGAAAAAATCTCAATGGAGAGTATTAACTGGGAGGGGGTGGGAGGTAAAGGAGCTCAAAACATTTTAGTCATTGTCCTGATCGCACTGGACACTCGTCTGTCGTAGAACAAAATACAGGCAACAGCTTTCTTTATATTCCCTTTCCCATATGGACATACACGAAATTGAGGAAATAAATTAAACACTTTTGAAAGTTGTTGTTTTCTGTGCACTAAAAATGATTAACCGGTTAGTTCGCTACTTATATACATAGTTTATTTTTATAACTAACTCGAACTTAAAGGAACTTTATTCCAACGTATTGGTATAAACGCCATATGATATCAAAAAAACTCTTGACACCATGTAGCATAGGCAGTGACATGGTTATAAACCGCATGCAGGAAAAACAAAAGCCTTAACGCAGAATTTAGAATAAATCAAACACAAATGATTTTGTTATTTAAAACATTCAATTATTCGGTTGCAAGATTGACTTTTCTTTCCTATTTGTAATAGTACAAAAAATGCACTATGTACATATAGGACATAATATAGATGCTTTTCACTAAATAGTATACAACTTTGATTCTTTTCAAAACAAACAAACAAAATGGACTCAAATCAATAAACAAACCGAAAATTAAATGACAGTATTTGGATGTAAATAAAAACTTTACATTCGTAATAAGGAAGATTGGCCAAACAGAGATTGTCACATAGGGTAGTAAATACAATTGTGGAGTCATCAGCTCAAGAAATGTGTCTGTCTAGACACACCAACATTCAATGGTTCACTAAGGCGCACCAAAAGTTCATTATATAGTAAATAAGTATAGAGTGAAGCATACAATCAATTTATGTAGGTGTGTGTGCGTGAGAGAGAGAGAGAGACAGAGAGAGAGAGAGAGAGAGAGAGAGAGAGAGAGATTAGATAGATAGATAGATAGATAGATAGATAGATAGATAGATAGATAGATAGATAGATAGATAGATAGAGAGAGAGAGAGAGAGAAGTGTGTGTGTAAAGGAAAAACTTAAATGCTTATTATCACCGAGATTAAAGCACTAATTAGTTTGCTCAAAATTTACCTAAGGATTTATTTACATCTAGTTTTATATTCGCTTGTACAAAGATAACGAAAACTTCAGATTCACATCCCCCAATAGCCCACAATACCCGCAGTACCTAAATATACAAATGATTTATTTGTCTCTAGGTAAGCTCCCTAGTTCTGATAACAAGTCACTGGAGTTTATTTACGTTGGGATCTGTGGAAATAGGATTCCCGGTGATAACGCCCACCACTTTTATTTATCGTCCCTTTGTATGGCACAAGAAGTTTTTCTGTGTCAATGTTGTGTTTCGCGTTCGATTTGTTTTTAGAAAGTACATTTTATTGCAGCATTTAGGCCGTGCTAAACGTCAGTAGGTTTAGAGAGTTTATGATCTATTCTTCCTTCTGCTTCTTCTTGAAACTGTCAGGTAGAGTTGAACATTCAGCTCTTGGAACTCTAAGCCAGCAAAAGTGAACAAGAGCTCCCTCTCACCGGCCTGAATGAGAACAGTGTACACTGTTCTGTCTGGCGGGTGGGTCAGACTCGCGGCAAGAGGCCGCGTACACTAAGACCCCCGCCATTTTCCTTTTCTATACCAGGCTAACTGTTCGGGACACGCCATTTATGTAACGGCCCCTTGAGGAACAGCGCCTGGATTGTGACAAGGTTGTGGGAGCTTTTTTACAACTCCGCACAGTGCAATGAGGATGTTCTCGCACCCCCTAAGGCACCCCCACGGGAGTCTTGTTTTGCTACCCTTTAGCCTAATCGTTTCCTCCTACGATCGTTTCCGGCCGGGCGCCACTATGAGGCAGGGTAGCATGCCCGGGTTATGATCTATAACAAGTGCCTAATCATAGACTTATATATTATACTAGACTGGAAACCGGAAACAAATTCTTATCTGCGATTGATCCATTCACGGACCTATATATATATATAGATTTTTATGTACGTAAACTCTTCTTCAAGCTCTAAGGGGAGTCGCCCCAATCAATCTTTTCTGTCTTAGAAAAGTAATGATCTTTAGATTTCAAAGTTTAGAAATGATGCAAAATCATTTCTAGGATATTCACGCAAATATATGTTTCCATTTAGATAATGTTTCAAAAAATTCTAGATCGAAATAATTCATGTTAATTTTAATCATCCTATGTACATTAAAATAGATTGATTACCTAGATCTTGTTTGTAAAATGTTTTGTTTTACATGTTTCGGATGTTCCTTCAGAGTTGAAGATAATTACTTCCTAGTCCAAAACTTGCGCAGGACGACGGGGGATTGGAGCGGGCAGGGATTGAACCCGGGACCATCGATAAATCTGAACGACAGTCCAGCGTGCAAACCGCACGACCAGGCAGCCATTTTTCTAGATTATGTATCTAAAGAATAATAATTATGAGACGAGAGTAGGCCTACTCTTATTTTTTATGTTCAATTACTAGATCTAGATCTAAAAATTAAATTATGTTACATAGGTTGGTGTGGGAAAAAAAAACTTTACTTCTTTTAACTACTTTACAAAACAACGCCTTGTTCCAACTTTCTAACAAATTTTCAAATTTTTGTAGTGTTAAAAAATCCCTATGTCCAGTCTAGAGTAGTATATATAATAGAGTAGTATATATAAGTTTATGCGCCTAATATAATTATGGGTTTACACAGTTTGCCTGTGATCAGATGGGTATCTGATTTGTCCTGTAATCTACTGACGATCTTAATTTGTCTCTTGAATAAAGACTTCAGCAATGACTTCCGCTTGAATTGATAACAAATGTCTCCACATTAACTGTCTATTGAAGGAGACGTAAGAAATAGTGCCGAAACAGAAAGGGAAATGTTTTATAGCAATGAAACCAATGGATACTCTTTCTAATTATAAATATTGGCTGCCTAATTATTAGGGTGGGCATCAATTCGAATTCAGTTGAAGGGTAGTTATTTTAATTTGTTACCTAATTCAAGCTTAGTTCTGATTGATATGAAGGTACAGGCAGCATGGAAACCTTATCACAGATAGACTCTCCCCCACTTAACAATAAACATTGTATCAGTGTGCACTAAGAATTCCAAAGTTTTATGGAAACAAGTTAAACAAAACTAATACAATTTAACGAATATATATATATATAATACATCGACGGACTGGTTAACGTGGTAAATAATTCAAAGCTCTGTCTGAAGACTTTACAAGGATAGGTCAATGTATCGTTGACAAACTGCTGTCTTACTGAAGCTTAAAATATCTCGTGTGTAACGAATACAACGTATATACAATTCACACACCACATTTTTAATGCTGACGAATAAAAAAAAACGTTATATGGTCTTTATATTTCATTACATTTTTAAAGAAATCAAAAAATAAAGTGCGGGTATAGCGACACGTTATAAAACTGGCTTCAAACATGAATATGATCTCAAAGTTTTGCGTGGTTCAAGATATCCCGCGATGAGGTTACACATTTATTATTGACCGTCTGCTAATGACGAGCTTCAAACAAGTGACTTGTATTTGTAAGTCAAATTGATATGATACTCACTGATCTTCACAAAGCTTCATCATTTGTTTTATGACATCATGGGTTTCACTGGGCCAGATTCATGAATATTGCTGTGGTTGGAGTTGAGTGAGAGCAAGTAACTTGGATTTTAATTATTCCATGTTAGTAAATCCTTCTCATACGTTTAGAGCGAACTATTTTTAGATCATTAGTTGACCTCTTTCGGTTGTAACGGTTATAGTTCATCTCCCTATAGCCACTCCCGTCCACATCATTGGCCTCCTTCAGTCGTAGGACGACTATGGTTCATCGCAGAGCACACTTCCTCGTGTGGCTGTGGAGCCCTATTTTGGAGAGACACTCCCGTCCACAGATAACGCAGGTTAAGGTGGCTTTTGCTTCGGTGGTAGAGGAGCTGACCGTTTTTCGGATTGTGCGTTTTTCTTCCTGAGCTGAGACCCATGTACTTTCACTGTCCATAGCTTTCTTGGTCACTGTCTCTCTCCACCTGTTGCGGTCACCGTAGTTAGCTTATGGTTTTCCCAAACTCTTGGTCTGAGTCTAGCGAATGTCGAGGCAGCCTTCCCTATGCGTTTTTCCATTTCCTCTAGAGACAGGTCATCTGTAATTGTGGATCCCAGATAGCAGAATTCGTTTACGGCGTCCAGCTTGTTATAGTCTATGAGGATGGAGGGTGGTGCTGTAGCAGGTGGTCCCATAACATTTGTTTTCTTCGTGCTAATACACGTGATTACACCGATGTAACAAATCTGAAGGCGACCAGTTATTCTCGCCCGTAAAGAATGATTTTAGGGATGCGTTTCTCCTCCATCCGGCGAACTTGACAACGCCAACGCACATCACAAGTAAATATCAAGCCCGTTAATTTGCTGTAAACCAAAAAAATTGATATCAAAATCCTCACTAAACACATTATTTCTGTAGGTCTTAATGAATGTTCTAACATTATAATCTGTATAAGTCTAGTTGGTATTAACACAAAAACGTTGGGTAATTTTTCTTAAATGTAAAATGGTCATACACGGTATTAATGAGTACTAACGTATTGATGAGTACTAACTTATTGATAAGTACTAACGTATTGATGAGTACTAACGTATTGATGAGTACTAACATATTGATGAGTACTAACATATTGATGAGTACTAACGTATTGATGAGTACTAACGTATTGATGAGTACTAACGTATTGATGAGTACTAACGTATTGATGAGTACTAACGTATTGATGAGTACTAACGTATTGATGAGTACTAACATATTGATGAGTACTAACGTATTGATGAGTACTAACGTGTATTGATGAGTACTAACGTATTGATGAGTACTAACTTATTGATGAGTACTAACGTATTGATGATTACTAACGTACTGATGAGTACTAACGTATTGATGAGTACTAACGTATTGATGAGTACTAACGTATTGATGAGTACTAACGAATTGATGAGTACTAACGTATTGATGAGTACTAACGTATTGATGAGTACTAACGTATTGATGATTGACAAGAAAACTAAATTCCTTTAATCTGCATTAGAATGAAGTCGAGCTAAGCGAAGACGTATGTTCTTAAAGGAAGGACATTTCTAATTCCCAAAGTATTGTGTTTTATTTTACTTTTTGCCAATATATATATGTATACTTTTTGTTTCTGTTCACTGTTTATTTATTACCTATTACTTGTCTATATCTGCCTGAAGTCTTTAAATTTATTCATTTATATGTAAAGATCATATATGAGTCTATGTATGATATTGATGCTTTCTTTTTAAAATGGACCTATATTTTGTGACCAAACGTCCACCTCATATCTCGACTTGTCATCTAAGTCACTTAGGTGCAATGAGTTCATAATGTTACTCTATGTATAATGTACGTACATACTCCGTTTGTGGAAATAAAACTTACCTAAAACTCTAACCATTAACACTTCTTGGTTCTGAGACTTGACAGCTGGTGTCGAGAGTATTTCTAACCAGTCTCTTAATGGGTGTATTGATCGAATAGTAGCGTAACTAAGAAACAACTGTCACAAAAATGTAGATCTTGTTGTTTCAGTGGACCACGTTGTCACAGCCAAAAATCTTGATCATTAAAACTAGGAATCGAAAAATTGTTTTTATTTTCCTAGGCGGCAAGCTGGGAGGTTACCTAGATTCTAACTGCTTGTACTTTTCACATTTCTATGACCGGTAGATTTTTCTTTATGGATGTAGATGTGAAAAAAAAGTTGAAGTTGGAGGTACATGTAAATTGAATCATTTATTTCAAGCTAAAATTTCACACGTAGCAGAATTGCTCGTTAGATCAGTTGATATAAAGTTGCGCTATAAAGACACATGTCGTAAGTTCAATTCCCATACATGGACATTTTTTCTCACTTTATTTTTCAATTAAAAATTAAAATCTAAATGTTTAGCTTACCATATTAAAGATAAAGAATGCATTGATTTAATTCTCTCTCTCTATATATATATATATATATATATTTATATATATATATATATATATGAAATCTCCCCTCCCCCTGCGGGGGGGATCTGAATTTATTGACTGATTTTTTTGCTTTGATTTTGTTTATTTTAGGTGAGATTTTAATACTAAACTATCACTTGACCCAGCACAGCAAAAGAGGTTTTGAGTTTAAAGCCCCCCTACCAGGAGTTTTTGCAGCTAAATTACCCTCTTCTATAACATAAAACAAACAAAAAATTCAAACGACAATCCCTCAAATTTCACGAGCACAGTTAAGGAAGATTTTGAAACCCCTTCCATAATTTCAAATAAACCCGCCCTCTTCAATATAAAAAAGAAAATTACACACTCAAAATTCTATGAGCGTAGCCAAAGGGGTTTTGAGTTAACCCCCATCCCCTTTTCAGTAGTGTTTGAAGCTAAAAAATACCTCTTCAACACCTGGTATAAAAAAAACGCAAATTACGCACTCAAAATGTTATGAGCGTAGCTAAATGGGTTTTGACTCAGTTTTGAATTTAAACACCCTTTCAGCGAGGTTTGAAGCTAAAAATACCTTTTCAATATAACAAAAAAGCAAATTATGCACTCAAATGTTTTGAGCTAAATGGGTTTTGACTCAGTTTTGAGTTTAACCCCCCCCCCCTCAAGCTTGGTCTGAAGCTAAAAAATACATCTTCAATGTAAGAAAAAAGCAAATTACGCACTCAAAATGCTATGAGTGTTGTTAAAAGTAGTTTTGAGTTTAAACCCCCCCTTCAGAGTGGTTTGATGCTAAAAAATACCTCTTCAATATAAAAAAAAGCAAATTACACACTAAAATTATTTGAGCGTAGCCAAGACGATTGGGTGTTTTGAGTTTAAATCCCTCTCCTACAGATGGCTTTTTTAAAGTTTAAACCCCCCCCCCCATGGTTTTGAGTTTAAAATCGCCCTACAGAGCGTTTTGAGGTTAAAAAACCTCTATCTTCAATATTATTCGAAAGCAAACTAGAGTTACTAGATTCTATGACCGTAGCTAAATGGGGTTTTGAATTTAAAAAAAAACCATAACTCCAGAGATTTTTTAGTTTAAAACCCCCACTAGATGATTTTGACGATAAAACATCCCTTTTCGATATAAAATCTATAGCAAACTACTATCATTTAATTCCAAGAGCGTATTCAAGAGAGGTTACACATGTTTACCAGTGGCGGGGCTCCATTAATAAAGAGCAGTGAATAGTCATCTGCCGAAATTGAAAAACACAAAATGTGGCTCAACAAAGATGGCTAAGACAGATTTTAGGAGTCATAGAGATCGGGTGTAAATCAAGGAAATCCTAAGCCAAACTGGGAGTTGACCCCTTAGTAAGATTTTGACAGCGCGTCGCATCAGGTTTGCAAGACATGTTCTACGACAAAATGAATTAGGTATTCTTCTTCTTCTTCAACTGTCAGGTAGAGTTGAGCCCTTGGAACTCTAGGCCAGCAAAAGTGAACAAGAGCTCCCTCTCACCGGCCCGAATGAGAACAGTGTACACTGTGTGTGCGGTAAGAAGAGTTACGATGACATCCTAGTACAACTTGGCGTCAAACATTTATGGAGGTCCACAGAGCAGGTGGGAAGAGGCTTCAGATATTACCAGTGACAGACTTTTGTGGAAACCAAATGCGCCGAACGGCGCGGGAGGGTCTAAGTCAGTAAGAATAGCACATTAGGTTTTTGAAATAAAACTTTTTAATAGCAACGAAATGCACTTTAGATACCTTAGAATATGCATTTTGTTGGCTTTCAATATCAGAAATAGTGCTTGGCGGCGGGCGCCGCCCCGCGCTGTGGGAGCTCCTAGCGCTCCCCCAGACCCCCTTGATGGCAATGGCGGGGAGTCTACAAATTTCCAACTAACTCCTGGAAGAACCTATTCTAGGGCACAATATGCGTCTTTAGAAAGAATGATGGGTCAGAATGTAAAGAAGATTATATATATATATATATATATATATATATATATATATATATATATATATATATATATATATATATATATATATATATATACACATACATACATATAAAAAAAAAATTTCGCGGGGGGGGGGGGGGGGGCTGAGAAAAAATCCCCCCCAAACCCCCTTCCCGAAAAAAAATCCTGGCTACGCCCATGATACATATGGAAAAAGGTTCATTTAAAACTATTTTTTTTACATATGGCAAGCATTCAAAAGTTACGTTCTCATAAATCACGTGCTGATTGCAAAATTAATGACAAGATGGCGTGTCAATTTCAAAACCTGACAATTATATTTCAAGGTTGTCTATTTCCAGCCTGTTTGACTGTTCTGTGAGATTGAGAAAAACCCATTGATCCGATCATGAATTGTTATTGTAAATCAAGATCAGAGGATTGATAAGAATCCTAAAGAATCTCTAAGTACAAGCTGACACAAGCTGTCTCCTAATTAAAAGTGTCTTGAAATAAAAAAGTTAGCAAATAAAAAAAAACAGAAACATTGGATAGCAAATCACATTGTATTAATCCTCTCAAAGCATCGCGTTTTTAGTTATAGCCTGCAGCAGTTTATAAAGAAGCAAAAACTATTTCTGACCGAACAGTTAGTCTCGAAAATGTCTTCTATTGTATCTCTTGTGTAGTACGTCTTGAATGATATCTCGTATGATGTATGTAGTATGTTCTTGAATGATATCTCGTATGATGTATGTAGAATGTTCTTGAATGATATCTCGTATGATGTATGTAGAATGTTCTTGAATGATATCTCGTTTGATGCGATGTATGTAGTATGTTCTTGAATGATATCTCGTATGATGTATGTAGTATGTTCTTGAATGATATGTCGTATGATGTATGTAGTATGTTCTTGAATGATATCTCGTATGATGTATGTAGTATGTTCTTGAATGATATCTCGTATGATGCGATGTATGTAGTATGTTCTTAAATGATATCTCGTATGATGTATGTAGTATGTTCTTGAATGATATCTCGTATGATGTATGTAGTATGTTTTTGAATGAAATCTCGTATGATGTATGTATTAATCTCTTGAATGATATCTCGTATGATGTATGTAGAATGTTCTTGAATGATATCTCGTATGATGTATGTAGAATGTTCTTGAATGATATCTCGTTTGATGCGATGTATGTAGTATGTTCTTGAATGATATCTCGTATGATGTATGTAGTATGTTCTTGAATGATATGTCGTATGATGTATGTAGTATGTTCTTGAATGATATCTCGTATGATGTATGTAGTATGTTCTTGAATGATATCTCGTATGATGCGATGTATGTAGTATGTTCTTAAATGATATCTCGTATGATGTATGTAGTATGTTCTTGAATGATATCTCGTATGATGTATGTAGTATGTTTTTGAACGAAATCTCGTATGATGTATGTATTAATCTCTTGAATGATATCTTGTATGATGTATGTAGTATGTTCTTGAATGATATCTCGTATGATATATGTAGTATGTTCTTAAATGATATCTCGTATGATGTATGTAGTATGTTCTAGAATGATATCTCGTATGATGTATGTAGTATGTTCTTGAATGATATCTCTTATGATGTATGTAGTATGTTCTAGAATGATATCTCGTATGATGTATGTAGTATGTTCTTGAATGATATCTCTTATGATGTATTTAGTATGTTTTTGAATGCTATCTCGTATGATGCGATGTATGTAGTATGGTCTTGAATGATATATTGTATGATGTGTGTAGTATGTTTTTGAATATACTTGTTCTGTTTTGTTTCGGATGTTGTGATAGTAAATGTTATTGTCTTGTCAGCCCCGTCCTGTTATTGTAACCCGGTAACCCACATTTACTGGCATGTTGAAAGAATGTGCTAATTAACAGATAGGGAGGATAATTGAATTCCTTTTAGGCCTATATATATGAACGATCTAACTTGAATAAAGCGGCATTTAAACAGACAAGAAAGTGTTTGTTAGTCTCTACTAGCCTGCTATTACATGGTGTCAGATGGACCGACTCCACCCGCCACAACCGCTGGAATTTAATGGAAATGTTGCAAAAAATGGTGAAGTTTTAAACAGTCGTATCAAAATGTACACCATAGCAAGTGGACTTGATACTAAAAGTAAAGAAGTACAGTCCATGACGTTGCTACATGCAGTTGTCCACAAAGCAGTTCAAGTCTACAATACATTCCAGTGGACGGATGATGAGTGTGAAGACTGCGATATCAGCAAGTCTTTTCATACACTGCATTGCATTTTAAACAAGTTTGAACACAAATACTGCCTTCCCAGGAAGAATGTGACGATTGAAAGGCATATTTTTTCAAAAGAAGTCAAAATGAAGGAGAAACCTTTGACAGCTTTTTGACCGACCTCAAACTCAAGGCAAGGTCTTGTGAATTTGAGTCACTAAGAGATTCATTAATTAAAGACCAAATAGTAGGCGGTATAAGAAATGAGAGCACAAGACTTTTAAGAGAACCTAATCTAAACATTATAAAGGCTGAACACATTTACCGAGCAGCGGAATCAACTGAATGGCAACTCAAAGTCATGAAAGAAGAATGTGACGTTCAAGCTGTGTCTTCAGCGACAAAGAACTTTCGTAGAACGAAATCAACCTTGAACTGCGGCACTTGTGGCAGACAACATTTACCAAAGCAGTGCCCAGCTTACGGTAAAATATGTTACAAATGCCACAAAATGAACCATTTTTCTAGTGTATGCAGATCAAATAACATCCAATTCATCAATAACAAGACTGAAGCTACAGATGATACCAAGTCTAAAAAGTCTTTAAATGGTAGTATAGGTTCACAAAACCAATGTAATGAGTGGAATACAGTTATCACTCTAGAAAACAAACATATAACATTTATATTGGATACAGGAGCACAAGTCAACATTCTTCCTTATAGGATTTTTAATCAACTTAGAAGAAAGAAACTTCAGAAGTCATCATCAAGACTTACTACATACAATGGTGAACATTTAAAGGTTGTTGGCAAAACACACATTAAATGTTCAGTAAAAGAAAAAAACTGCATGGATAGAGTTTCAAGTAGTAGATACACACTCCAAACCAATTTTGGGTCTACCAGGTTGCCAGCAGATAAACCTTATTCAGAGAGTAGATATTTTAGAAGATGAAACATTAAACAACTATGCTGATGTTTTTACTGGCCTTGGATGCTTGAAAGAAGAGTATACAATCAAAGTTGATCCAAACATACGACCAGTGGTACATGCAGCAAGAAAGATTCCAGCGGCACTTCGAGAAGAATTGAAAAAAGAGCTGAGACGAATGAAGACGAGGGTGTCCTCGAAAAAGTTGATCATCCCACCGCATGGGTCAACTCACTAGTTCTTGTCGAAAAGAAAGGAGGTGGTTTAAGAATTTGTCTAGATCCTAGAGACCTCAACACAGCCATTCAGGTAGAGCACTAGGAGTTATCTACCATTGAAGAAATAGCCAGCCAGCTAAGTGGCAGCCAAGTGTTTACTGTACTAGATTCAACCAGTGCCTTTTGGCAAATCAAACTAGATAAGAACTGTACAGATCTGACAACGTTCAACACACCGTTTGGTAGATATAAGTTTTTACGACTACCCTTTGGACTAAACTCTTCTGCGGAAGTATTTGCAAAACGATTTCCCCAAATTTTTTAAAATATTCAAGGTGTTGAAACCTATGTGGAGGAAATATTGTTAGCTGGTAGAACTACAGAAGAACATGACGAGAAACTTCAGAAAGTCCTTGACATAGCAAGAAAAGAGGGGATTAAATTGAAACTATCAAAATGCAGCCTTAGAGTAAAAGAAGTTAAATTTGTCGGACACGTCACTACAGATCGTGGAATCAAGCCTGACAATTCCAAGATTGAAGCAATACACTCTATGCCATGCCCTTCAAACCGCAAAGAGCTAGATAGATTTCTGGGCATGATACATTATCTTGGCAAATTCATACAAAATCTGTCTGATGTTACTGCCCCCTTGAGGGAGCTACTTAAACAAGAAATGAATGGATGTGGTTGGAACAGCCTCAGAATTTCGTTGATTACTTAAAAAGTATGATCACAACTGCCCCTGTTCTAGCTTTTTATGATGTTTCACAACCAGTCAAGTTGTCAGTAGATGCTTCGCAAGAGGGACTTGGAGCTGTGTTAATTCAAAATGAGAGGCCAGTGGCTTACGCATCAAGAGCTCTTACAGACTGTGAAAAACGTTATGCACAAATAGAAAAAGAAATGCTTGCAATAGTGTTTGGAGTTGAACATTTCCATTATTATGTGTATGGGCGTCAAATAACTGTTGAAACAGATCACAAACCATTAGAAGTGATCATCAAAAAGCCTTTGTCATCCACACCACCAAGACTTCAGAAAATACTTCTTCGTCTAATGAAGTATGAAATCCTGCTGAAATAAAAGCCAGGAAAAGAAATTTCTATTTCAGATACATTTTCACGAGCATAGCTGCCAGTGAAACATCCATCAAGTGATGACAAGTTCATCTTATTGTAGATAGCGTGCCTGTGTCAGATGAAAATCTGAAAAATTTGCAGCACGAGACTGCAAACGATGCCATTCTAAGACTGCTAAAAGATCAAATTTTGATAGGATGGCCAAGCACAAGAAATGAAATTCCTCAAGAAATATCGAGCTTATTATGGATTTAAAGAAGAGCTTAGTGAAAGCAATGGTCTACTTTTAAAAGGAGAAAGAATAATAGTACCAAAAGCATTACAAAAAGAAATGTTGCAAAGACTCCATCAAGGTCACATTGGACGTGATTGATGTCTGGGTACAGCCAAGGATGTGTTCTTCTGGCCTGGAATGTCAAAACAAATTATAGACATGGTATCTAGTTGTGCAGTATGCAATGAACACCAGAATTCCCAGCAGAAGGAGCCAATGTTACCACATGATATACCTCAACTTCCCTGGGAAAAGATTGGAGCTGACCTTTTTGAGCTTTTTGGTAAGAACTTTTTACTTCTTGTTGACTACTACAGTAGATTCTTTGAGATTAATCTCATTCCAACACTTAAAGCTTCAGACGTGATTGCTTATATGAAGTCACAATTTGCTCGTCATGGCATCCCAAGAAAGTAATTACTGATAATGGACCTTAGTTCAGTCGCGAAGAGTTTCTCAAATTCTCTAAAAACTGGGGTTTTCGACATATTACTTCGAGTCCCAGATTTCCACAGTTCAATGGGATGGCTGAACGCGCAATACAGACAGTAAAGAAAATTATGAATAAAGCTAAAACATCTGGTCAAGACCCATATTTAGCCATGCTACAGTTCAGAAATGCCCCAAGTCCAGATGGACCTTCACCAGCAAAGCTGCTCATGGGCAG
The DNA here is from genome assembly GCA_036873155.1 of Biomphalaria sudanica. Classification (NCBI taxonomy): domain Eukaryota; kingdom Metazoa; phylum Mollusca; class Gastropoda; family Planorbidae; genus Biomphalaria; species Biomphalaria sudanica. The sequence goes on from JAZGLO010002981.1 coordinate 137,134, forward strand.
ACGTTTGAGAACTAATTTTCCGACAACAAATACTTATCTCAAACCACAAGTTCCAGACCAGAAAGAAATGGCAGATGTATGGAGAAAGAGAAAAAATGGTCAAAGAAAATATTATGACAGAACGGCTAGACAACAGTTTCATCCTGGAAACAAGGTCTTTATGCAAACGTATCCTGGAAGTCAATGGAAGCCAGCCACATACAGAAGAAATAGAAAAATGTTAAGAAAGACATTTTCTATACCACACGAAACTCCAGATGTATTTGAATGGGACAATTCTGATACATCCTACGAAACGCAAGTTACAGAACCCGAGACTGCGATTGCTTGTACAGCGCCTGATGTAACACAATACAGGCCAGCCCCAGTGGTTACACGCTATGACAGACCAGTAAGACCACCAAAACGTTTTCCTAATGTAGATATTTAGACTTTCATTATTTCAAATGCAGCCTATTATAAATTATGTTAAAGGCTTTTGATGTTTTCTTACACTATATCTTATAATGTTATATTATATAAATATTTAAACACAACTGTAAATCGTTACCTGTAACTTGTAAACATAATAGCAATGTTAGAATTTTATAATGTAAATGTTTTAATTTTGAATAGTTACATGGAAATGTCTATTGATTATCTTGTTAGAATTTTATAACGTAAATGTTTTAACTTTGAATAGTTACATGGAAATGTCTATTGATTATCTTGTTAGAATTTTATAATGTAAATGTCTTAACTTTGAATAGTTACATGGAAATGTCTATTGATTATCTTGTTAGAATTTTATAATGTAAATGTAACTTTGAATAGTTACATGGAAATGTCTATTGATTATCTTGTTAGAATTTTATAATGTAAATGTTTTAACTTTGAATAGTTACATGGAAATGTCTATTGATTATCTTGTTAGAATTTTATAATGTAAATGTCTTAACTTTGAATAGTTACATGGAAATGTCTATTGATTATCTTGTTAGAGTTTTATAATGTAAATGTTTTAACTTTGAATAGTTACATGGAAATGTCTATTGATTATCTTGTTAGAATTTTATAATGTAAATGTTGTAACTTTGAATAGTTACATGGAAATGTCTTTTGATTATCTTGTTAGAGTTTTTTAATGTAAATGTTGTAACTTTGAATAGTTACATGGAAATGTCTATTGATTATCTTGTTAGAGTTTTATAATGTAAATGTTGTAACTTTGAATAGTTACATGGAAATGTCTTTTGATTATCTTGTTAGAGTTTTATAATGTAAATGTTTTAACTTTGAATAGTTACATGGAAATGTCTATTGATTATCTTGTTAGAATTTCATAATATAAATGTTTCAACTTTGAATAGTTAAATTGAAATGTCTATTGATTATCTATGTTAGATGTCAATATTTTGTACTAGAATGTAGAAATAGTTTTATAGATGTTTTATCATTGAATGTTTGTAAGAAGGGAGATGTGATAGTAAATGTTATTGTTTTGTCAGGCCCATCCTGTTATTGTAACCCGGTAACCCACATTCCTGGCATGTTGAAAGAATGTGTTAATTAACAGATACGGGGGATAATTGAATTCCTTTTAGGCCTATATTTATGGACGATCTAACTTGAATAAAGCGGCATTTAAACAGACAAGAAAGTGTTTGTTAGTCTCTACTAGCCTACTATTACAGATGTTTCTTCAGAATTAAAAATTATTACATTTTAGTGTGATGAAATTCAATGACTCCAACCGAGACCAATCGATGTATAAGGCCTGAACACTGACCTCCAACGTCACAACCTGTGGGCAGTTTAGACCAATAGCTCGTTGCCACTTCACAGGTCTGTACGACGTGACTTTGCAGGTCAGTGTTGAGACCATCTATAACAAATGGTCTGACGTTCGAGGAGGACGCTGAATATCTTTGAGCCTACATTTACTTGAATACATAGCATACACTTCTTTAGCAACAATACAACTTCTTGATCGTAACCGTCCTGTCTCTCTCCCTCTTCTCCAAGTCTCTATCTCTTCTTCCATTCACACTATTTTAATCACCGAACATGTACACAAGGGACTCAAACACACTCTCATAACACATTCTTATTCACAACCCCCAGACCTAACCACTCCCAAGACGGTGGGGGATGGCGGTGGGCAGTGTTCGAAACCGGAACAAGAGAGAGCATACCAAACGACAGACAGCTATCCTGAGGTGAAAGAGAAGAAGGATACTGTCTCTTTGAAAATGTGCTTTTTTAAAAATATTTAACTCGGCTTTATAGTAAAGAAATCCGGAACTAACTCTGGCATGAAAGAAATATTTTTTTTATACATCTTGACATCAAACAAAAGAGATTATATACAGCTTGACATGTAAACAAGACTTTTAGAAAGTCTGCCACCAAAAACAAAACATGAAAGCAATGTGGGTCCTGGTCAAACTGCTCCCAAACAGTGACTTGTATGAAATAACGCTTGGGTTGCCGTGTTCATCAACTTCCTAAGAGCTATATCTTTATTTTAATTCCTCCGGCTAGAATGTATGTTTTCCCCTTCCATTCTGTTTATCCAGGCCGATGTCAATGTAATAATAATTTCAGAAAGAAAAGTATAAAGACCGAGCCTACGAGTTGTAGTAGTTCAGAACCTTGACCTGGCAACGAGCTATTAACCACAGGTTTCAACGTCACAGGTCTGTGTTCAGGCCTACAATAACATTTGGTTTCGGCCTTCGACAATAACCCCTTTTAAAAATATTCATTTATATGTCCAATAATCTACCAAAAGAAGCCTTATTATAAAACCTAGGTTGAGTAGTAAATATATAAACATCTCAGTTCTTGTATGGAACACGATATCCAGCTCAAAGCCATATTATCTTGTTTAATGAATGTTAATGACTAAATAGAAGTGCTTATTCTGACATGTCGGAAGATTGGAAGATGGTTGTACAACGTGAAAAGGAGGACGACTCTATCTCTTGATGCACCAATGCTGTCGGCTTAACCGAGACTGAGAGGAGTGGGAGAATTCGGTTGCTGCCATAGTCACAGCGAGCGCCTTCAGGACGCAAGTTAGGGGTTAACTAACGTTGAACGAATAAATTATAATTAACTCTTACTAGACAAACAAGAAAAAACATTAAAACATATTTTTTAAGACAATACCTCCATTATAAAACTTAAAATATTAAGTTTTATAATGGAGGTATTGTCTTTTAAAAATAGTTTTTTTAGCGGCCCCCGAAAGGGGAAAAGACGCTTTTCGTTTTGTGTGGTTTGTCCGTCCGGCCATCTGGCCCGTTTAGATCTCGTAAACTAGAAAGGATAGTGAAAATACGACATCATAATATTGTAGACCAATGATGCCCAAAGTACGGCCCGCGGGCCAGAACCGGCCCGCGATCTGGTTGCATCCGGCCCACCGAAAAGTCGGCACAAAAAGTAATAAATCCCCCCCCCTCTTTTAAAAAAAAGGTGAAAATATATCTTTACCTTTGTTAGGGTCCTCACTTGTTTCTCTGATGGATTGGTACCATGACCTTTAAAGAGTATGAGTTTGTGAAATGGAACTCTGAATGTAGAATCTACCCGAAAAGTAAATGGATCTTTTTTGTGCAACATGATAATAAGCCAACATATTTGTTTTGTAAAGAAAGTCTGAATGTTTAAAAAAACAAATATATTCAGTGGCATTATAAAACAAATATGAAGGCCTTCTTGGTTTGAATCGCGTATAAAAGATTGGTTAAACTACGCCTAGAGATTTGACCAAAAAGAGACAAGAAAATAGTTGGTGGTAAAGGTAGCTACAATGCTGCTCTCATTTTAATTAGAAATGAAGCAATATTTTTAGACGCTTAAAAATGATAGACTTTAACTATCCCATAAATTAATGTAAGAACTAAATCCAATAGTTTCAAATTCTTTCAGGTGAATTTTGATTTCATATTTTACCATTTTGATGATGTGGCCCGCAACACGCGTGTCGAAAGTCAAAAAGGCCCGCATGTGAAATTAGGTTGAGCATCACTGTTTTAGACCATTCAAAGTTCTGATGCAACGGCTACTTTTTTCTTTTCTGAAAGCGAAAAATCTAATTTTTAAAATCAAGTATGGAAGCAGTTTTTTTATAAAAATACAATATTTTTACAACTATTCACTATTAATAGTAACAAACATTAGAGGATCTTTGTTAGGGGGGAATATTATATATTATATCCTTAGAACATTTATGCTAATGAATTTAGATTTTTTGTCAAAAGTTTTTATTTTTACATTTGTATTGCTAAGTTATAAAAGTTATGTCATACTAACTACTACATTCACACACAAAAAATAGAAAATATCTATTTAATAATAATAATAATAATAATCTTTATTGTCCGTATGAAAATTTGTCTTACAATTTGTGCATTACACCAAACAAAAAACATTATAACTATAAGAAACCAAAGTGTACATTCACACCAGACTTACTCATAATGTTGATGTGACAAAGTTTATACCAGATTGTTCTTATTTAATGATTTGATTGCCAGGGGAACAAAAGAGTGTTTGTGTCTGTTTGTCTTTGCTATCGGTGTCTTGTATCTTTTTTGTGATGGTAATTGTTCAAAACAATTAGATAAATTAGATATTCATTATAAGACATCAGATAGGCCAGGTTCGCATCTAAATTATCATTCACTTTCAGTTTCCTTTAGTCTGCTGGACAGCTGGGGCACCACACAAGATCTGTCAACCTTCTTTCTCCATTCTTCTCTATCATTTGTCTTTGATAGAATTTCATTCTGATATTCTTTCTGAAAATATTGAAACCTGCCTTTTTACCTGCCTGGGTGGACCACTTCGGGGGCCGATCTTGAGTTGATGTTTCCACATAAACTGTCTTTGTAACCTTGTTTTTGTTTTTCTAGTTTACCGTCTGTTTTGTTTTTTTACCCCACAAGGATCCGGTTTTTCGAAATTCTTAAATGAAAAGAACTCAACATAACCACACACGCGCGCATATAGAGATACTAAAACACGCAGACGGACTTTCATCATGTCAAGAGTTTTTAGTTCAAGAGCTGGACCATAATGTGGATGTTGTGTAGGTCAGCCACTTCATTCCCGGATGACCCGAAATGATACCATCGTCATGAAGACATAGTCTCAATATTGTTATGTATTTCAGAATCTTCTGGCTAAATGTACTAGCAGGCACACAAATAAAAACACTGTAAAGAACTTGACGACTAAACTTTCAGCTTCATATAACTTTATTGACTATTAACTCTAACAATTTGTTACTGTAACATGTAGCGTAGAAGACTGTACAATATCTGTCAGTTTACAGTTAGCTATACTTCGTTGCAATTCATCTCTTCACTTCGTTGCTATTCCTCTCTTCTCAACTTGCATCGAGCCGTATTCCACAGAACAGACCAACGACACACTTCCCAGTGTCGCTCCAGGTCTCCCAAAGCTGAACCAAGTCGTACTCAAGTCTATCAAATCAGAGCCGAACACGTCTTACATCGACTGCATCGACTGTAACGCTCAAGTCCACTGTAGTTCGCTGTATAGACTTTAACGACAGTAGTCCACTCCAGTTAACTCTACCCTAGTTACCTTGCATCGAGTCGTACACATCTCTCTTCTACTGTCTCGCACAGTAGACAACAGTACCGACGACTCACTCACGACTGACTTTCACATTAAATCTCTGGCTTATATAGAGTCCCTAATCGATCCTGCAAAGTTGCACAAATATATCTAGTATCCTCTGGAATAACACGTGAGGAAACGTCACATCCTGTCTTTGTTTATACATGTAGATTCCAGAAAACATCGGCTGCAGTGTCATCTTGCCGGGGTCACAAGTTGTGACCTCTATCTGTCACTGGACATTGCTAATACCTTCTGGAATAACACGTAAGGACACGTCACATCCTGTCTTTGTTTATACATGTACATTCCAGAGAACACCCGCTGCTGTGTCATCTCGCCGGGGTCATACGTTGACCTCTACCTATCACTGTTCATTTGTAACACTATTCTTCTCGAGGTAATAATGAGCTGATTTTTCTTAACAAAAGGGAACAACACTTCCGGCTAAACTGTCTAGCTGGGTTTTTTTTTAGTTCAAACTTCTTCATATCTCGTCGACATGGTAGACCTCTAACTAGATTTACCCAGATCTACCTAGATTTACCCCTAGGCGTAATAAACAAATAAGGTGCAACAATAAATCAACATAAAGCAGTGACTTAACAACCTTGGTGCAGTGCAAATAGTGCATTTTCTGAGCTAAATCTTATTATTTTATAAAATTTAAGTTTATCTGAAACTTTTGTTTCAAAAAGAAATATGATCATTAACCCTCACCCACCTATCATCACCATCCATCACTATTTGATTGAGTGCCTGAGAGACTGAAATCCTCTCTTACAAAAGCCCTGAACAAAAGGCATGCGTTGGTGTGCGTTATACAACTATGTCAACTTACAAGGCAAGAACTGGCTTTCCAGACATGTCCAGACGAAATTCAGTAAGTCTGGGCCAGTCGAAGGTAATATGAGACACGGATTCCTCCTCCTACCCGTATCGGCGTCACCGTGAGTTGAAGTTGGAGTTGAGCTGTACGAAGTGTAAATGTTTGTTTTGTAAAATGTTTTACATAATTCGGATGTTTCTTCAGAGTTGAAGATAGTTTACTTCCTAGTCCAAACCTCCCGCAGGACGACGGGGGATGGGAGCGGACAGGGTTTGAACCCTCGACCGTCGATAAATCCGAACGACAGTCCAGCGCGCAAACCGCACGACCAGGCAGCCATCCTGTTGTTGGTCGGTCGTTAGCTTGTAGCTCCAAGCAGCTAATACATCTGAACCGATGTAGGCCAAGTATAGTTTTAATTTAAAAAACAAACAAACTTTCAATAACTTGAACAAGTGAGTGGTGAGGGAAATCTGTTTCTGGGAAGTGTCGTTCTTTTTACAAAGCTTATATCAACTCACTCCGTCTGTATGTCTAATACAAATTTTGTACACGTAATTTCTCCCATGTATGCAGTTCTTTCCCCTATATAGGCTTTTTTTCAGTATTAGTTTGAGTTATTACCGTATTAGTAATATTTTGTTTGTTTTAAATTGCTTTTTGTATAGCGAGAAGAAACTAAAACCAGCGACTCATCTGGGCGCATCCATTGTCTTCGATCTTTAATGGTGCTAAGATGTCACGTTGAAGATTATCTTGATCTATATTGCACAATCAATGATCGTGGTTGCCGAGAATTTAGAAATCGTCAGTTGATAAGATGATCATTTAGAAGTTGCTAGTTGATAAGATGATAATCTAGAAGTTGCTAGTCGATAAGACGATCTAAGTAAGTTATTAATAAATTCAATGAAGAAACTTCTCTTCGACAAATACAAATACTTTAATTCAGAACTTGGAAAAGCTATTCACAAATAATTACACTCCTCTTAACCACTAGTTAGCATTGTATAGCCCCTTTTAACACCAAACCGACCAGTGTAGAACACAAACATCCTATTACACCAAGGTTAGCTCCAACCCCCAAATTATAGGCCATAAACACACATCCCAAGTTACACCTAAACGCCGAAACAAAAGCACGCAACCGTGAAGTCCAGGGACATTAAATTTTGGTGTCCACGTACGTCCCTTTGAGTCGACACTCCTGACGCCCAGGGCTATTCAAATCGTTCCCGTCCGCTGTACAATCGAGCGATGGTCCAGCCTGATAATTGTTGCATGGTTCCGCTTTCATCCTCCTTCGTCCTCCCCCCCCCCGGGGTCGCGGGTTAAAGAAGTCAGGTGAGTGAGCCCCAAATGAAAAGATCGGTCCAATTTGACAATTCTAAACTCAAAAGACTCGCTGGCCATTGGATCGTTACTACTCTTAACATACCGCTCGGGAACCTATAAAAGCCGGAGACGAAAGTTTCAGGTTAATGCCATTCTAGATCAGAATCACTGAGAAGTCAGAAGACTCTCAAGTCAACGATTCATTTGGGAACGTGTGTAAGGCAAAGCGGGTGAGTTGGAGAAACTTTATCATTATTATTTAGTGTGTCTTTGCCTGTAACATTTATATTCATGTATCATTACCATGTTAACACTTGTTTGCTTCCAAATATTATATTTGTAAATCTCTATGAATATGTGTTCAAATGTACTCGTCAATGCTGACTGCACTCCCAACGGTGGACATCCACCTTACTATTTAGTTAATCCTAATGTCTATTTATGCATTTGTTATTTATTCATATCCATATTCATCTGGATCTACTCACGTCTAGATCATTTCCTTACCTGTGCATATATATATTATACATTATAATTATGCTTGTTTTTGCTATGCACATACTGTGCTGTTATCATGCATCCCTAGGCCCGAGAATCAGTCTCGTGTGCCCACCCCACTAGTTTCGGCTTGTTGGCCAGCATAGTTATGTGCCCTTTTCTACCCCCCCCCCTCCCCTTCCATTCTTCTTGTCACGGTCCTCTGGTCACGAACGACCGCGGACTTGTTGACCTGTGGGTCAATGAGGTCACAGGGGCTACAACCCCGTAATATGGTCCCCCTGTTTCCCTTCTCATTTATGCCCTTGTACATTTATATATGTATTTGTATTATTATTATTGTATTATTTGTACATCAGTTATTACTAGACCTAGTAAAATGTTGACAAGTATCTTAGTTAGCCTGAGGGAGACGCTCCTACCCAGGATGCGCCCCTCGCCAACCAGCCTGTATGGTTTAATAATTCAGACTCCTCTCATGTCTCATTTCATAGCCTCCTACATCACTGCTAGCGTGTTTGGTTGCCTGAAGGCAGACCTCAGCAGCTCTCCACACATTCCCGTTGAGGGTGAGTCACTCATCACCCTCGGCTAAGAACTGAAGGCATTCCAGGCTGAAGTCCCACTACCGGCCTGCAACTACCACGGGAGTAAGCCCACCGCGTGGCATCCTCTTATTCATCACACCAATGCCTGCCTACTCACAGGGCACCAGCAACTGGCTACAACTCAACTCGAAGGAGAACCTTGAATAACAGATAAGTGAGAGACAGCCAAATAAGCAAACCATACACGAATCTTTACGAGCAACATCCCAGTGATGATATTATCTTAAACGTTATCATAAAATCCTAAATCTTCTTATCTTATATAATACAGACGTTACTTCAAAAAAGAAGATGATTACGTCCTACGCGTCATGCATTTAGTCATGCATATTAACCAATGACTTAAATTCTGCCAAGTCACTGGTTTTTCTGGCTAGCTCAGGCAACCCATTCCATGCTCTAATAGCACTAGGGAAGAAGGAGTATTTGTACAAATTTGTCCTAGCATATGGGACGAGGAATGTGCCTTTATTTGTGTGTCTTTCAGAGTATTTTATTAGATTTTGTTTTTGTATTTGAAGATTATGGTTCATTTTTTTTTTGTATAATTGCTACTTTACTTTTGAGTCTTCTGTCCTGAAGGCTTCCTAAATTTAGTGATTTTACTAATGGTGTTACTCTAGTCAAATGTGAATATTCGTTTGTTATGAATCTCACTGCTCTATTTTGTGTTTGTTCCAGTTTCTTAATGTTTTCTTGAGTTGAGGGGTCCCACACGGTGGATGCATATTCTATTATTGGCCTAACCAAGGTTAAATAACATTTTAGTTTTATGTTCTTATTTGATTTATAGAAATTTCTTTTAATAAACCCTAATGCTTTGTTTGATTTTTTTATAGTTTCATCAATATGTGGATTCCATGACAGTTTTTCATTTATTATAACACCTAGGTATTTTGCGTTTTTAGTCTGTTACTGGTTTGCCATGAATAAGATAAGTGGAATTAATTTGTTTTAGTTTTTTTGTTACTCTTAACAACTGACATTTTTCTGGGTGGAAAGACATGCTCCAATTTGATTCCCATTTCTGTAATTCATCTAATTCTCTTTGTAAAATATCTGTGTCTTGTATTGTTTTTATTGTTCTATATATTATGCAATCGTCTGCAAATAATCTGACTTTTGTTCCTGAACTAATGCAATTTGGTAAATCATTTATGTAAATTAAAAATAGTAGTGGACCCAAGACTGTTCCTTGAGGTACACCTGAGTTTACTGTTATTCTGTTACTGTTAATCTTCCTGTACATCCCCCCCTCACTCACTGATTGTATTTCTTCTTAATTAATCTTTATTAAATAATTGTTCTTCCACAAAATCAATAAGCTTTGCGTTTTGCTTGTGCCTGTCTATGTGCCTATATAATATCAACCAAATATTTACCACGTTGTGGCTCTAAGACTTTACCCCTAGGAGTCGCAGGCCATCGTCCCCATCGGGAAGTGCAAACGAACCGATCGGCGGACTTATTCCACCACAAATCTATTCTGAGTACGTGATAAAGGGCATCATAGATAAAATAGGGTACAAAACAAGGAGAAATATATAAAATTTTTTTTTACTTTGTGCATTATAAATAAAAATCAATAAAAATCAAAATATGTCTCAAAATTGATTCTCTCAGCGTACAGTCGAAACCGCTCAATCGGACCACAGATTTTGATCCTAATAAAAACTCTAGTCCAATTCAACAGATTAGACTGTATTTTTGTACTTCAATTTCACATTCAGTACCTAAGCATTCCGACTGCAACAGAAGGACGTGTCTTGAGACACTTGACCAAAGGAAAAGTTTTCTCCTAGTGGCCTGTATTGGAAGCACGGCAGAGCAAGTAATGGCTCACTGAGCTTGACCCATGACCCATATGACCCATCAAGTTCTCGACCCAGACCCATCATGACCCATGACCCATTGAAACAAATTTTGGCGAAATAAAATATATCAAATTAAATCAAACATGGGACATATTAAAATTGTTTAAAAGTAAAAATATGCTTCAACAAACTACGAAATTTAAAGCACAAAAAGTAAAATGTAAAAAGATGTCAGTTTTTATTGAACAAAATTTCATCTTATTGCAACAGTTTTCCTCTGTAACCATGCAAAATGACAGACAAAGCTTCAACTGTTTCAGGATGCATGCAGTTACGTTGTGCTGTAATTATGTGCCGTGCATTAAATGAACTAAAATGTCTTTCACATTCCGCTGACGAAGCTGGTATGACAAATATCCTACTTGCGATGTCTGACAAAAGTGGAAATCGTTGGACCCTTTCTGCCCACCACTTCAATGGATTAAATTCACCAGGCATTTTTTCTTCTGGGACTGGTTCTTGGTTGTATTTCGCCATCTCTTGCTCAACCCTTCCCACCGATGTCAGACTGGAGGCAATGACTTTAGTTCTTTCACTAGAAACTCTAATGGAAAGACAAAATCAGAGTAATAAACAGAAATCCTAAATATTGAATAATGACGCAAACATATAATTACATATTTGTTTCAATTATACTATTTGTATGATGCGAAAGTGTAGGCACTATTACATAACATATATACATGGACTGGACATAGTGCAAAAAATCATAAAGCTGCAACATATCTAAAGGTTAGGGTTAAGTAAATACTTACTCACTCTGAAACCATTCAAAAGGATAGATTTTTGTCCTTTTTGCTAGAGTTGAAGGTTCATCAGTAGAATTTGTTGTTGATTTGTTGCCCTGTTCTGCTTTTCTTTCTGTTTCCTTGTAATCCCCGGCTAAGGAAATTACACCTTCCTTGATTTGTTTCTGGAACGATTCTCGATCATTATGATTTTTAACAAAATGAAGATCCCGTAAAGTTATGTCTAAGTACGTAGCAACAAAATGTAGCATATTCGTACTTCCCCAGTACTTACTGTTCAGTGCAGAAAGAAATTATCTCTTAAGAAGTGCAATATTTTCAGTATCTGAGGATTGTGGCTGCTAAGCTTCATGCATTGTATAATAAATTGGCAACACGTTGTTGAGAGTGGGAAGATTTGCGTATTCTAACAGGTTGAAAAAAGTTGGAAACACGCCCAAGAATTCTTCAACCTGTCTTAGAAGATCGATATCAATTCTGGCTATCAGGTGTTCCTTTATTCTTTCCTTGAGAATATTATGAAGTGCTGAATGACTTTTAGATATGGAGGTAAACATCCCACTTAGGCTTCGCCAAGGCCTAGTTTCACCCCCATGTTTTAATGTTGATGGAAGAAGCGACTGTATTCCACTTGCCTGTCGAACATATTTCACAAGTTCATGGCAAAAAGTATCAAGTTGGCGGAAGTCGGCTTCAGATGATAAAACTCGTTTCCATGCTGTGTCAATGGCAGTATTAAGACGGTGACAAGTGCAATCCAGATGAGTTTTTGATACTGTGGCAGCAACAATGTTTGATCCTCTATCAGTTGTGCATGGAGTGTCGGTCAAACTCAGACCCAGCTCATTCAGGTTTTCGTCAATGAATTTACGGATATTGTCAGCCGTGTACCGCTCATGAAAATGCTGACACTTGTACATGGCATGCTTGAGTTCCCAGTCTGAAACCCAAAAGAATGTGAAATCACTAAATGAGTTTTTATTGACATCGTCGGTAGTCATGTCAGTGCAGAAAGCTACAGCATTATGTACAGCTGCAGAAGAAATCTGTTTTCTGATATTTTCTTGACAGTATTTCATTTTGTCAAAAGCCGCATTTCTTACAGTTTTTGTCCATATAAAACGTCATTGACATCTAAATTTCAATGCTTGCTACCGATATTAATCAACGTCTGGGCCAAAAAACGAAAACCAGGATTGTCGACAATAGCGGATGAATTTTTTTCCTGGCGCTCGTTTCACAAAACTAGCCATTGTCAATTGTCTATTCGGACTGCAGAAACAATTGTTAGCATGATCTGCCATGTTTTTAGTTCCATAAAGTTTCACTGAACCATCTTTACTTTTTGCCTTATACATTATGCAGCAAAAACAATCCGCACACGCGGTCCAGCCAAAGATTGGGGAGCCGTCACATGTCTCAAGTATACGAAATTTTTTCCATGATTCTGATTTACCATCATAATTTGGTTTCACTGCAAAACAAAATCAACAGGAACAGGAAAGAGAAATCTAAATACACGGGTCATGAAATAGTCGATATGGGACAAAAATATCGATTTTTTAAAAACTGCATATTTTGATAGCAAAATATGTCTAGAATCACTTGGTATACTTCAAATTATTAAAATATTATTATATTATTATTATAATTATTAAAATATTGCATTTTAATACTTAAAAACATGTTTTAATATCAGGGGGGCATCTAAATTTGTTGAAAAAATGAAAAATTCAACTAATTTCAACACACGGTAATGCATAAGTCTTAACTACGACCGTATCATATTTGGTATCGATTTAAAGAGGACGCTGTGTACTACGTCATTTTCTTGATTGTTTTCCAAGCTAAAACTAATTATAGAAACTAGAACACGAGAAATGACGTAGATCTCAAGGTTTTTGGTAACATTTGATTGGCTAAAAGGTAGTCAACTACATAGAGGTTTATTTTGATTGGTCTCAAGGCGGCCATCTTGGAAACCGGAGGGTAACTTTAGACCACAATGCACAGCGTGTGTATCAACATCCCTGTAAACTTTAAATCCCATTTTTCTCAAAATAAATTTTTCATGACACACACAATCTTGTTTTTTATTTTTCTAGAAATCTAGTTGTCCAATTGTTTTGTTATTGCATATATGTGTTCAAATATATATATACTACATAGTAACAGAGCGAAATTTTAAAATTAAGTCAAGAAATGGAGATATTAGCAGATTATGAACAAATTTAACTTTAATTTTCTATACAAATGTATGGAAGGGCACGTATTGTTTTTGTCGCAAATAAAAAAATCGCGCAACGACGGGTTTTTTTCAGAGTCAGGCGGAAACTAAGGATGGGTAGTGGGTCAAGGAGCATTGACCCATGACCCATTTGACCCATTACTTGCTCTAAGGCACGGTGGCTGAGCGGTAAAGCGCTTGGATAACAGAAAAACAGATGACCTTTACATCATCTGCCCTAAAGACCTCAAGGTCTGAAAGGGGAACTTTAATTTTACTTTACTTTAGTGGCCGGTATTAGGTTGTAAAATAGATTAGGCGCGTAAAGTTCGGCATTCGTTTATTTTGTATTTATGTTTTGACATCTTAAAGACGATGACGTAAATTTTAAAAAACAAAAATGAGGAATAGAGATGAAACGAAAGGGAGTTGATAGAGTAGCGTCTTAGAAGGCAATGTCTTGGATTAAGTTATTTTGTAGCAATAGTGACGACAGTGGGCAGATTCCCTTTATTAATGCATTAAATGTTCTGAATTGTATTAACTGGTTATCAACTCATTTATTATTGGAAAGTGTTCAACTTGTACTTTGAAGTTACCTCCACCACGTTAGCCAACACTCTACACAAGACACAGTAACAATTTCCGTGAATGAGAGATGGGCTCTTCACCGACTTCTTTTTCTAAAGAGTTTTATAAGCCCGACGCTTTTTTTAGGACAACTGTTTAGATGACTTGAGTCCCTTTAATCCTCGCTCTATTCGGAGTTACCCCCATGGAGTATTTCATGTTTCGTAAAGAATAAATATAAAATAAGTAGAAACAAATAGTGGATAAGAGTTTATTTTTGTCGGCTTAACATTTAAAACAAAGGGGTAACTGGAATCAGGAGCGGACTGGGTATCAAAATCGGCCCGGGCATTACCATATAAACCGGCATGTCATATATTTTCGGTAGGGGGGGGGGATTTTTACCCAACTCCGCAATTTATATATATTAGTGTGTGTGTGTATGTTATTAATCTTCCCCTTACATTCTGATCTTTCATTCTTTCAAACGTTTTTTTCTACCCTAGAATACTCTCTTAGTGGAAAGATATACCGCCAAGGAACAAGCAGGGAGTCCGGGGGAGCGCTGTGAGTTCCCCCAGTGGGGTCCGGGGCGAAGCGCCGGAACCAGGCATCATTTCCGTTATTTTAAGCTTAAGCTTTTAAAAAAGCATATTCTGAGTTATATACAGTGCAATTAGTCTGCTACTCTTCCGCTAAAAAAAAATTAAATTCAAAAACTAAATTTGCTATTCAACGGAGTTCAGCAACT
This sequence comes from Biomphalaria sudanica, assembly GCA_036873155.1. Classification (NCBI taxonomy): domain Eukaryota; kingdom Metazoa; phylum Mollusca; class Gastropoda; family Planorbidae; genus Biomphalaria; species Biomphalaria sudanica. The sequence continues at coordinate 152,212 of JAZGLO010002981.1, forward strand.
GGTAGAAAGTGGTAAAATGCTTTAGTTTTTGTATTGGAGGGGGAGGGCAACCATAAAACCTTTTGGCTACGCTCATGAAATTCGGTGACTGTAGTTTGCTTACGTTGGCAGTAAGTAAAATTTACCTTTCAGTCAAGAGGTCTGAGGCAAGTGATATAGTTTGAACCCCTCTCCTCCCGACTACGCCCATGTGTTATATTAATGGTGTAAGCCTAATTCTTTACAAAATATATAAAGTTTCATAACACTTCTAAAACTGGATTGATGCATTAGTAGGATTACATAATGTATTCTTTTTATACATGTATGTAGTCTGGAAACTATAAACAATACAATAGCAGCCTAATGAGTTTGAAGATTTTTGGTATTACTTACAGATTAGATTACAGACGTTTCTTAAAAAAATAAGATAGTTACGTCCTACACATTCCATGTGTCAATCTAGTCATGCATGTTGATCTGTGACTTGAAATATACTAAATCATTTGTTTCCTGGCTGACTCTGGTAACCCATTCCATTAAAAGATAAGTGAAAGCAGAACGGTTAAAGAGGCACTTACTTAATGTGAAAAGCTTTTGCTTCGTCCTAGTACATTCTCAAAAACGCGATTTGTATATATATGAATATACCATGACCCATGGGCGTAGCCAGGATTTTTTTCGGGGGGGGGGGGGGTTGGGGGAGATTTTTTCCTCCCCCCCCCGTCCCCCCCCCCCCGCGAATTTTTTTTTAATATGTATATATGTATGTGTGTGTACATAATAATCTTTATTACATTCTGATCCATCATTCTTTCGGAAGACGTTTATTGTGCCCTAGAATAGGTTCTTCCTGGAGTTAGTGGACACATTATAGACTCCCGCCATTGCCAGCAAGGGGGTCTGGAAGAGCGCTAAGAGCTCCGCCCCGCCGCCAAGCACTATTTCTGATATTGAAAGCCAACAAAATGCATATTTTGAGGTATCTACAGTGCATTTTCCTGCTATTAAAAAGTTTTATTTCAAAAACCTAATGTGCTATTCTTACTGACTTAGACCCTCCCGGCCCTTCGGCGCATTTGCCGTGAAGCTGTTTCCACAAAAATCTGTCACTGGTAATGTCTGAAGCCACTTCCTACTTGCTCTAAAGACCTCCATGAATGTGTGGCGACAAGATGTACTAGGATGTCATCGCAACTCTTCTTATGCGTAATTCATTTTGACGGAGAACATGTCCCCCAAACCTCATGCGACGCTCTGTCACAATCTTACTAAGGTGTCAACTCCCAGTTCGGCATAGGATTTCTTTGATTTAGATCATATATCTATAACTGACTCCTAAGAGCTGTCTTAGCTATCTTTATTGAGCCACATTTAGTGTTTTTCACTTTTGGCAGATAGCTATTCACTGCACTTTATTAATGGAGCCCCGCCACTGGTGAAATGTGTAACCTCTCTTGAATACGCTCTTGGAATTAAGTGACTGTAGTTTGCTTTAGATTTTATATCGAAAGGGGAAGTTTTATCGTCAAAATCACATATTGGGGGTTTTAAAATAAAAAATCTCAGGAGTTGTTGTTTTTTTTAATTCAAATCCCCATTTCGGTCATAGAATTTAGTAACTGTAGTTTTTTCTAGAATAATATTGAAGATAGAGGTTTTCCACCTAAAAACGCTCTGTAGGGGGGGTTTAATTTCAAAACCATCTGGAGGGGTTTTAAACTTTAAAGAAAAAGCCATCTGTAGGAGAGGGATTTAAACTCAAAACTCCCAATTGGCTTAGCTATGCTCAAATAATTTTAGTGTGTAATTTTCATTTTTTTTATATTGAAGAGGTATTTTTTAGCATCAAACCCTTCTGAAGGGGAGTTTAAACTCAAAAACCCTTTTGGCAACGCTCATAGCATTTTGAGTGTTGCCTTTTGCTTTTTTCTTACATTGAAGATGTATTTTTTAGCTTGAAACCCCGCTTGCGGGGGGTTTAAACTCAAAACCCATTCGACTACACTCATAACATTTTGAATGTTTAGTTTGCTTTGTTTTTAATATTAAAGAGGTATTTTTTACCTTCAAACCCCGCTGAAGGGGTGTTTAAACTCAAAACTGAGTCAAGCCTATTAACTACACTCATAACATTTTTGAGTGCGTAATTTGCTTTTTTTTTATACCGGGTATTGAAGAGTTATTTTTTTAGCTTTAAACGCTACTTAAGGGGGGGGGGGGTAAACTCAAAACCTCTTTGGCTACGCTCATAGAATTTTGAGTGTGTAATTTCCTTTTTTTTTTATATTGAAGAGGGGGTTTATCGTAAATTTTGGAGGGGGTTTTAAAATCAAAATCTTTCTTAACTGTGCTCTTGGAATTTAGGGATTGTCGTTTGCATTTTTTTGTTTTGTTTTATAGAAGAGGGGGATTTAACTGCTAAAACCCCTGGTAGGGGGTTTTAAACTCAAACCCCCCTGATAGGATTTTTTTAACTCGAACCCCCTGGTAATGGGTTTTAACCTCAAAACCCCCTGGTAGGGGGTTTTAAACTGAGAACCCCCTTGGCTGTGCTGGGGTAAGTGATGGTTTAGTATTAAAATCTCACATAAAATAAACAAAATCAAAGCTAAAAATCAGTCAGTCAATTCCGATATCCCCCTGTGGGGGGGGATTTCATTTCGGAAGGGGGGGGGTTGAACACAAAGAACCCCCCCCCCCTGGCTACGCCCATGCCATGACCCATTATTTAAAATTTAAATTAAATCTCCTTTCATTAAATATCGGATGTGACAGCGCTATATAAATTATTGTAATAAATTTCATCATTAATGACTTCATACTAAGCAAAAGTTTGCCATTAATTATAATAGTATGAAAATGTATTAAGATCTAGATTTATTTTTTAATTAAATAAAAAAAATTTGTAAGCCTAAAGTGTAGTATTTTTAGATCTATCTTATTAAAAATAAACAAAAAGAAACTTACTATTTCTTTTCAAATCGCAGAAAGTAGAACTTTATTATACCCATATTGAGCTGTGAATAAGTTGGGCGACTGTGTGTATGTGTTCAAGTTAATTTCTATTTAGTATTGTTAAAGAGCTAATTGTAGCGCCTATTTTTTTTTTTTTTTTTTTTGGCTGCGTTATATCAATGTTTTCTAATATCCCTCTTTTTCGTTAACTGACATTGGAACCATCAGAAGACGGGGGAGGGAAGGAGAAAAAAAATGGAAGCGCCATCAAAGGCCCATGCCGACCAGCAAAATGATTAGGCCAAACACAACCTCGAAGATATCAAAGCAGTCTATGCCGCTCGTGCACAGCAGAAAGTGTAGTCTTACGTTTTGCAAATGATAATACGTACAGACAGTACAGTGTATTTTTCTTGATATTCTTGTTGAATTTCAAACAAAATTAATTGTAATAATAATAAAAAAAAAAAAAACACAAGAAAACTTGTTCGGGCCTTTGTGTCTTGTTGCTGTCACTTTCATTGGTCGCCGCGACCAGACCGGCCCATTAGGTACCGGCCCACCGGGCATTTGCCCGTTTGCCCATATAGCCAGTCCCCCCCCCCCCCCTGACTGTAATGGTGAGGAATTGAGGAACACCGACTGTGGATTAGGTATAATACAGCGGGTTTTCCTAAATAACTTAATAAATACATACATACACATGTACTGAAAGAGATAGCACATCTGTTTCATAACATGCGGATGTCTGCCACCAAGTACTTTGATAAGCATTTGGTGGAAACTCATTAATATAAATACGTGAACAAATATTGTCAGTTATTGAAGTTTTTTTTTCCTCACTCCAGAAAGCACACACAGACTCACATACACTGTATACATCATTTTCAATCTGGCCACACCCTTTAGAGAAGCGATTTTTTTTATTGTAAATATGAAATGGGTCTAGGGGTTAGCTGGTAGGTTTCTGTGATATTAGTGATATTTACTGCTTATTATGTCATGAAAACCTATCTTCAGTGCATCAGGAGTTTCTCAAGTTAAGACGACATCTTATCAGTAGACAAATGATTTAGAGATCTACAGCAGGTAGACATTGCGATGCCTAAAAAAATCGTGGAGTGGTGGGCGATGTCAAGTGACACTGGGTGGAGTCGATTACTTTTCAAAAAGGTTTTCTCATTTCACCGATACCGCCATAAATATTTGCTTGACGGTGTAAGGTAATCAGTAAATCAAACACTTTATAAATATCTTTCATTTATCTTATGTTCGCTACACTGTGGGCGTACTCATCCACCCCATGCATTTCTCTTTGTGAAGTATATTGTATTTATTAGCCTATAGTCATAGTGAAATTATTGGGCTATTAATATGGTCTACAATCAAAGTTCTTATGCTTAGTAGATATAAGTTATTGTGTCAGATATTCACATCCCTGACTACCTTAGGAATCAGTTCATACTATAGTCACTGTAACATACCGCGCATAATAGTGGAAACTATTGTAGACAGTGCTCATTTTATTTTATATAGAGTCCATATATCATTTATTTTACAAACACGATTTTATAAGTTGTGTTTATTATGCAAGAAACTGTGAATTTAGCGTCTAAAGTAACTTGAGTTAAAGTGGTTTAACAGAATTGTTTCCCTTGAGATATAAAGGAGTCTAACCACACGTAGAGCACATAGTGACATGAAACTTCCAAGTCTGCACGAAACTTGAAGGAATCTTCCGCTTCCAAGTAGCCATCCCCGTCCTCACTAGGACTAGAATACATGTCCTTCTGCTTTAGAGTTAAGACTCTTACCACCTAACCAAAAACATATATCAAAGCGTTTAAACATCACAACAAACAAAATGTAGGCAGTTAATGCATCAGTTCATTTATACTACAATGGTACTATAAACAAGGCCTACAATGGCAACCAACTATTGTGATACTGTGGTATCAGACTACTATGTACTAAATACTATGGTATCTAACTATCGTAATACCACAATACAATGGTTCTCAATACTATGGTACCTAACTATTGTATGTACATACTGTGGTGTCACTACCATAATCTTTGTGGTGTCAAATGTTTGAGAAACCCTGGGAACGAATATTTGAACTTTATTAGTAAAAGAATTTAGTATGTACAGAGTACAGAAGTCAAAAGTCTTTAATCCTTGTATAAACTTCAACATTGCAACTAGAGGGATTACAACAAAGTAACTAATAATCTAATCATTAAACCAATAATCTAATTCATCAAGCCAGTCTTTACTTAGCAAATACCTGAATAAATAACAGACAAAATATATTGTATGGGTGATAGCCTACTAAAAACCACATTGTGATAAGAAAATATTTAAGATATTAATATTAAGCTGCTTTGATATTTCACTTGGTACAAAATAATCTCCCTTGTTCCAAAGTGACAGCCGAGTAGTTGAGTTGTCAGTACTTGAGAAGAAAGAGAAATCTACGTAGCATGTATTTGTTTAGTCATAAAGATAACAGAGACTGCAGTTCTCTCCCCTCCAGTGGGGATTTGGTTTCCTCCCCTTAATTGGGGGAGTTGCTGCCAATGGTATTTATATAAGTGATTTATTGGGCTCAGATGTTGGGCTCTAGGCCAAACCTAACAAAAGTGCTATTATTAGAAAACTGGTTCATTAGAACAACAGTCAACTAAAAACATCTACGAACATTTTTTTCAGGCACTATTTAGATACATCAGCTGTAAGTAATTTTTTTTTTTTGGTGTGTTTTGAAAAGCAGTCCATTTTCTTAAGAATAATAGAACAAAATGTCAAGACAAATGAGGTTCATCATGGAAAATGGAATGATCAGAAAACAATCCTTAGCATATTTTTTATTCATTGTCGTTATGGATCAATGCAATCTTTTAGTTCTAAATAAAAACTTTAAAGAAATTGAGAAAAACATTTATAGTGTAAAAAAAAATATATATATATATTTATATATATGGCAATTGAGATATGAATTGTTTGTAACACAGAAGTCAACAAGATAAATTAACAAATATGGAATAAAATAATATCAAAGCATTTTTCTTTCATCATAAATTGTGTTTCTTAAAAATAAAAAAAAATAAAAAATTAAGGTAATCTAAATTTTTTTCAAAATCAGTACTAAATTCAAACATTGTTAAACATACCAAAGATTTGATGAAAACAAAATTACCCCAGTTAGAGCTGAAATATTTGATATGTTACATAACACACACACAATCTCAATATTATTATATTAAATTGTACATCGCTGTTATGTAAGAAAGATAGAGATGTATTAATCTCTCAAGAGAATTTTTTATTACGTTTGTGAACATTTTTTAAAAGGACTAACAATTTAGTTTATTTCCGTTATAGAGGCAGATACTTTTCTAAACACCTCACAAACATTGACTTCAATAAATTATTAAATAAGATTATCAATGAACAAACATTAAAAAAGAGACTAAATAAATTCATTCATTTTTCACCTATTTAAATCTGTGTACTATGTTAAGCGTGGTCGAGAGGCCAAGTGCGCTTGAACTTGGCTTGGCTACCTAGAAGGAGGCTCGACGTTCGACAACCGACTTGGGCAGAGTTGTGTTTACTGAGCGCCTAAAGGCAGCACGGAAAACCAACTCCTAGATACCCCTTCCCCCCCACTGATCCACAAATGAGATTGGACCAAAAGAGGTCTGAGCATGCTATAAGCATGATAGTAGCGCTATATAAAAGCTATAATAAAAAAAAGTATATGTTGATCATTAAAGGCAAAACAGAAACAATTAGATAAATGAATTTATTCTACATTCATATTTAAATTTGTAAACTAACTTTTAAAATAATAATCATTGGAACTATAGTAATGATGCTAAGTAATATTTTGTACAAAATAACAAGACATCAAAAAATCAATTCTCTAAGTACAAAGGAAAAAAATTTTAGAACAAGGAAAATGAAAACTACAAACACAAAGTTAATAATAACTTTATAAAAAAAATGCTGTCCATGCTTGACAACTTTAAACAGATGGTTGAGCATAAAATGTTTTTCAGAAAAAAAAGTATTTGATATGCAATTAAAAAAAAATTTAAAAAAGATCTTTACATAACATTTTAAATGTTATTCAGATCAAATAATTTTTTTTTTTTCAGAGTTGTAAATTTGGAAAAAATATATTTTTCTGTATTATATTTTATGTAAAATATTTTACAGTGTTTAAGATATGAAAATATTAAACAATTTAAATAAGAGTCAAAACAGCTAGCTGAAGGAAACATGGATGTTTACTTTCTAAACATAAAATGTAAAGAAAAAAATAAATACAGAAGTTGTATAAATGTTTGAAATGTAGTTCTTGAAGAAAACAAAATGGAGCAAAAAGAGCACCAAAGAAACAACACAAGAACAAGTTCTATCACAAGACACAAGTTCTATCACAAGACACAAGTTCTATCACAAGACACAAGTTCTATCACAAGACACAAGTTCTATCACAAGACACAAGTTCTATCACAAGACACAAGTTCTATCACAAGACACAAGTTCTATCACAAGACACAAGAACATAATGCTACAAGATCACAAGTTCTATCACAAGACACAAGAACATATTGCTACAAGATCACAAGTTTTATCACAAGACACAAGAACATATTGCTACAAGATCACAAGTTCTATCACAAGACACAAGAACATATTGCTACAAGATCACAAGTTCTATCACAAGACACAAGAACATATTGCTACAAGATCACAAGTTCTATCACAAGACACAAGAACATATTGCTACAAGATCACAAGTTCTATCACAAGACACAAGAACATATTGCTACAAGATCACAAGTTCTATCACAAGACACAAGAACATATTGCTACAAGATCACAAGTTCTATCACAAGACACAAGAACATATTGCTACAAGATCACAAGTTCTATCACAAGACACAAGAACATATTGCTACAAGATCACAAGTTCTATCACAAGACACAAGAACATATTGCTACAAGATCACAAGTTCTATCACAAGACACAAGAACATATTGCTACAAGATCACAAGTTCTATCACAAGACACAAGAACATATTGCTACACTATCACATTAGAATCAAAAGATAAGGCTTAAGTCATCTTAACAAAGTTCCTTTAGTTATGAAAAGTTAAGTAATTGTGGTTGAAGCTGTTACTGGCTGTAGATATATTGGACTATAAAAAAAAGAACTCTAACAATTCTGTTCAGACTGTTGACCAACAAGTCCAACAGCTGTGGTGAACAAGTTGATGGGAGAGTTGCCATCCGTCAGCAAGACACTTTCCAGTCCTAGACTTTGCAACAAATTCAGCTGATCAAAGAGGAAACAAGTTAGTCTATAGTTACTTTGCATTGTAATTACATACAGTACATGTATATGGAATGTATTAATTATTATTTTATTATTATTTATTTTGTTATAAATTCTTTACAATCATCAAAATTTAAATGCTTTAAATTACTTTTAAAAATATTTTTTTATGTTTTGTATTAGTGTTGCCTGTGAGTTATTGTCATTTCCACTGTACAGGTGATGCTAAAACTGTTAGGTTTAGGGAACTGCAGTCAGTAACCTAATTTGTTTTTGAAGAGCTTTAATGCAATGTTAGAAGACACTATCATAACACAAATGCATTTTTACCATCAGTCATTATTTACAAACATTATTTGATAGTTTTTTTTTGTTTTTTTATAAGTCCATATCGGAAAGTTAATTGATTCAGCAGCTTATGAATGAGTTATGAATGAGGACATTTAAGGCATCCTAAGATATTAAGTGCAGGTAAAGGTGAATGTGTAACAGCAGCAAAGTTACCTGATTGTTTGGTCCTGCATTTGCCATAGCAGCCAATGTCTGAGCTCCTAGAGCAGACACCATTTCTGTAAACTTGCGCACCTACATAGATTTATAAAGCTTCTAAAACAAACTGATTCTACATAGTAATAATATTAGCATATTTGTCAAAGTCTTGATATAGACTTTTATTCATTTTACAGATTAGTGACAGATACTAAAGATTAAATGTAAATACGTAACAGATTAAAACCTTACATTTTTAAAGTATTAAACAAGAATGTTATGGACTTATATAATATGGCTTACTTCTAGAGCTGCATAAGCCTTTTCCTTGCTCACATAAAGAGAGTTCTGTTTTTTCTTAAAGTCTATTTCTTGAGACCGAATCTATATGAAAATGGATTTCAAAAATACATAAAAATACAAAATTTTAAAGCATATAAATATTTTAAGCTAATATTTAGCCAGAGTAAAGTAGAAATTTTAGATGAAGTTACTTAAATTTAGTTTTCCAAGTTAAATTAAAATCTGACCATACTCTCCAGAACATCATTTATACAATACATTACACTTTAATGTAGGTACATGTAGCCTATTCAAACCAATAGCATTGATGATAAAAAGCACATCTGTTTATAAAGCCAGAGGTTAATGAGGTTGTCATGAAGTCACCTCAATGACATACAGCCATGACTTCTTCAAGGAATGTCGGGTACCCTTTAGAGTTGATTAAAAAACACCAGTACATTCAGACCTTGAGATCAATGAGATAGAAGTTTATATGGCCAGTGGTTAATGAGGGTACCATAAGGCCAGAAACATGACCAACTGCTCTTGCTTCTCCAAAGTGTGTCAGATACATATTATAGTTGACTGAACTAAACAATTTCAGTCTTCACCAGGATTCAAACTCGAGACTTCTTGGTTTGGAAGCCAAGCACTTTAGCATGAAGCCACCACAAACACACATTAATGTAGATTGAATATATAAATATATGAATATCTGTACCGAGTTTTGAGATGACAATAAAGCATCATGTTCAATTTCAGCAGCTTCAGCTTTCAAACGAGCAACTGAAAAAATAAAATTGTTAAAACAGTCAAAATGATATTTTGCTTGAAACAGGAAGACATTTTTAATTCAAACATATAATTGTACTTTTAGACCAATTTTAAGATGATTGAAGACAAAATGTAAATTTAAGCTAAATAACAATAGTTACAGATTCAAATAAATGGTCTATATATGATTTTAAAAAAAATTCTTACTACATAAATCATAAGGAAAAAATATTTGTTCTGAAGTACTGTAATGGGAGTTGTTATTTATGACCTACTACCATGGTTAAGACATGGCATCTGTTGTTCATTTGGAGTGGTGCTTTCATAAAGCAATTAGAAAGTAAAACACAATTTAGAAATTCATTGAAAAAGTTGATTACAAATACTGAGATGTGGATGCATTCTTTTTTACACCACCACATTACCAATTTACTATCAGGCATTTGTTGACTGAAAATTTTCTTTACAACTATGATTTGGATTTCTAAGGCTAGTCCAATTAGTCTTTATTTTGAGATGAGTATGTGATTTTTCCTTTGATGCCAAATACAAGTGTCATGCCTGAATGTGCAAGCCAGGTGAGTGAGGAGGAGGAGTGACTACTGTGGGTCTCAATGTGTAAGGGTAAGAAAACAAAATCTTGTTTGTCAGACCACATTTTTTGAAGAACTTGATTAGATGTAAACAAGGATAAGTTAGAAGTAGAAAAATAAAAGGTTATGAGGGTTGAGGAAAATGTCAATAATTAAATAACATTGTAGACAATCCAGTAAAATCCCTGTATGAGACTAAATAAAGGAAGCAAAACTATCAAGATCATTGTTCAGTGTTCATCATACAGTTGCTATTATTTTGTAATGGATAGTTAAGGATCAGTATCTTCACTGTGATGAGTTCATTCAACAATAATATTCTATGTCAGCCAAGTTATTTATTCGATTAAAAAAAGTGATATGTTTTATGTGAAACAGAAAAAAATTGTGTTATTAAAATATTTACATTAAAATATTTATGGTTATGTTGTTGTTTAGACTAAAAAGTAACTAAAACTCTAGATTTTTTTCCTATATTTCCAATACACATGATAATGCTACTTGACTCAACTTCTAGTGGCAAGTCCTGCTTCTTCAAAACTTTTAATTAACTGTAAGAAAAAGACAACTTGACCTACTTTCAATCTGACTGTGAGATTCAATCAGAAGTTTCTCTGCTTGGGCTTGGGCCTCTGCTTTAGCTTGACCAGTGGACTCCACGGCAGAGGCTAGGGCTCGCAGTTCATACAGTTTAGCTCTCTCCTTTTCAGATTCTTTCTCCGTTTTTAAAATTTGGCGCTCAAGCTGACCTTTGGCAATTTGTTCCTCACGCTGGGCTTCATGGGATGCAGAGGCTTCAATAGATCTGTTTGAAAGAAAATTTGAGATTAGTAATTTGTACTGAAGTGCTTAGAGAAGACAGCCCAAAGATACATAATGTAAACTTAATCTAAACTTATTCCTATTTCTTCCAAAACAAAATCTTACTTGGTAGATATTTCAATGGCAAGCTGCACTGATTTACTCAGACTGTCTCTCATCTTCACATCTACAGGCTCTATGCTCTGGATATCAATGCTGCTAACTACCTGGAATAACGAAAATATCTCACATTGGCATTACAAACAAAGGCAGAAATAAATGTTCTCAAAGTTAAAATGTAATCTTCTTTAGCTTACCAGGTTATTGACATCAAACTTAAGAACAGTGGCAGGATTCCCTTGTGAGTCATTGCCAAACACTGCTGTATTTATAATTTTGGCAGAGTAACGATGAAAGGAATCAAATGATGTTAGTGCAACACTGGCACGAATTCTGCTTCCTAATTTAATCAGTAAATACAAAATTTTATAGATAATACGAACTTAATAAATAATTTTACTTTTAGATATAGAAACATCATAAATTCATAATGTAAAATTAATTCTAATTACCAATTTGACGGCAAGCAAAACCTATAAAATCTGGAACAGCAAAAATTTTCTGAGAACTTGTTTCTTCATTTTTGTTCACCTGTATAATAAAAAGTAATAAATCACAAATCAAGACAAAAACTATAAAAAAAAACTTGTATGCAAGTGAAGCAAGCAGCTTTATATTTTTGGATACTTCCTGATATTTATGGGCACAGACAAAAATAGAGCTCGACCCAATGGAATTGTTAGTATATGAAGCCGAGAAAAATATGGCAAATGCTAAAATTTCACTTTGGTTTAACAATGCTGGCAGTTAAAAGAAAATATTGTAAACCAAAATGGCCAGAACCTAATCTCACAAGGACGGTTATTTAATGTTTCACTCACAATATAAACAGGCAAACTTAACAAATATTTTACTTCATGTAATTTACAACTTTAAGGCATCAACTTAGAAAAAAAAATTAGTTTTAAATGTTACCTCAAAATGGTTATTAAAAGACAGTTGTAAACGTAGTCTGGCGTGATCTGATGTTTCCACCTAGAACATCAAGAACAGAAAAATCAATTCTGAAATACTGATATAGCTGAACAATGGTAGTAAAACTTCTAAAAGAAATAGTTCCAGTAAATAAAATAAAATTGTAGTTTTAAATATAAGAAAGTCAGTAATTGAATAAGAAAAACAAATGTAATAAATTACAATGTGAGTTTCGATGTTCTACTCTTCATTAACAAGAAACATTTGCCACTTTTTTTCACTGCACATCCCATAAAAAATGTATATTTAATACATCAAGTAACTATAGAAAATATGTTTTTAGTGGCTTCTATTATTTTTTAACGCAAGGCAAGAAATAAACAACAATTAAATGCATACCAGTAATTCAATTTTTGATGCTCAGAATCAGAATAATATATATTAATTAGCTCTTTTTTTTCATTAGCAGAATTATCTTCATACATTTATTGATCTTTTCAATAAATACTTCCATTGCAACATGGTTCAATTACATCAATAGTTTTTTGTGTTCCAGAAACCAAGTTATCAATTCTATTTTTAACAAGAAAATCTCTTTATGCCATCCTATTATATCAAACTTTCTGTGTACCCAAAGTCCAGAAGTTAAGATTAGGGTTTATAAAGTTATAGTAGCAAAAGTCCAATTTCCAGCTGTTGATGTCCTTGGAAAATTTATTTATTAAGGTATTCATCCATAGGGCTGTGCAAATTTTTCAAATTCTACGTTTTCTAATGTTTTATTATGTTCCGTAACAAATGAAACGCAAATGTAGAAGTATTTTAAGATTGTAGAATATTTAAATAAATACTATAAATTAATATTTGGGAATTAATGAAAAAGGAACATTAAAGAATACTTGTTTAAACAAATTTTTAAAGTTAAATAAAAGTAAGGTACCTCAATGATATCAGATATAAAGTCTGGCCCTAACATTAAGCACAGAGATTTGAGAGCATTTTCTTTTTTGGGCTTGCCAGCTGATGAAATAGAAAACTTAACACTCAAGTTAAATGCTTAAGCCATAATTCAACAAAATAAATGGTTCTCACTTAACAATCATGCTTAAAAACTAGAATAATTTACATAATTTTCGAATGAATTGATCTAAAACTAACCACTTAAACTGAGCACATTGAAGTTTTCATGAGGACCAAGAACGACTAAATCAGGTCCAAAGATGACTCGAGCAGTCTTCTTCTTGTAGTCATAGATCTGTACAGCCGTATTGCTTGGGCAGCGATAGGTAACAACCCTTGTTTTGTCTCGGCCCTGTGACATTAAAGACCAATTTTATACTATGCGATGAAAGAATTCCATTTTACACAAATTAAACAGAGTTTAAAGAACAATAACATAAGTTGGTAAATAAATAAAAAAATCACATTGTCTTGTACAGAAAAAAATAAAAAATTACCTTTAGGATAGAAGGATCAATAGATTGCTCATAGTAGGCAAGCTTTCTTATGTCACCAGAACCTAGACCACCACCATTACTAGCAGAAAAGAAACAAATTTAATGAAAAGTTGAAACCTTAACAAGAATGATAACTTTGGTAAAGTTCCTGAACTTGAAAGACATTCAATTCGTAGATAGAAGTCTTAAAAGTAACAATTATACATACAATTCATAGATAGAAGTAGCAATAATACATCATAAAACCATAACTTAAAAATACAAAAACATAACCTTAAAAAATACACAGAAAGGTATAAAGATGAACAATTTTCTAGTTCTATAGCTAAAACTAAGTTATAAGAGCCACTTTTTTCCAAGTTCTATTCAAATCCTATAACAGGTTGCTGGAACAGCCAAGAAAACCAAAGACTCAGTAGAGTTTGGCTCATAAAGCATGAAGGACTAGAGTAACATATATGTAAGAGTAAGACACGATTAAAGACCACATCACAAATGAAGGTATTTAGAGACAGCATTATTACAGCGATTGGACCTGCTAACTACTGTAAAAAAAAAATGCAAATTAAAACTCTACGGCCATATTACAAGGTCTTCAGGGCTCACAAAGACTTTCTTTAGGGAACACAATCAGAAAATAGAAGAGGCAGATAAAACGATGGGAAGACAAGAATGGACTAAAGTACTAGGTCACAAATTTGGGTTAATACCTCAACAGCTGTTCCACTTCATCACTTAGCTCTTTCTGCCACAAATCCTCTGTTGCTTTCAACAATAAGGCACAAGGTCCCATGACTAAGCGCACCTGTCAATGTTTTGTAATCATGAACACATATTTATTTTTGATGTAGGTACAACTATAATGTAACATATTTTTAAAATGATGTAAGTTCTTTTATAGGCTACTTTTTTTGTTACCAGTATTATGAACACGGTTATTTTGTGATGTAACTAATTTTATAATGTGACTTTTTTTTCTATCATAAACACATAATTTTTTAATGATATAAGTACCTGGTACTTCGTCTTCGAGTCCAAAGATTAATGAGGAATAATAATATAACTATTTTGTAATAAAATTACTGTTAATAATTGAACATTTGATAGTAAAAGATTTTATTTTCATTTAAAATTTACTAACTTGTTAACATGTTTAATATATGCTTTTGAATGTTTAATCCTTAATAGAAACATTTTTAAAGTAGACAATAATCATCAGACATAGAATCTATTTCTTACTTTCCCATTGTGTTTATCTTGGACATAAACACCTTCATTTTTACTCAGTGGGATTGTTTTCCTACAAAAAAAAAATTTAAGTTTTTAAAATATTCAACCAACAAATTTCCAATAATTCTAAGAAATGATAAACAATACAACGATTAAAAAAAAAAAAACAGTAACAAATCAATCCCAATAAGTGTAACCAGTTTTTTGATGAGATGTTTGAGCAGCTATTAGACCTAGTAAAGATTGACAACAAGTACAGTGAAAATAAAAGGTTTTTGATAAGATGTTTGAGCAGCTATTAGACCTAGTAAAGATTGACAACAAGTACAGTGAAAATAAAAGGTTTATGATAAGATGTTTGAGCAGCTATTAGACCTATTAAAGATTGACAACAAGTACGGTGAAAATAAAAGGTTTATGATGAGATGTTTGAGCAGCTATTAGAACTAGTAAAGATTGACAACAAGTACAGTGAAAATAAAAGGTTTTTGATGAGATGTTTGAGCAGCTATTAGACCTAGTAAAGATTGACAACAAGTACAGTGAAAATAAAAGGTTTTAAATGAGATGTTTGAGCAGCTATTAGACCTAGTAAAGATTGACAACAAGTACAGTGAAAATAAAAGGTTTTTGATGAGATGTTTGAGCAGCTATTAGACCTAGTAAAGATTGACAACAAGTACAGTGAAAATAAAAGGTTTTTGATGAGATGTTTGAGCAGCTATTAGACCTAGTAAAGATTGACAACAAGTACAGTGAAAATAAAAGGTTTTAAATGAGATGTTTGAGCAGCTATTAGACCTAGTAAAGATTGACAACAAGTACAGTGAAAATAAAAGGTTTTTGATGAGATGTTTGAGCAGCTATTAGACCTAGTAAAGATTGACAACAAGTACAGTGAAAATAAAAGGTTTATGATGAGATGTTAGAGCAGCTTTTAGACCTAGTATAAATTGACAAGTACAGTGAAAATAAAAGGTTTATGATAAGATGTTTGAGCAGCTATTAGACCTAGTAAAGATTGACAACAAGTACAGTGAAAATAAAAGGTTTTTGATAAGATGTTTGAGCAGCTATTAGACCTAGTAAAGATTGACAACAAGTACAGTGAAAATAAAAGGTTTATGATAAGATGTTTGAGCAGCTATTAGACCTATTAAAGATTGACAACAAGTACGGTGAAAATAAAAGGTTTATGATGAGATGTTTGAGCAGCTATTAGAACTAGTAAAGATTGACAACAAGTACAGTGAAAATAAAAGGTTTTTGATGAGATGTTTGAGCAGCTATTAGACCTAGTAAAGATTGACAACAAGTACAGTGAAAATAAAAGGTTTTAAATGAGATGTTTGAGCAGCTATTAGACCTAGTAAAGATTGACAACAAGTACAGTGAAAATAAAAGGTTTTTGATGAGATGTTTGAGCAGCTATTAGACCTAGTAAAGATTGACAACAAGTACAGTGAAAATAAAAGGTTTTTGATGAGATGTTTGAGCAGCTATTAGACCTAGTAAAGATTGACAACAAGTACAGTGAAAATAAAAGGTTTTAAATGAGATGTTTGAGCAGCTATTAGACCTAGTAAAGATTGACAACAAGTACAGTGAAAATAAAAGGTTTTTGATGAGATGTTTGAGCAGCTATTAGACCTAGTAAAGATTGACAACAAGTACAGTGAAAATAAAAGGTTTATGATGAGATGTTAGAGCAGCTTTTAGACCTAGTATAAATTGACAAGTACAGTGAAAATAAAAGGTTTATGATAAGATGTTTGAGCAGCTATTAGACCTATTAAAGATTGACAACAAGTACGGTGAAAATAAAAGGTTTATGATGAGATGTTTGAGCAGCTATTAGAACTAGTAAAGATTGACAACAAGTACAGTGAAAATAAAAGGTTTTTGATGAGATGTTTGAGCAGCTATTAGACCTAGTAAAGATTGACAACAAGTACAGTGAAAATAAAAGGTTTTAAATGAGATGTTTGAGCAGCTATTAGACCTAGTAAAGATTGACAACAAGTACAGTGAAAATAAAAGGTTTTTGATGAGATGTTTGAGCAGCTATTAGACCTAGTAAAGATTGACAACAAGTACAGTGAAAATAAAAGGTTTTTGATGAGATGTTTGAGCAGCTATTAGACCTAGTAAAGATTGACAACAAGTACAGTGAAAATAAAAGGTTTTAAATGAGATGTTTGAGCAGCTATTAGACCTAGTAAAGATTGACAACAAGTACTGTGAAAATAAAAGGTTTTTGATGAGATGTTTGAGCAGCTATTAGACCTAGTAAAGATTGACAACAAGTACAGTGAAAATAAAAGGTTTTTGATGAGATGTTTGAGCAGCTATTAGACCTAGCAAAGATTGACAACATGTAACGTGAAAACAAAAGTCAGGTTTTTGATGAGAGGTTTGAGCAGCTATTAGACCTAGTAAAGATTGACAACAAGTACAGTGAAAATAAAAGGTTTATGATGAGATGTTAGAGCAGCTTTTAGACCTAGTATAAATTGACAAGTACAGTGAAAATAAAAGGTTTTTGATGAGATGTTTGAGCAGCTATTAGACCTAGTAAAGATTGACAAGTACAGTGAAAATTAAAGTCAGGTTTATGATGAGATGTTAGAGCCGCTATTAGACCTAGTAAAGATTGACAAGTACAGAGAAAATTAAAGATTTTTGATGAGATGTTTGAGCAGCTATTAGACCTAGTAAAGATTGACAACAAGTAACGTGAAAACAAAAGTCAGGTTTTTGCCCCCAACATTTGCATATCAACATTTGACAATTTAAAAAAATAAACATGTAAGAAAACAATTTTCAGCAATTAATTTACTGTAAAATATTGGCTCTACCTTTGTTTAATAATTTTCACATTGACTGGAGGTATATAGTTTAGTGGTCCTTTAATTAGCCATATATCCCCAGTTTTACGATTGAGTTTCTCTGTGGAAAGGGAAAAAAAAAGAAAAACATTTGAAATATTTATAACATCAGACATTGGCTCCTTAGTTTCATCTTTTCACTAAGAACAATAGTAGACACACAGAAAATCTGAACTTTTTTTTTGCAACTCCAGTTGAATGGTAAAAGAAGAAGGGGGACATCTGAAAAATAGAATTTGGTCAATACATACATTGGGACCATCTAGATGAAGTTCAGTAAGCATTAAATATTGTGATGTCAGCATGTCTGACCAGGTTATTGGTAAAGTAATTTTTAATGGAGGAAAGATTTATTTTTTTAAAGCTTATTTCATACATTAGATGGGTTTTTTTTTTTTACTTAGTTGCTTGTACAAGTTTACCAATAACTTCCTCAGATCGAATGATATCAAAATATTATCCTTTGCCGGTACCTCATTTTAAAACTAGTCATTATTAGAACAAAGTTAAAGCACATTGCTCAGATGGCTGTCTGGTTGTGCGGTTTGCGCACTGGACTGTCGTTTGGATTTATCGATGGTCCCAGGTTCAAACCCTGCCTGCTTCCATCCCCATCATCATGCGGGAGGTTTAGACTAGGAAGTAAACTATCTTCAACTCTGAAGGAACATCCCATACATGTAAAACATTTTACAAACAAACATTTTTCAATGAGGAAATAGTATCAATAAAATAAGGAAATATTCACATAAAAAAACAACAACACATTTCTCTGTAACTAAAACTCTTAAAGAAGAAAGTCTTTAACCAGAAAATAGTTTTAGCTCTTTAAAAAATGTTTTGTAAAATGTTTGTTTTACATATTTGGATGTTCCTTCAGAGTTGAAGATAGTTTACTTCCTAGTCCAAACCTCCCGCAGGACCACGGGGGATGGGAGCGGGCAGGGTTTGAACCCTCGACCGTCGATAAATCCGAACGACAGTCCAGCGCGCGAACCGCATGACCAGGCAGCCATCCAAAAAGGTGGAATGAGCTGTGTGAAGCTAGCAATTAAAAAGCAAAAACAAAAAAAAAAAAGGTTTTCAACATGACAAGCATTCAAGGGGACTTACTGCCATCCACCACATCATCTAAGTTTTCCAATGCTTGAAGAATGATGGAGTCATCCTCAGATAAAACATAGGCACTGTTGATTTTGTTATCCTCAAGGCTTTCTCCTTAAGTAATTGAAAAAATAAGCAATATTTACAAAGGAAAATTTAAGGCCTGATTTTTTAATCAGCTCTTAAAAACTATTTGCAATCAATTGAAATCTATTAAAATTCACAAATAATAATATAGTAATAGCTTTAAAAATTGAAATTTTAACCTAGGATATCGGATCAGCTATGATACTTTAAAAAATATTAATATTCTCTACTATGATTTTATTTCTAGACTTAAAAATTTTAAGAGTCTGTCTAGGAATTTCATATTTAAAAAAATGCAGCTCAAAAGTCCAACAAGAAAGTTTCCATTCAGAGGTCATAGACATTATAATTTCAGACCTTGTTTACATTAGTTACCACACAACTCAACAGGAAGTTTAAGCATTACTATCAAAGCAACACACAGTGATATAGATACAATACAAGCTTAGAGAATTTCCTACAAGAAAATGTATCCTGCATTTACTGGACTTATAAAGGTGAAGTTATTTATCTTATAACAATACCAATTCTGTTGAATAATATTGATAATCCTTAGAGGTTTACAAAGTAAAAGATGTTAACCTGGATGTAGAAAAAAACTACTAAGTCCAACTCGAAGCTCTTTCTGTCCATACTGTGGTCGACCTTGCTTGTCAATAGGATTTAGTATCACAGCATATTGTCCTTTTTTAAGTACAGTCTTTTTAATAGTTTGAACCACTTCCTGTAATGATATAGGTTATGTTTATTGCAACCTTTCTAAAAAAAAAAAGCAAATCGTTTTTATTAATATAGTAGATACTTGAAATGAAATACTTATGAAGTAGATAATAAAACTTATAAAATATTGTATTCAATAATTTAAAATCATATACATTTTTTCAAATGAAATTTTATAATAACGTATTGGAAAAGTATTAAATAAAACAAAAAATATTAATCATTTATTGTATACCAATGATTATTGCATCAATATAACTCATCTGAAATTTGATTGTCTCAAATTATAAAATATATCTTTCATAAAGGTAAAGCACAGTAAGCTTTATCTGGGTTGTTTCTAGGACTACATTTATAAACATCTTTGTTTATACTAAAAGAGTATTTTATACAGAAACAGTTGATTCTGTGTCTTGTTCTTTTGAAATGGACATGTTTTAAATAATCTGCTGTTTATCTTTTACAAAAATTTCAATTTAAGGCCCGAAACAATCTTCTAAAGTAAACTTTTTAGAGAAATACCAACTCTAAAAACAATAAGCAGTTAACTTCAGATTAAAGGTTAATTTTTTTCCATTCTAATGTTAAAAATAAAAAAAACCCGAAGAAACTATACACTAAGTATTATTTAAAATATAAATACAATTTCTTTAAACAATTTTAAAAATGCATAAAAAAATCTTTGGTACTTACCACACCAACTTGAGTTGAATACTCTGTGGAGACATCACTAGTTAGAAGCCACTCCTCCCCAGCCTGTCTAAAAACAACAAAATCCATTTTTAAATGCACACATAAAAGGTTTTTAAAGGAAGCTATACATAGTTATGCAGTGGCAAATGAGTGTCTTCTGACATTAAAGGGAACATCCTTGATAGCAAACACTAACACAATGAAAGCCAATGGCAGTGTTTTTCAAAATATGGGGACAGATGTAAAAAACAATCTGTTGTATTTGTATTGTTATAAATCCATTAAAATTACAGGAAAAATGTTTAAAAAATTAAGTAGTATCTAAGTAGGATTTTTCATAATGTTTTTGCAAGCAGCATCTCAAAGTAGCATTATTTATTATGTAAAATAAAAATGGTTAATGGTATTTTTTTTTAAAGTAGCCACTATACATTTTTGTTATAATAATCAGTGGCATTGCTAGGGTGGGGTGGGGGGTCCAAATTTGAAAACTCCCAAGGCACCCAGTGTCCGAAATTAGTTTTTACATTGAATATTACACCATTATCTCATGTCATGATGTTGGATGTCAAAATGCAGGGCCCCTGAATCCCTAGCTACCACACTGATAATAATTGCAGTCTGATTTATTAGTTTCTTTTTTTTTTTTTCATTGTCTAACCAAAAATATTTGTAGTAGCTAATTAAAAGCAAAAAGCAAAGAGAACATACCTCTTCTTGCCAGTTAAATCTGTCAAAGTTTGTGTAGCTTTTAAATGTAGTCCAACATCTTGTGTCAGGGTCATGACATCTTCTATTGAGACTACCTATAGATAGAAATCAAATCAATCAACAATAACTCCAAGAGTTTAATGTTCATTTAGACACATACACATTATATGGTTCATGGATGCTTTTTCTAATTTTTTTTTAAATTAAATTTCTTAATCCAACATACAAGTTAATCTCAAGATGATCATCGTTGGCTTATTAAATGTCCACTTTTCAAAGAAGTCATACATTAATATCAAATTCTATGATCTCAACGATTCCAAAACAATATATTCAGTTTTATATGGCTTTATTTTTTAATTATTTATAAAATTTAAACATTGCTATCAAACAACCTATTTCTTTATTTTAAAAGCCAATTAATTGCTATGATAAAATAATTTATCACCTCTTCAAACACGCCAGGTAAATAGGCTCCAGGTTCCTTAACCAGCCATTCCTCTCCTGTGACTCTAAAACTGTAAAGTAATTGTACAGAAGAGCAGTATTATATGTCAGTTATGTAAGCTCTTAATTATATTGCAAATGGTATTTCTGCTCCTTAAGCTAATCAACCTAAATTAGAGATGCTTTATATTAAGAAATATGCAAGTAAATTACCCTGACAGTACAGAGTTCACTAAGAATAATGTATTGTCTGCTTTGACAAAATTTACAGCTAGTCATTTAATATAAGGAAAGCTGAATAATATGAATAGTATTTACTTTCCAAAACTGTCCTCTGTGTCTTGGGTAGCCCTTAATTTGATCACCTGGCCAGACTTAATTATCTTTGGTTCAATTATTTCTTTAATGCGCTAAAAAAGTATCAAGATTTAAGCAACATTAATCACATCTACAAACATTTTGTTTTCATGTAAATTATTCTTAAAATATAGACAGACATAAATTAGGTCAGATGTATCATTATTTTAGGTATAAAATATTTCTTTCCAGTTTTTTTTGTTATAAATTTGTTAAAAAGTAACCAGTAAGACCTTAACAAACATTAAAATATCTCTTAACTTTTTAGGCTTGCTTATCATTACATTAGTGACACTATTTTCACTACATAAAGATATAAAGTAAGTACCTAAAACATGTATGATAAAGTACAAAATGCCACTTAGATACATTGAATGAATATGTAATAACTTAATAACCAAGACCTAACAGTAATTAACTATGACCTGTCCTAACTTCTGTTAATAAGCTGGACTTAAAATATAACACGACTTGTGCTTTTTATTATACTTGTTTATTGCCAAAGAAAATTTTCCTACTTTCATAGAGAGAATATGTAACTGATGGTGAGTAATAGTTGATTGCCTAAAATAATTTTAATAACTACTAAATTGTTCAAAATAGACTTGTATACTAAAACATAGCTTTGAAATGTACAAGCACCAAGCACACAACAGAAACTAGATTTAAAAATGTTACTTCAGTTAATTAATTTATCATAAAAATATATACAATTGTCAATTTTCAATAAAATGTGATTGTACCACTTCAGGCTTAGGCTTGTAAGTCAAGGGTCCTTTCAGCTGCCAAATGTCTCCAGCCTTTCTCCAAGTACCATCTTCATCCTTATGATCAATGATGGCATCAAGCCTGATAGCATGGTTAGCTTTCACCACTGGTAGAGGTTTTATAGCAGATGAGTAATCTCCTGACCCTTTGATATAGTTAGGAGCTGCAGCCAAATACTCTCCAGGGTAAAGAGGAAATGCTTCCTATTTCGAAGGAGAATATTTTAAATCTACATTTCATACACAATGCATGTTTAATTATTACTTATGATTAAGACTTTCAATTGAGGGGAGAAATAGGGGTG
The DNA here is from genome assembly GCA_036873155.1 of Biomphalaria sudanica. Taxonomy (NCBI): domain Eukaryota; kingdom Metazoa; phylum Mollusca; class Gastropoda; family Planorbidae; genus Biomphalaria; species Biomphalaria sudanica. The sequence goes on from JAZGLO010002981.1 coordinate 175,245, forward strand.
GGGTAAAATATGTTCCAATTTTAAATCTATCATTTATTAGTTACTTTGAACCTAATAATCGCTCATACAAAACTTGGTCAGCCGCATAAAGGAGGAATTATTGTCTTTTAAAAAATTTACTTGCTTTATTTTCACAAATTATTTACACTAAAAAGAAGGGTCTATACATTGAACAAAAATCACCAAAAAATTAATGCTTTGCTTCCTTCTGAGGGTGTTTAAAACAAAACAAACAAAAAAATTATTGCATGCCAAAAACAACTCATCCTGGAACCCATTTGAAGTTACTACAAAAACCTATCATTAAATTTACTAGGGCATCTTGTCCCAGAACTTAACTTTTAATTTACAAAAAAAAAAACTTACCCCATGAAATTTGACCTTAGTTTGACCCAAATCAAGATCACATTTGCCACCACGAGAGTATGACCTAACATAAAAATAACAGTGTAATCATCAAATGAATATAGTTTGTACTTTTTTTTTGTTTACACATTTTTCAAAAGCGTTACAAGCAGACACATATGGAGAATTATATTTCTTAAAATCATCTTTTAATTTTGAAGAAAACAAACACAAAAAAGTGATACAGATCTAGCTGTAAAAGAGAACACAAGTGAAGTTTAACATATTTAGTAATGGAATTAATTTCATAAATAAAAATTAGAATATTCAAAGACCATTTTAGATTTTAAATGTTTTAAGTATTTATTAAATTTAATTTTAGATCTTTTTTTCTTAAAGGCCTTTACATTTATAAATATTTCATTGGACATTATTAAAGAGTAACAAAACATGATGTGGACTGTATGATTCACACTATATCACACTCATACTTAAAATAATATCTACCTTATTGGGTCATTGACAATGCAGTAATGACCAGGTGGTATAACTATCATAGGTAATGGTCCAGCAACAAGCTTCTCATGGCTCTGTAGCATTAAGGTTTTGGGACCTTCATTCAGGTGGACAATATTTGTATTCTGCAATATAATATTGACAACAATAAAAATATTTTACACAGCACTGAATGTTGCCCAAACTACAACATTTAAATGTTGTGTTGATTAATGATTCATCAAACTCAAATAAGTGGCATCATTAGAAAAAAAAAGTTTGCAGTTCTCTCTATATATAGATGTTATTAAGTATGACCACACAATAATATTTGAAAAATTGTACACATATTCTTTACAAACCAATGATACAATGTAAGAAAATTTCTGTAGAAAAGAAATAGGGACTATAATATCAGCTTCCTTACAATTCTAGTGACCTCACAGATATGTCTACATGAGCTGAGGACACTTGCAAAACATGCACCACCAAACCCTCTGACTCACTGCAGTGGCCACAATGGGCATCATAATTGATTTGGAATCAGGCAAAATATGCACCTATGGAGCAATGCCCTGATTTCCACTGTAAGATGATTGATTGATTGGCATCGTAATTGATATGGAATCTGGCAAAATATGCATCTCTGGAGCAATGCCCTGCTTTCCACTGTAAGATGATTGATTGAACCAACTTTTTTAGCCTCCATTATGGATCATCTCGATTGGGGCTGTGCATGTGCTGCCAGACTCCTCTGGCTTTCTGGGATTTGTTTGTGCCTCTTAGAACAGTCTAGAAGGGTTTTCTTCATACCAGGAAATAGATAAAAACACTGTCCATCTAAACATAAAAAGCTACACAATACAACTTAATACATATTGCAACAGCTGTGTTGCATGTCAAGTTTAGATTTCATAATTTACACCATAAAGGTAAAGCAAAAATCATCTTAGTAATGTAATAGAAACTGCTTCAGATCCTAGCCTGAACCACTAGAGAACAGAGTCAATAGCAAGTCTCCTGGGATTTTAGGTCAGTGACATGTAAAGTTCCATTCTGGTTGGCCTAAACCTAAATGAATAAATATTTTAGTCTGAGCTGGTTCTAAGCAGATCCAAATTAATCACACTAGGTATTTTCAGTGATGGGAACAGACTTTAAAAAATTTTTTAGGAAATTTTGTACAATACCCCCCCCCCTTTTTTGTGAACTGGCCTGTCACGTCGACTTAAAAAAATATATTGCTGAATTTTCTAAAAATCTGTCAAATCATTTTATTTAATATTTTCTTTAATTAATGTTGTATACATAATAATTGCACTGCATAAGCTTTATTCACACATAATGCATGCAAGGCACTTATTTGTACAAATAGATAGATTTCATAGATGAGAGGAGAAAGCTTTTTGCAGATGCTTTATGATAGGCCTATAAGATACTAGCTTTACCTATCAGTTAAGTCTGTTCATTTGTTTCCTAATCATTGACAAAAAAAAAGCAACTAAAACTTGTGTTTGAAAGTTTCAAGATGCTATTTAAAGCATTTCTTTTAAGATGTAACGACTTTACATGGACCATAGATTGATTATATTCTTTGAACTTATACTGTGTTATTCCATAAAATCTTCATGGTAATCCAGCACAGTGAAAATACTAGTAAGTTGACCAGCCATTTTTTTATTAAGCTTATTTATAGTACTTATACTAAATTTAGTTCTGTGGGGTATTTAAAAATTAGATCTAAATCTAATTATTTTTAGCAATTTTATTGTAATAGGTGCTTATTGGCATTAATGGCAAATGCCAAAGGACTGGGTTAGGTCTATTTTTTAAAGAAAAACACAACCTTCAAGTAGTTCAAGGCTTCAACCTCACTATCTTAGTATCTATATAGTATATAATCATGTCTGAAACCTCTGAGTATCTATATAGTATATAATTATATAATCATGAGTCTAGACAGACTGAGTCAGTGAGTGTCCCCAGGAAAGAAACCTCATAAAATAACAAGTGTGAATATTATATATATTATAAGATCTAGACTCTACCCGAGTAGATCTATACCCTATATTCTAGTCTAGAATCTAATCTAGATCTATCAGAGATAAACTCTTAACATTTTAATTTTAAAAGAAAGAGGGCGAGTTTTAATTTTTACCAGATCCAAAACATGGACAAATTGATAAGGGTGAATCCGTACAAAATCGCCCATCTTCACTTTTATTCTAGATCTAGATCTACTCTAGATTTTTTACTAATGTGAATTATCTGAGTCTATAGATTCTGTTGCTAGACCTATATCTATATACTATATAGATATTTAGATTCTAGTCTAGATCTAGTGCTTCAGAAGTTCAGTATGTTTAGTCTTCAGTGTCGCCTAATTATAGTAACTTAATCATTATTTCGTTTCGTTGCGGGAGCTCTAAACATGAATTATGATTTTTAAAAGCTTAATTCAAGGGAAGCTACTTGGGGGGAAAAGTCAATAAATGAAAGGAATAATATATTTTATCATTATTGTATTAAAAGCTATTTAAAACTCTCTATATATAGTTTCAATACCCACTAGATCATTTCTTTGGCACAAGAAACCAATTTTCTATTCATGTTTACTTCTTGTATTAGAAAGCTTATAAAGTCATTTAGAAAATACGACCTTTTTAGAAATAAAACACTACATTTCAATCTCAAATCAAGTCTAAAAGTTCGGAAACCATTGAGCTCTGAGGTTCTTACTCGTCACTTGAGTCAGCGCAAACTTCCTCACTGGACATCATTTTGTGTCTACTATCACGACGTTATCAACGATCAGTTTGGTGAATCTCATTTTAACTGGCAGGTAAAAAAAAATATTGTACAAATTCTAAAAAACTGTCTTAAATAATAATAAATGTATGTGATTAGTGAAGTGTATTATAAAATCATATTCAAATGATTGATTGATTCATATCATGTAACGTAGATTTTCTAGAATAATCTAGGGCCCCTGATATTATTAAATTAGATCAAGATTTTATGGCAGAGAATTTTTAAAATATAATCATGACATTGACAGTGTAGCAATTAATATGATTTACTTAATTTGTGTTAAAGTTGAAATTATTTAAATCATGATTCGATTTTTAAAATGTAAATTCTAGATCTATACTATAGTATAAATAAATTATATATCTAAAATCTAAATTAAAATCAGATGTCAAAATTTTAAAATATTATGTTAGGAATTGATGGAAATCATTGTGTTGATGGTCTGATAAGTCACAAATGCCTTCTTTTGGGCTGGGGAAAAAGGTACACATTGCAGCACAAAGAAAAAAAATTAATTAGGAACTAGGCAGAACTGACTTTAAATTTAAACTTTTTTTTCAATAAAGACTAAAAATAAATAAGACTAATACGTGGCCATCAACGACCAACAGCCTTTACTTTTCCCTAACATCTGGTGCCTTTTAGAGATTGGTGGAGTCAGAGGCACCTTAAAGATCACAAAATTAAAAATCCCAGTCATCACCAGGATTCCAACCTGGGACCCATCAGTTCAGAAGCCAAGTGCTTTACCACTCAGTCACTGTGCCTCCTGTGCTAAATAAAGGACATTTAATTGTTCCATTTTAATTCTACCTCATGGTAATCCAATACAATGTAAAAATGTGTATTCCACATAATATTACAAGAAAATCTTTACTCTTTGAGCCATCACATTATAGAGCAAAATCTAAAACTCCTAGATGGGTATTATATAGCCAGCTAAGGCTAATGAGCCCCTCCTGACTGAAGCTTCCTGGTTTAGGCACAAGTTGTTTGCCTTTGCCCCTTCTTCAATTAGTTACATTGGGCTCAGTATCTGTGCCACACAGGAAGGCCAGGAGTTGGATTGATTATTGGATGCTTTGTGAGACATATGCCATTGGAAGCATTTAATATGTAATTTGGCTCTTAAAACCATTGGAACATTACTGGCAACACCATTGCTGATTCTTTGGCCCACCAGGGAGGGTTAGCCCTGTGAGTTTTCATCATGGTCTGGTAACAATCTAAAAACAATAGAAAAGGAAAAGTGATTTGAGTGCTGAGACAAGTCCCATAGAGCCTGCAGAGTCTGGGAGAACATGAGGCGCCCTGACCTCCCTTTACCATGGTGGAGGCTGTCCAGGCCTGAGCAAGCTATTATAGCATACAGCTATGGCCTATGGTATGCACTATGCAAAACAGAAGGGTTTCTGTCCAGGGCTTTTGCAAGAGAGGATTGGAAACTCTAAAGCCGTCACTCAAATGGAATTTGATGATGATGATAATTACAAATTCCAGGGATAACCACCTTGTAGAGACTTTATGATTATGATGATGATAATTACAACTTACATTGATAACAACCTTGTAGAGATTTCAAGATTGAAAAAGATCTCATTCTGTATGAAATCAAAGATTGCAATAGAGTTGTTTGTTTGTTTGTAAAATGTTTTACATGTTTCGGATGTTCCTTCAGAGTTGAAGATAGTTTTCTTCCTAGTCCAAACCTCCCACAGGACAATGGGGGATGGGAGCGGGCAGGGTTTGAACCCTCGACCATCGATAAATCGGAACGACAGTCCAGCCCGCAAACCGCACGACCAGGCAGCCAGTCCTATATTCACCTTGAAAAGCCAGCCACACTTATAACATGGGAATTTTGGGTCAGTTGCAGAGTTTGCAGAGAGAGACACTAACCTGCTATTTAATATACACATTAAATAATTTAATTTAAAAAAATGCAATTTTAAGAAAACAAAATATTATTATTATTTTAAAATTATTTTTAAGAACTAGGCCTAAATAAAATTATTATTTTAGATGTTCTTAGCATACATTTTTTTTCTTTCAGGTTGATGGCAAAAATTATCATATTCTACGGACAGGCTGCTTCCCATTTATAAAATATCACTGCTCCAGTAGACCATATGCTGATCTAGAGGCAGAAAATGCTTTTTATACCTTTCTAAAAATATTAAATTTAGGTACATATACACAAACTTAACACTCTTTTTGTGATGCTAAAGCTTAATCAACCACAGTTTGCTTTAAAAAATAGTTTCTTTACATTCATGTTCTTATTTATTAATTTATTTTTATCTTAGGAATACCAACATTGGCTTTTGGAATAGGATCTTGGTTTTTGGTCAAGCACTCAGAAGAAGTCATTATGCCCGATGGTATAGTTGTGAAAGTCTATTTTCTCAACAAAGAGAAACCTGATGCGATGTACTGAATTTATCTATAACTTGTGTTTTAACATTTTATTTTCAAGTAGATCTATTTAGTTTGCTTAGTTTTTTGTTTCTTTTTTTTTTTTTAAATGGATTTGCTTGTTAAAAAATATAGTTGAAATTTGTTTTTAATTTTTTAAACATTTGTTTCCAAAAGTGCTATTTAAATTTTGTTTATATTGACTAATTATATTTCTGTATAAAACAGTATGGCTCCACAATCATATGAGCTTAGCTTTATAGTGAGCATTGTTGTAATATTTGTATGCATTGTGTTATTCATTTTGGCTATAAGACTGTTTGGTTCCATATTAAGTTTTTCTTTCAGACAAATAAAAAGGGTGTTTACAAAAGTTCAGCCCAATAGTTGCATTGAACACAGTCTAGTAGATTGTACTGAAAGTAAAGATGAATCACTAGTGGAAGAAGTAGAGGAATCATTAGTTAGTCAAACTGACAGCAGCACTTCCAAACATGAAACTTTAAGTGTTAGTGATTCAAGTCAAAATGTTTCCAAGAAAAAAAGTAAAGGGAAACTTAAAAAAAAAGTTTCTTAGCTTGTATACAACTTTTTTTATTTACTATTTAAACTTTTCTATTGAAATTATATTTAGTATTGTTTTTATATCTATTTGAGTTGCTTATAAACATTTAAACAATAGGTTGTTACGGCCATTTATAAAATTTATTTATAGCATATTTTTAATAGAAAAACACTTTTACTTTTGTATAATTATAATTATATTTATAATGTTGCTGTGTCTTTTTTTTTAGATTACAATTTTGTAAAAAAAAAATACTATCAGGTCTTAACATGCACTAACTCTTTGTATTCTATCAACATCTTAACTGACTGACAATTTCTTATTTGCTGGTGCTAGGTCTGCTCCCTTTTTTTTAAGCTTCGACCTTCCAAGATCCCAAACAAAACCTAGTAAACTTTAAAAGTCTGAAAATCATGGAGATAAGCAAGTTATGTTGATAGCAGCAAAGAAGCACATGACATTCTGACATTAAATTACAATCTGAAGAGATTATAGAAAATCATATACCAACTAAATACACATCAAACAAAATAAATAAATGCTGGTTTAATAATAGACTAAAGAAGGTTTGTAAACAGAAGGAAAACCTATATAGAAAATTTAAAGAAACCAAGGCAGAAAGAGTTTACAAAAAGTATATAAAAATTAAACACCTAACCCAAAAAGTAAGCAGACAGCTGCAGAGTGAATACATAAACAATGTAATATCTAAAGATAACAACAAAAACCTATGGTCATACATTAAGTCTAAGAAAATGGAAACAACAGGCATAGCGCCATTAAAAGATGAACATAACATAATACATAATGATAATGAAACTAAAGCAAACATCCTAAACAAATACTTTGCATCAGCATTCTCAGCCCCAGGAGACAAAGACATAATTCTTAATTTGAACCAAGTAGACAACATAGAAGATTTAGTAGTACAAGAAAATGGAATTCAAAAACTATTAGCCAACACCAAACCAAATAAAGCTTCTGGACCTGATGGTATTCCAGCTAGATTACTCAAAGAACTAAGCAATGAGCTAGCCCCAGTGTTCAAAATACTCTTTCAGGCATCGCTTAACCAGGGCAGAGTACCAAAGGACTGGAAAGAAGCTAATGTCACCCCCCTATTTAAAAAAGGAGAAAAATCTGATCCAGGAAACTACAGACCAGTATCACTTACCAGCATCACATGTAAAATCCTAGAACACATAATATGTAGCAACATCATAAACCACTTAGACAAACATAATGTCCTCACCCAATACCAACATGGCTTTAGGAAATATAGATCATGTGAAACACAACTAATAGGACTAATTGATGATTTTTCAAAAGGTTTAGATAATAGTGAACAAATAGATGCTATCTTACTAGATTTTTCCAAGGCTTTTGACAAAGTTCACCACCATAGTTTGCTTAAAAAATTAAAATATTTCGGCATTAATGGTCCACTGCATCAGTGGATTAAAGATTTTCTGATAGGGAGAGAACAAACTGTAATAATAAATGGCTCTAAATCAACACCAATAAAGGTAATCTCAGGTGTACCTCAAGGAACAGTCTTGGGTCCACTACTATTTTTAATTTACATAAATGATTTACCAAATTGCATTAGTTCAGGAACAAAAGTCAGATTATTTGCAGACGATTGCATAATATATAGAACAATAAAAACAATACAAGACACAGATATTTTACAAAGAGAATTAGATGAATTACAGAAATGGGAATCAAATTGGAGCATGTCTTTCCACCCAGAAAAATGTCAGTTGTTAAGAGTAACAAAAAAACTAAAACAAATTAATTCCACTTATCTTATTCATGGCAAACCAGTAACACAGACTAAAAACTCAAAATACCTAGGTGTTATAATAAATGAAAAACTGTCATGGAATCCACATATTGATGAAACTATAAAAAAATCCAACAAAGCATTAGGGTTTATTAAAAGAAATTTCTATAAATCAAATAAGAACATAAAACTAAAATGTTATTTAACCTTGGTTAGGCCAATAATAGAATATGCATCCACCGTTTTGGACCCCTCAACTCAAGAAAACATCAAGAAACTGGAACAAACACAAAATAGAGCAGTGAGATTCATAACAAACGAATATTCACATTTGACTAGAGTAACACCATTAGTAAAATCACTAAATTTAGGAAGCCTTCAGGACAGAAGACTCAAAAGTAAAGTAGCAATTATACATAAAACACTGAACCATAATCTTCAAATACAAAAACAAAATCTAATAAAATACTCTGAAAGACACAAAAATAAAGGCACATTCCTCGTCCCATATGCTAGGACAAATTTGTACAAATACTCCTTCTTCCCTAGTGCTATTAGAGCATGGAATGGGTTGCCTGAGCTAGCCAGAAAAACCAGTGACTTGGCAGAATTGAAGTCATTGGTTAATATGCATGACTAAATGCATGACGCGTAGGACGTAATCATCTTTTTTGAAGTAACGTCTGTATTATATAAGATAAGATAAGTTGAGCTGCATATTTACTTAAGTTAATCTCTTGAGAGAACAGTGGCTTATTCTCTTTTTGTGCATAGCCCTATATCATTCATTTCAAATGTACTGGCAAATATGACCAACTTGTGATCTTTGTGTCTATAGGTCTATCAGCTATAAGACCATCAACTTGATCACATCTGCTGTAGGATCTTTTTTATCTCTCAAGTTTTTCTTATGATGACTGACAAAAAAAGGAGCTTTTTGTTCAAATGTTTTGTCCACCAATGACTTTCAATGCTATATGCTATAAGGATGGCTGCCTGGTCGTGCGGTTTGCGCGCTGGACGGTCGTTTGGATTTATCGACGGTTGAGGGTTCAAACCCTGCCCGCTACCATTCCCCGTCATCCTGCGGGAGGTTTGGACTAGGAAGTAAACTATCTTCAACTCTGAAGGAACATCCGAAACATTTTTATATTGCATAATTCTACTGACATTTCAATAGTAGCAATGCCTCACAGCTCATGTAACAAATAAATAAAAAATTATCAAAATAAAATCCCCCCCCCCCTCATAAGCTCATAGATAGACTGACAATTTGGTGTTATGCATGTTTTTTTGTTTTGTTTTGTTTTTTTTTTGGGTTGTGTATTTTTAAGCTTGTATGTAAATGACTTTTGTTTATTTTTTTTCCTTTTCAATGGAATAAGAATCTATGAAAGTTGTGTAAATAGACATAGCCATTAACATGAAAGTCTTGCTTAATGACTAATGAGGTGAAGATAGTGAATGGTTAAAATAAATTATATTTAGGGTGCTTCTGAAATGGTTGTACATTCTCTGCTGCACTGATAATGTTAGATTTGTCATTGTACATTGTAAATGCAATTGTATTTTATTATATCTCTAAGAAGGGGCTGCACAACCAATGTCCTCTGGCCCATGTATGATCAATGAAGATGCCATCCAGCTTCTTGAAACATTTGTCCATATTGCATAACAGAGCATTTGTGGCTTGTTCCATTTGACTTTATAATTTCTCTCCATGATACAGCATGTGACAGGCATTTCATTTGTCCCGAAGTCAAAAAAAAAAAAATTATAATAAAAGCTATTCCTGCTTTAGTCAATCAGATGTGTATTTACAAATGTCAAAACTATTGTTAAGAAAATCATATTGTTTTTTTTTTCTTTTGGTTTTATTTATTTGAATATTTTAGTGACAGGATATTTTCCATTTTAAAAGAAGGCCTAATTATACATTGATAGACAAAAAAAAGTAAAAACACTCTCTTAATTATAGATTACAAATGTTCCTTCTTAAGTTATGTATTGTTTAAAAAGAGCTGGTTACGGTGTACACATAAATAAAATAAACTACACCTAGCAAAGAAGCAACCCCATAGGCGCACTACAACGGATACCTTGTTACGCTAATGCTCTGTAGAATATCTCCATTTCAAAATCGATAAACAGCTTCCAGTTGGGCTTAAGACTTGGCAAGACATTTCTGTCTTTATTTTTTGTTCCCGGAATGTCTCTCTCAAACTGGACATGCTACGTTCTGATAGGATTATACCTGAAATGAAAACGTTAGTGAAGAGTCAATTCGTTTGAAAACAAAACATCACAAAAAGGAATATTAAATCTATTCAAATGTAAATAGCCTTAACATTTAGGCCTACATTCCAAGAGAGAAAATGGAACACTGAACTGCTGCTAAAAGTACATTTATGGGCAGTTCAATTACATCGTCATATTTTTCTTGCAGATGAATATTAGCCTTTAAGAAATACATGTACGTGTAGATATTTAGGTCACAAAAGAAACAAATTAGCCTCCATAGTGTTGTTGTGTGTTTACAACAGACTCAAGTCTAGGACGTAATTTAATTTGTGTGCAGACGCGACAATTTTTTATGTGTGTGTGTAAAAGTGTTTGCGAAGAACATTGTATCCTAAGCAAATACTTTTAAGAGATCTTTTCAGCAGGTTGTATTCATGAGGGTAGCTGTCTTGGGAGTCTATCACCCCCCTCCCCTTTTAATTACATCGCAGAAATCTCTTTACACTTAGGCATGTACATAGCGGCCGTAATCCTACAGGTGAGACATAATTGCGTTTGACTTGTAAGAACGACATAACTTAGTAGCCTATATTTCGGATGTTGCCTAAGAAATGAAGCCCGAACCTTTCCTGAACAGCAGAGGCTGACAGCAGGCAGAGTTTGAAATCTGGATCTTATATTGACGACAGACCAAAGCAGCGCCATCACATGACCGGGCAGGAAAAAAAAAAGGATCTAGTATTTTTAGAAATAAATTCTCATACCACAGAATTGACTCGTATAGTTGTTGGTACACCATTACATTATCCTTGCATTATGTTACTTCAGATTTGAAAAAAAAAAACAGCAAATATTGGGATAAGGGAACACCAAGTGTCAACCAATTTCGGAATTCCCCTAGGAGTTCTCCCAGTACCTCCCTTTTTTTTTCGTGTATGCTTACTCAGGGTTTGTGTTTCTTTCAACGTTTGAACAAAACAACCAACGTTCTCAGGACGCGAGCAAACAGCAGAAATATCTGCACAAGTCCCTTGTTCAATTTTGTAGTTCAAAAGTTACAACACAATAAACAAACAGAAGAGTGGAGGTGGTAGTGCTTATAGGTAACGTAGTAAGAAACAAGAAAACAGTTTCTTAGTGTGTATTCCACTAGTTCAAAAAGGCAACAAAAAGGAAAACAGGCATCAAGGTAGGCTCTGTTAAATGTTGAGTATAATATTGGTTCATTTATTTCATCCAACTAGATTACAAAGTCTGATGACGTGAATTTATTAATTAACCTTAAGTTTTTTCTAGGCTACATACACATTAAATGTTGGGCCCCTATAATTGCCACCATTGGGATATCAGACATTTGAGCTAACTTTAATTGTCTTGTGCAGAATTTTTTTTAATGTGTGTGTGTGTGTAAAAGTGTTAACGAAGAACATTGTATCCTTAGCCAATACTTTTAAGAGGACATCTTTTCGTCAGGTTGTATTCAGAGGCTGTCTTGTGAGTCTAGATGTTGTACGAGAGTTCAGTTCATGTCAGCACGGCGATTCAGTCCGGTACTATTAGTCCACAATTAAGTCCTGTACTGTGAGTCCAGAGTGAAGCAGGACGAGACAGAGAGAGACCAATAGATAGTAGTGTTAGTACAGCAGTTGGGTTATGTAGAGTGAAGCATTTGTAGTCAGTGTATCGTCTTTTCAATTGTACAGTATTTGCTGTATTAGATCAAATTATCACGTCATTTTGGAGTTGCTTGTTATGTGTTGAGCAATGTTTTCAAAGAGCTGGACAAAGACAATCGTAACAATATATACTTCATATACATGTATATATATATTGTAGTATAGTGTAGGTTAGGCATTTCCTAAAGCAGTTGTTCTAATGTATCGCCATTCCATAACAGCCAACAGGAACTGAATGGTCATAAGATCTCATAATTGGAAAAAAGAATGATAAGAAACAGTATTTTCCATTCAAACTTAAGATATATCTGTGGCGTATTAAGTCTCGAGAGGTTATCTTTTCCCCTTACAATTTCTTATGTGACAAAGGAGGCCAATCCTTGATACACAACTGAGGTCACAGGTTAGGAATCTGTAGTTACCAGACGCTGTAGCATTCAGACCCTTCGATCTGCTTATAGTGTGTAAGCCATCAACAATCCAGGAGGTTTCCTATAGTTGATGGCTTACACACTATAAGCAGATGTAAATGTACAAGTGCATTAGTAGTCGGCCTGACTTGAAAAGTTAGTGTATAAAAAAAGTGTGGACACTTGATTATTCTAGCCTCTATACTCTACAGCACAACAGATGTCATGTTGTAAAAAGTCCTCTATAATATTAGTATAGCACACAGATGTTGGCATGCAGCAAGAGGATTGTTTTGAGAAGAAACTGTGTATCCTTACCAACGTTTCATAAATACACAATTGTTTGTCTTGATAAGCGGCTATCGTATAGTAATAACACTGATAACATTAATGTATTAACGAGGTTAAATATACGCCCCCCTTCCTGTCCTGCAATACACAATAAGACCACGCCACGTGTTTCTTTAAGAAACCAGGATGAATAAAGCCTTTACTCCTCTTCACGATATGTCCCATTTGTTTGTTTGTACAACTTCAGTGTTAAAAAATATAGTGTCGGTCTTTTATTTATCAGCATTGTGTATTCAACTAGCGGCTCAGTTACTTAGCAAACTTACATTCGTTTGATCCTCTTATCTAAAAAAAAATATATCTTGTTGATAATTATTTTTAGGTTTACTTTCATAAACATCTCACCTAAAGATATTGTGTACTTTATAAACTCTAAAGGAGGAAGCTCAACGAGGATTGAAAATAAAAGGTCATGTATGTTTTTTTTTAGTAACAACAATAGCACAGACATCAATGCCTAAATCATTATCCAGATCAACGTCACCATAAAGATTCTTATTTCTTTCTAGTCACTTCATGGTGGATGTCAAACCTGTCTCTCTAAACAGTCATCTAAACAATCCATCTATATCCAATTTTTCATATATTGCGCTCTAATATCGTAATATTGTGCACCAGTATTAATTAACTTAGATACGCATATATGGTCACCAGTGTTTGTATATGCGTGCGTTTGTATGCATTTATTTGAGCATGCTTATTATTTTTTTAAGAATATAATCATGAGACTTACTTTCTCAAGCATGTTACCTGAGACCCTCATTGGTCTCCGGTATCACCCACAGGGTCCGTGGAAAATTTAAATTGATTTGAGGTGTTCATGAATAACTCCAGGGAGTCCGCGCAAGGGTTTAATATAAAAGAATATAATTTTTGTCTGTGACGATAGCTCTGGCAGATTAATACAATTCTATTATTCTAAATATTAGGGTTAGTGTCTAAGCGAGATTACAATGGACTGTGTGCTGTTTATGGGTACATGACATTACTTGGGAAAAAAGTAAAGGCGGTTGGTCGTTGTGCTGGCCACATGACACCCTAGTTAACCATGGGCCTAAGAAACAGATGGCATTTGCATCATCTACACTATACACAGCAAGTTCTGAAAAGGAACTTAACTTACTACTTTACAAAGCTGATTTTTGTGCACCGGCTTCTACATACGAAATGTACATAACATTTACATATTAATAACTAATTAAAAAATAAAACAAAAACAAACATGGCTGAAGTAATGCACTATTATTATATACTTCGCATTACTTTCTATATATTATACACATTATTATATATGAGTTTTACGGGTAACTACATAGTGAAGAGAAATTGTAAAAATAGCACCGAAGTATTTAAGGCGTTTTGGGGTGTCCGTTAGAGCTACGAATTTCCAAAATTAAAACAAAATCATCCAAATATAGATTTGCGATTGAGACTCAATAGCTTTCAACTACAGCTAACCAACTACAGTTAACCAAAAACAGATGACCATTACATCATTTGTCCTATAGATTACAAAGTCTGAAAAGGGAACTTTATTTTTACTATTAACTAAAATTTTATCATCTCCTTTTGGCACTCTAGGCTATGAAAACTATAGTTTTTTCTACAAAAAAACAACAACCCATTTATTCAGCCAACGATAAGTGCCAATGTTAAAGTCTAAATATTAATCTCAAACTTTATTGACGTTGAAAATATAGTCAATTAACTAAAACGCCATCGTTTCATTTTATTCATATATTCTGAGTCAAGGGCATACTACATGAAAGTGTTGGGAATGGCTAATAGATACATTTACACATTTCGCGCGAACATCTATGTCACACCAACATACCTGCCTATAAAACATTTAGTACACAGTTTTTTTAGTCTGTAGGTGAGTTGACTAGTTCCTGAAATCCTTTAAACCAGCACATATGTTTTTAGTGGAACAAAGCTTCTCTATCCTTAGCTAACATGTCATAGCAATAAATGGGATTTCCCTAACTTTTGATTTTATGTTTTAGCTACAGAGAATATCTCTTAGCCATAGTTGATATGCTTCAGTTCAGCTATAGTTGATATGCTTCAGTTCAGCTATAGATGATATGTTTTAACCACAGATAGTGCTTCAGCCATTGATAATTTATTTCACTATTGATGATGTTTTAGCCATAAGAAATACATACATAGATGATATGCTTCAGACATAGATGATGTGTTTTAACCACAGAGTATATTTTTAGCCATAGATGATGTTTCAGCCATTGATAATCTATTTCACTATATATAATGTTTTAGCCATAGGAGATACAGACATAGATGATACTTTTCATTCAAAGATGATATGTTTCAACCATAGATGATATGTTTCACTCATAGGTAATGTTTTAGTATTAACAAATACGTTTCAGTCATATACAATATGTTTAAGCCATATGTAGCCGGTTTCAGTCGCGAAACGACTATGGGTCATCTCATGACGAATGCCTGGGTATTAGCTATAATCGAAACGATGTCTAATATCACTTAATACTTAGATTATATATTTAAGTCATAATATTAAAATATTGAAAAAATAAATAGGCCTTGTTTTAATTTTTTTTCCCCCTAAAAAAGTATCTTAGCAGAAGAAATGTTTAATAATAATTGTGGGTCGAGGGGCGGATTGGTGAAGTGCTTGTTGAAGAATGAGATTTTGTCAGTTTAGAATAAGGGCGCCCAAGAGTCCACCCAACTTTAATGGGTATCTGGAAACCACTGCGCATTTCATCTCATGTATTGGTCTACTCATCTGAACACTCCAATATAACAATGAGAACGAAGAAGAAGAAGTAATGGGTATCTAACATTCGGAAAAGTAAAGCTGTTGGTCGTCGTACTGGCCACATGACACCCTCGTTTACCGTCGGACATAGAAACAGATGATTTTTACAACATCTGCTCTATAGATCGCAACGTTTGAACGGCGTTGCATTAACAAAAAAAAAAGTAATGATTACATTTAATTACAATCATGAATATTTCTCCTTGTTAAAATCGTCGATTTGGTACATTTTCCAAATAAAACAAATTTAATTAATTAAAACTGATCGATTAAATAATTAGTTAATTGTTTTTACAATTTATTTAAGTGTTGTCATCAACAATGAATTGCAGAGTAAAATTTCAACTTAATTCGAGAATGGGGAGTGGAAAAAATAACGTGTAATGATTTTAACCAGACAGACAGACGGAGTGTCTTGATATAAGCTAGGTAAAACATAAAAGCAGGCTTTGTATTTTACACATTTTGTCTTAACTTTAAGAAAGTAAGAGTCCAATGACCGATCTTTTTTTTAACATAAGTATATGTATATGTTATGTGTATGTGTAAGTCTGTCAGAAAAAAAATCTTTATTGACTGAAAAATCTCGTAGAGACGAGATCTTGATGCAAATAAACATACATTTTGACTATTTAGAGAAAGAAGGCTAGGGTTTACAAGTTTAAGAAGTCGAAAGAAAAGACTAACAATGATCTATACAATCCAGAAAAGTCTTTTCACGTGGAAACACGTGAAACTAAACCATCTGGGTCATTGTTAGTGTACGAATCTGTAAAGGATAGTTAGTTATTGATCGTCAGAGTGGTTAGTATGTTGGCTTAAGGACTCTTGAGCCATGAGTTCGAATTCAGGTCTTAAGCCTTTTTATTTATTTTATAAATGCTATTAAAAAGCGATTACGGTAAAATTCACCCAGATATCTCTTTCGTTTTTACACCCCCCCCCCCCGATTATAGCGCATTCAGAAAGCTAAAAGCATGAAATAATATTAGCAAAAACAAAGGGTAAAAATATTTCTAATCGCACAGATTTATTGTTGTTGGTCTAGATCTGTTAAAAATTTAGGCTACTTACATGACTGACCAAACTAATTAATGCAATTAATTAAGAAAGTATTTTTTTTTTCTTGTTTAGATTTAAACTCTGAATAAAAACCGAAAAATGACTTATGGAAGTGTATCGTCCACTCAAGCTTCACAGGCGGCTGAAAGCGAAATCTACCAACTTCGACCCTGGCATTTTCTCATTATCTGCGCAGCTCTTTTTGCTCAAGAGGTGGCCATCACGAACGAGCTCATCTACATGGTCACGTGGGAGAAGCTTCTTGGGGTTCCTTTGGAGTATGTGTCACTGCCGGGGGTCATTTCTGCAACTATTAGTTTCTTTTCTATCCCGGTGATGGGCAGATTTGCAGATAAAGGCAATCGATTGAGAAGAAAGTCTCTTCTGGTAATTGGCAGCGGCTGTTGCCTCTTCTTTGGATCATGCTGCATGTTTGTTGGATGTCTCATCAAATGGTTGGGTATACACAACAACGAGAATAGGCTTTCCAACCTACCAGCGTGGAATCGGACCTGCCAGAACCAAAATGTTAAATCTAACATAACAAGTTTTAACGAGACCGATTGCTTAATGCTTTCTGATTCTGGTGAGCAGAGCGAATTAGACATAGCATCTTTAATTATTTTATTGTAAATAATAATAACATTAAGACTAGACCTACATTTAATAAGAAGATAGTACCAACTTTATACAACTTATAGAGAGCTGTTTTTTTCTGAAGTAGCTAATGAAAATGTTTGATTAAAAACAATTTTTTTTTTTCTGAAGTAGCTAATGAAAATGTTAGACTAAAAGCAATGGAACAATTATTTTTTTTACCTCCTTCTACCCCCTCCCGATCCCTTTACAAAGAAAAAATACTGATTAAGCGAATTTATAGATCTACTAGACTTTATAATATGACTAGCAGGATATGACATGCGGCCTGCGGGCCTTAGTTTTGGTATTACTGATTTACTGGTTTGAATTTAGATCTATGTTAGAAGACGATGTGCACAATTTTCCTGAATACAAATTTGTTAAACTCTTCAAGGAATGCGGAAATTCCCTAAGACGTATAGTCTGTTCAATGTAAGTATTTTCTCTATCCAAATTTTAATTTATTACTTTTTGTTTTACATTGAAAATGTTCTATCAATAACTTTCAGAGGACATAATCCAACACGATCCTCTCTCTAGACTCACAAGTGTCTTGGCAGTGGCAACTTTTGTCTTTATAGATTATGGTTTCGACACTGGTTCCCCAAACATTAGAAGCTACATGCTAGAATGCGTGCATAAGTCACAACACTCTAAAGTTCTGTCGGTAAGTGCTTCTTTAATCAATTCACCGGTTTAAAAGTTCACTAGTATCATTAGCAATATTTTACCTATTGCCCACTTAAGTTAGAATTCAAGGTTTTAACTAAAGTCATTAGATGTTTGCTTCCCTCTTATCCTGGACCCCATTGCACAAATGTACTCTATACAGCCAAGACTTGTCTTTTCAAGGTTTTACGTGGAAAATGTGTTCAGTAGACTTGCTTGTAGCTGCGTCTGACTTAACCAGTTGGGCATTAATAGTCTGAAAAATGAATGTTGCATTGTTATAGATCTTGTCCCAAGTAAAGGACACGAAATGTTTGAGCTTTAAAAAAAAACAGTGTCCAGAAAAGTGAACAACTGTCCGGTTCCCAACATTAGGTTGACCACATTAACCTCGTGATACTTAGCACTGTTTAGTTAGTAGAATACAAATTGCAAGGCCTTGACATTGACCGGTCATTTCATCCCCGGTCACTTCATCCCCAATGACATATTTTTTTCTTAGTCATTGTGTAATTGTGTTGCTAAGGGTTTGCCTTTAAACCCTCATTTCATCTAATATATAAATATGCTAATTTAGAATACTTTTTGATATTTTGGAGTATTTTGGACATGTTATCTCTTCATACTTCATATTGAGAAATGAAAGCATATATTTCAATATGTAAATATATTGTAATTCGGGGTTTGTATTTAGTTATATTGTTTCTGTTTGTTGTACGTATGTCAATATTATTACGATGTAATGTGATGTAATGATCAAAGGTCAAGGTGTGGTGGAAGTAGGGATTGGTGGTTCAAGTCGTGGTCGGGGCTTGCCTTTGTTACAAAGCTTATATAAGCCCACTCTGTCCGTAAACAGTTTGTACACGTTATTTCTCCCAAACCCAATCTCGGATCATGATTCATTATCGTTAGTGCGATTGAAATGACATGACTGATCCAAACTAAAAGATACACTTAATAGAAGCTTTTTTTTTTAAAAGTATTTTTATATTTTTCTTATTTTTCTTATTTTTCCCCCATTTTCAATCAGTAGCCACATATCCTAGCGCTCATTTTTTCTTACTTTCAAAAACGTTTCTACAATAAAACCATTAAACAATTAAACAATCTCAAACAGTGTTTTATCAAATACCTTTACATGAACAATGACAAACATATAAATACCGATGATCGAGTGTATATTATTCTCGTTTCAATATCTGTGTCACTCTTTAATGACGTCAAACATAATTAAATAATTATGCTCCATCAGAATTAAATGACTTACAGTTACACATTTAACATATAGATTGGTTGTTGAACATTAATGCATAGAGGATACAGCAAACTATCAATGAACAGACCTACGTGTTTTTAACACCCATAGTAATAAGTATGTAATGTTTAGTAAAAGTAAGTAAATTTTCCCTTTAAGACCTTGTGCTCTATAGGGTAGATGATGTAAAGGTCATCTGTTTCTGTGGCCTACGGTTAACGAGGGTGTCATGTGACTAGCTCAACGATAGTCTTTACGTTTCCCCAACTAATGTCAGGTACCCAAATTAGAGATGGGTGGACTCACAGGTACCCAAATTAGAGCTGGGTGGAGTCACAGGTGCCCAAATTAGAGCTGGGTGGACTCACAGGTGCCCAAAGATCCCGAAATAAAAATCCCAGTCTTCACCAGATTTGAACCCAGGACCCTCGATTTAGTTTTTTAATTATATTATTGCATCTTCTTATATATTCGTATATTGTCGTTTTCAGGTTGGTGTTATAATGTCAGGTCTGGGAGGTTTTGTTGTCTCCTTAATTGGATTGTTTGATTTCAACTTTACCGCTGAGCAAGATGTAGACCCCAACATATTCAAAGCGCTGGCTCTCTGTTTTTTCCTCATGATCTCTGTACTAATAACTTTTTCAATAACTTTAATCTACGGTCGAAATTTGTTTCATAAATACAATACACAGACTACGAAGGGTGATGAGAGAAACAAATGCGGTAAATGTCATAATGGAAAGAACAGCGAGACTCAGTCTGTCAATCAATCAACTCATGAACAAGTAAATCATAATGAGACAAATGGCAATGTCAACTATTCCAAAGTGGCAGATTCCGTTCTTCAAAAAATTCAAAATGAGAATGTAGATATTTCGGAAAGTCAAGCTTTCAAGACAGTGCAGTCAAACACTCACATAGACATAGAAAACAAAATGAATATCGTAGACAAACATGATGACGCTAAGATCCAATGGTCGAGTTGTAATGATGACAAACACCAGATTTCATGTTCAATACCAAACTATTTACCTGAGTCTAATTCAGTTTATGTGGACAATTCTCTCGACACGACCATAAAGAAATGTTTTAGGCAAATCTCTTTCCGAGTTTCCCAGTTCTTTGCAGGTTGTATTTCTCAAGTAAAAACTCCTTGGAGATCTAACAAAGTCTATTTTGTATTTCTGTCTTGTCTGCTCGCATTCTTCGCATCGGGAACCAACATTTCGTTCGAACTTTATTTCACAAATTTTGTGTCCGAGGGCGTATATCAAGGGAAAGGTGACGCGCCCCAACAGGATGAAGCTAAACAAAGATATGACAGTGGAATTAGGACAGCTGCAATAGGGACTTTTGTTTTCCAGTCTATATTTTTACTCTACAATGCAGCTCACCAGAAAATTTCTTCAGAAACAGGTAACCAGAGATAGTATCTTAAGAAAATTAAGACTTGGTGAAAGCTAGAAAGGATGCGAGCTTGATCGTAAAATTTGTAACTGCTATGTTTTCTTCTAGCTCTGGTGTATGAGTTCATGATTGTATCGTTGCTGCTGGTGCCTTCACTGCTGGCATTCGTCCTGACCAAAACACTCGTTTCGTTCTACGTGACCATCATTGTGAATGGAGCTTTCAGGACTCTGGTCTTCACCACACCATATATATTGGCAGCTGAGACAATGCGAATGTACGATGATGATCAAGGAGAGGTATTAACAATTTATAGTTGAAACTTAGCGTCTTATGCAAACTGTTAACAGTACTGATGACAGACAGACAGGTATGTGTATACTGTCTGGCATTTGTGATTTGGAAAGGGGCCATCGATGACATGCTGGTTGGCTAGACTATTGGAGTTGTTGATAGAATGATTAGAACATGCTAACATTAGAAAGACATAAATTACACTTGGGAAATTTATAGTTTTTTAAAATAAGCCCCGAAACTCTGCAGCTAATACTACTACTGAGTAATAGTGTCTAGTGAAATGGTCTAATATTTTTCTCATTAGAAGAAATTTTTTTTTTTTTTAAATATTTTACTCCATTTAAATGTTATCTACTATATTACTATGAAACGTGTCGGCTTTTAACTAATTACATATGTATGTGTGTGTGTCTTCAATTCCGAAGATTAAAGATGAGTGCAGTGTTTTCACATGATTACGAAAACCCAGTGCAGATTTATCCACAACTGATGCAGACTAAGCCGTTGTCCTTCGGGGGTCTATTAAAGTATTATGTACGTCATCTATGCCTGTCTTCTACAAGGACTTTTATTTGAGTCCCAAACGTGTGCCCTGGGCCTTCATAAGAGATCTTCAAATTGTCTCTTTCATAGTTTCATCGGCCATCTGCTACCATCCACTTTCCTCTGTGCCAGTGAGGGAAAAATAAATGGCTACTGAGTTGATCTTACGGGGCACCTCCTTTAAGCTCGCCTAAAAAGTGCTTCTATGTTCTAAACATTGTATATATATATATGGGTGTGAGTGTCACAAATGTCCTTTAGCAAAACAAATGTATGCATATGCTTCAGGGCATGTGTGTGTGTGTGTGTTTAGCATGACTTTTCTTTAATGTTCAAAATGCTTTACTTTCATCTCATGAGTTCGCAAGACTATTACAAGCTACTTTATGTATTTTGTTTGTAAATAGATAGTATTTTATTCTGTTATATCTTTTTAATGTACATTTTACGAAACAAACTCATTGCCCTTTGTCTAAAATCTTTTCCCCTTTAAAGTAGTCTTTCCTCTCAATTGATTAATGTTTTCATTGTATGCAAATAACCAAAATATGTTAGGAAATACTTTTATTGTTTGTTTCATATATACTAGTTTCTATTTTAAAATTCTTTTAATTATTTTTTTAGCATGAGGCTACCATAAACAACAGTCTATCGTCTTCTAAAGGTTCAGACAATTCGTACGGATCTGTGATATCCAGCGTTGGCAGCACAGTGCCTTTACATTACCTCCTTCTGTCAACGTTCATGGGACCTTTGCTGAAGGCAACACAAGACTCTGCCAGTCCTTTGTTCTATACGATCTCTATGGCTATAGTGACTGTAGGAGTGTGCTTTAGTATGCTAGTCAGTAGATACCGCTATCAGCGAGCTAAGCCAAGTATACTTGGATAGTTTGTTAATCTGCATAGCCAGGGGAGAATTTAAAGTACATAACACAACGTATTCGAGTATAATCAGCTTGGCATCGATACATGTAATAGCGTAACAAAGTTATGGTATATCTTAAAAGTTTATATTGTTTTATGTGAAGCATCTTATCTTATAATCTTACAAAATACAGAGTTCCTTCAACCAGTATCGTAGCTAGAGTTTGTGGGCCCGGTGGGGGGGGGGGGCTTGACCTCTTAAAGGGTCCCTGCATTTTGAAATTCGGCATCATGACGTGATTACTTAGACTTAGGTCCTCCCGCGCCGTTCGGCGCATTGGGCGGCAAGCTGTCTCCATAAAGATCTGTCACTGGCAATGTCTGAAGCCTCCTTCCACCTGGTGTCCACTGTTTTGAGGTCCTCCATGAAGGTGTGTCGCCAAGTAATACGAGGGCGTCCCTGTTTGCGCTTTCCTTGTTTTGGCTTCCATGTTATCGCAACTCTTGGTGTGCGTAATTCATTTTGACGTAGAACATGTCCCGCAAACCTCATGCGACGCTCAGTCACAACCTCACCAAGTGTTCGACTCCCAGTTCGGCATAGGATTTCCTTGTTTGAGACCCGATCTGTGCAGCTGACTCCCAAAATCCGTCTCAGCCATCTCTGTTGAGCCACATTTAGTCTTTTCTCAATTTTGACAGATGACTTCCACGTCTCACATGCATATGTAGCAGTTGGGATGACGATTGTGTTGAGAAGGTGTATTTTTGTCTCGAGTCCAATGGCTTGGCTAGTCCAAATAGGCTGCAGCCTTTGGAAAATGCTCCCTGCCTTTCCTATTCGGCACTCTACATCATGGTAAGCATCTCCATCATTTGTTATGATGCTGCCAAGGTACGTGAACTTGTCCAGCTCTTCAAGCTTTGAATCGCCAAGTCTGACGGGGACACCCTTTGCCTTATATCCCACTCGCACAATCTTAGTCTTATCCAAGTTTATGCGGAGGCCAATTTTGGGTGCCTCTCTGTCTAGGCTCTCCGTCATTTCTTGAATGCATTTATTTGTAGCCCCGAGTAGTGACGTGATATAATGGCGATAATATTTAATGTAAAAACACATTTTGGACACTCATTATGGAGACCCTCTAAAGTGGGGGAAGGGGGGATTTTCAAATTTGCCCCCGCCCCCCGTTCACCCACCCTAGCTACGTCACTGCCTTCAACATGTAAACACAAATCCAACATTACGCTCAGTGTCGCTCAGTGTCGCTCAGTGTTGCTCAGTGTCGCTCAGTGTCTCTCAGTGTCGCTCAGTGTCGCTCAGTGTTGCTCAGCCTACGGTGAGCAAAAGCACGTCTTGCTCTAAGGCGTATAGGCCATATCAAAGTAGTCTTCTGTTAACTTTGTCTCCTAACTAACCCGCGAAAACAATTGTATCTAACGTTATGTCACTTCAGAAATTCCCGATTATCCCTACCTTCTACGTGCCAGCCTATTGAATCACAAGAATGGTTTTCATAGAAATAGATTCTACTTTTGATCGTTAGTAACAGTAGACTTGTAACTAAAACTAAACTGAACTAGTTTAATTGCTTCTCTTAGCTTCAAAGGATAAATATGTTACTGTTTATTTTTCACGACCAGTTTGTCATAATTTTCTTGTTTGAGGGGATAAGTAGGCCTAGACTTTTGTTTTTATTAATAGTCAACATAATAAGTAGTCTCGATTTGTACGTGCCCGTATGATTCAGTCATCAAGCCTCGTTGTCAACCGTCCATCACACAACACAGTCCAAAAGACAATGAACTAAATTAAACGACACAGCGCGTGCAGAGTTCAAAGGTTAATGTGTTACAGAACAATGTTACCTGGTCGATTGTTAGAGACGCAGTTGTCCTTCTTGAGAAACACCTGTCATTACCTCTATTGCACAGCATTAATTGCTCAAGTCCATTGACATCCATTGGCTCCTATCAGTCACTGTGACATGCAGCAAATAAATATTTACTTCCCTTGTCTTGACTTCGGTTATAAAAAGAACTCAGGTTCCTAATTAAACTTATAACTTTTGACTCGGTTAAGACTTCTGCCATGTGTCTAATGAAAATGTCTGATTAGCCTTTATCAGAAATAAAAAATAATATTGTACACACAATTATTAGTGCCTAATGTTTCCGTGGCTGCTGAAACCAGGGATCACCAAGTAACTCAGCAAAAATGAAGCTTTGCGTTCTAGCTATATGTTTCTGTTTGTGTAAGTTGCTTGTATTTCATTTTATTTAGTATCATATAGGTTTTGAGAAAGAATAGCGAACTATAAATACATGTAAACAGACTACTTTTGACGGCTTTAGAGATGGACAGCTTTTTGTGAACGTAGAGATTTAGCTTAACGACATTCGACGGTTCCCTTTGTTATTATCAAAACTTATTCGACATTCGCTATCAGAGTGGACTAGCTCATCTTGTTGGCCTTTCGCCTGTGTCACAGTGCGGAAGCGCCTAACAATATATATATATATGGTTAAATAGTTTGAAATTATTTCACAAATACATAAGTTATAATTTGTCAAAAATAAAAAAATATGTAATATTGTTAAAGGTTAGAATTCTGGAATTCGCTTAGCTTACATTTTGTTTATATAAAGATTAGCCTATAAGTTCTAAAACATGGACATTAATAAGTCAGTTTTAATCTACACACCTCGTAACATCTTTCATTCTTCAGAAAAGCAAAGAAAAAGAAGATTTTTGTAAAATGTTTTTAATGTTCCTTCAGAGTTGAAGATAATTAACTTTCTAGTCCCGATCAGGACGACGGAGGGTGGGAGCGGCAGGGTTTGACACATCCGAACGACAGTCCACCGCGCAAACCTCACGACCAGGAAGCCAAGATAACAGTCAAGGGGTAGTCATCTAATATCCACTGTCTCGGTACTACATGACCATCATAGCATTTCTAACAGATGATTCATTTACATTCAATGCCAACAAGAAAATTTACCTCTAGCAAAATGAAGCAACGTTTCTCTTTAAAATTATAAAAAGTGATTAAGATTTTTGACATGACACAAAATGATTAAATAACTGGACAAACAAAGCATCGTTAGAAATCGTCACTTCTACTTGCTGAGCAACCCTTTAAATGGACAAACTTTAAAAGTATTTGAAGAATTTGGAAGGATTATATATTAAGCTCCTCTTGTTTTGTTTCTGCTTATTTAACACCAAGAAAGACGCGATATGTAACATGACTTGCTTTTACCCTGTGCTGGGACAAATACACAGAAGTACGTCAATATTACCTATAAATACAAAGCATGACTATTTCATTCTCAACTACAAAACATTATCTCAACTGATGATCATTTGTGAAAATGAAAGTTAATATTGCATGGGACGCAACCAATTTATTCAATAGAAAATCTGTAATCTATGGGATAGCATTGTCTTCCTTAACATTAGAGAATAATTTGTAGGAGATAATAAAACTGTAAATGTAAAGCTAAGGACTCTAATAAAGAATGGTGCATTCAGATTACATACACAAAGGCAGGACTAGGGATTACATTTTAGTGAGAGAAAATAGTAAATTAAATGTTCGACGAATCCGCCTAACACCAACACAGTATCAAGCGAACAAACCAGTTGACAATCCAGATAAAAGAATGATCTTGATCTCTGGCTTGCCACCTAGCGGTCAACAGTCACATGAACCACCTCGCAATACCCACCTTCATCAACAATTGTAACACATCCGACTAGCCAGACTGCTGACTTTCATTAACGTTTACAGCTTAATTGCTAGCCACTCACTGAAACTTCTGTTTGTATTATTTATATGTTGTCCAGAATCTTTGTAGAATCACAGATAGAGCGATAGTTAGTCTAGATATATGCCTAACTGCTGTGTCGCTATATTTGTAATATGTGATAGAGCGATAGTTAGTCTAGATATATGCCTAACTGCTGTGTCGCTATATTTGTAATATGTGATAGAGCGATAGTTAGTCTAGATATATGCCTAACTGCTGTGTCGCTATATTTGTAATATGTGATAGAGCGATAGTTAGTCTAGATATATGCCTAACTCCTGTGTCGCTATATTTGTAATATGTGTGCATCGCATTCATTAAGTGAGTGATCATCGAAGTTGTTCTGTCTCATTTGCAGTTGTAGTCATCAGTGAAGTGATGTGTGAGCCTCAGCATGGCGGATATGGCGGCTACGGAGGACGAGGTGGTCACGGCCTTGGAGCTTACAGGGGCGGAGGATACGGAGGTCGTGGTGGTCACGGACGCATGGGCTACGGAGGGCGTGGCCGTCACGGGGGCGGAGGTCATGGTGGTCGTGGAGGTCACGGGGGCGGTGGTCATGGAGGCGGAGGCCACGGCGTACGAGGCGGCTACGGTGGGTATGGTGGTCGAGGCGGTGGAGGCCACATGGGTCGTGGGGGTTATGGGGGCCGTGGGGGTTACGGTGGGCATCATGGTTAAAACATAATGAAAAACAATTTATTAAATGTTTAAATTGTTAAACGTTTATAAATATGTACATAAAAGTGTTGTTAATATTTTAATACAAGCCTCTATGAAATTGACCCTTAATGTAGCGTATGTTGTTACATAAGTCTCAATGTGGCTTATGTTATATGAGCATCAATGTGGCATATTTTGTACACAGTCTTAATTTAACGTCATTTGTTTAGAGTCTCGGTGTAGCGTATGTTATTATACATTTAACATCTTTAGAGAGTAACAGTTTATTGTGTTTTAAAAGTTTATGTGGAAACTTGTTTTAAATCACAATTGAATTGAAATAATCTTTCGGTGATGTCATCATTCACGCGCATGTCAATCTCATAGGAACACTTGCCATTCACCTGCGATCATTACAAATAAAAAGATATAATTGTAAAAAGTGCTGTTGTTTGTTTTTGTCTGATGTTCAACAGTTGGGTTACAAAAATAGTTTACCATAACTCCTCATATATATTGTGCAAGAATGAATTCATCGACATGGATTGTGGGAAGGCTATTAGCATAATACGTTTTGTCTGGATAAACAACCTGCCCTCATCACAACTTCATGCTATTTGACTATGAATACATTCAACAATATTTTTTTTTGAAGACCTGTGTAAAGCCTGTGATGAATGTATTTTGGCTATTTGATATATATGTTTCTACAATTTAAAAATCTGAAATAATTATAAACCTTAAATTCTTGAATAATAAAAAGACAAAACTAATTTGGATAATCTAGACTATATCATGATCATCCTGCCCAGTGTCGAACGGGGAGTCAGAAGTCAGAACACTATCCAACCCACTAATTGCATGTCATATAAATTCTTGAATATTTACTGTATTACTGGTATTAAAACCAATTGAAGTGTTATATATTTTATTGAAAAAAAAGGGGGGGGTGATCCATAGAACCATCTATTGGCAGTGGTCTTCAACCTATTTTGGCCTACCGCCAATTTTCGATTATTTTCTTTTTAAAAAATCCTCCAGCGCCCCCCTCTAAGAAAAACACTTATAAAGAAGCGTGAGCCAATTTGAACAAAATATCTTCTATTTATTAATGTTTATGCTGTCAATAAAAACTTATCCCGCTTGGGAGACGACCGCATGCCAAAGGCGATTGTCGTGAACTCCTTGGCCTATGACTGACGAGCTTTAAGAAGAACTGAGCTACAGAGGTGCCCCCTCCCCCGTGAGCGCTATAAAGATTTATTCAGGCGCCATTTCGCTCTCACTGACATAGAGAGAAGTACCTGGCAGCATTCTCTGGCAGCAGATAGCCTCTGAGAGAAACAGTTGGAGAGCTCTTACAAAAACCTCGGGACAAACATTTGATACTCAAAGAAAAGCCAGTATTGAAGACAGGCGCAAAAGACGGAAAGAAAACTTAAATAGAACACGAGCATACAACGGCTTTGTCTGCATAAAGTTCGGGAAAATATGTAGGTCGCAGTTGGGTTTGCGTAGTTATGTGAAACACTGGACTCAGCCGTAATCTTCGGCATTAAAGGCAAAAACAGCCAATATTATCATTATACAAAAAAGTATGTCAAATAATTTTCAGTGATTACACAAAAAAATTAATTGTAAAGACTTTCTTTCAAATCCTAAGAATAGTCTCCGTTTAAATTTCTGAATATTAGGGCCTACTGTTTTTTGGTTTAATTGTAAATTTAGTTTTATTTTTTAATGTAAATATTATTATTGCTGAATTCACTACAAAAAGAAATTAAGCTAATGGAAACCTTGTGCCCCATGCAGTCTGACAATATTAGAAATTTCAAGCTTTAAATTAGCCAAAGCAAGGTGAAGGTCACCTCTAGTGGCTACATCCAGTCTATTTCTTGGCTTATTCATTAAGTTTGTTAAGCACTGAATCTATGTTAACAATGTATGTTTACTGAAAAGTTAAAACATAAGCCAATTACGACCACAGTTTCGGAATTTTACTAAAACATTTAAATAAAGCCACATCTCTGTTGTGCCTCCAGGGGCGTAGCTAGGAATATCCATCGTTTGGGGGCCAGGGGGCTTGACATCTTTGGGGCCGCTGCATTTTGCGCAATATTTAATTTAATTAATTAAAAAAGCACTAATTTGGCCCCCCTCCTTGAATGGGTACCCGGGGGATTTTCAAATCCCCCCTCCCCCCACCATAGCTACGCCACTGTGTGCCTCCTATGTTTACATTTTTTTTACTGAAGACATAGTTTTGTAAATTTGTTCATGCAACTCAATTTAAACATCAGTAACAGATGTTTAATAATTGTCATTTAAATATACATATTTTAAATTTTAGAAGCGAATCTTAATTTCTTCATAGAGCATTGTTATGTGAATTGCATAGATATCGGTGTCCTTGGGCAGTAATTCATTTGTCAACAAACAGGTTATGTGAGATTCTGAAACTCTTTAAAATAGATTTAATATCTCGATAAAAGAGAAAATGATATTATCAATAAAAGTTAATCTCTTTCCTAGCAGTCGGAGGTTCGTTTCATTCATTTCTGTTAGATGCCTTCCATGTCAAACATTTTGTTTTAGCCTGCTTTAAGTCATCGCCAACCGTTGACTCTTCCCGTTTCTCAAAAACAAAAATTATTTGAGAGTTAAAAAAAAACGAGCCATAACAATGAACAAACCCCTTTCGAAATCCAGCGAACTTCAGTTTACAACAAGAGTCTAACACCTTTTTCATCCTTTGTTTCACAAAACTGTTGAAAGATGCGCTTATTTTAGGCATGGGTTTGTATTTTATTTACAGTTTTATAATTAGATTCAAATAGAAATGAAATTGCGGGCTAAACTTTTCTTGTGTATCATAACTCACAAGGTGAATAGTGAATAGATTTGTTCTTTATTCTATATTACTTATGAAGTCATTGTAGCGTCTAACCACTGATGGTTCCCTATATGTCCTCATAAGCAACATAACTAGACAAGTTTGAAATAATATTTCATCTCTAACAGAAAAAAAGTCTTTTTGTGTTACATATGTTTTAAAATAAATTTAGTTTTAATCAATTGTTCAACAATATCACAAGTATTTTTTAAAAAGCTATGCATTTTTCTAAGAAGCCATTAAAACATCTCCTGCTTTGCCGTTTTTTTGTTTTTAATATTGTTTTAATTGTAGATTTTTAGAATTGTTCATGAATATTCTTAAATTATTTTTGGAAATCGCTATAGGTTCGTGAAGCCGACTTGGTTTCATAACCTCATCTGAAAATGCCATCAAATTAGAACTTACTTTTTTTCTAGTGGCAATTCACTAAATCTCAAGGAAATATTACATGACATACCAGTGAGTTTTCATAACAACATTTTAGCAATGTTTTTTGTTTTTAAAAGTTAAAATATTCTTTGAAATGTTACCCTTAATATTTTTTGCAATTAACATTTACATATCAATATATTAATATCTGTAGATAAAATAAACTCTAATCTAAAAGGCGTATTACCTACTTTGTTTATCAAATCTTAAACGTTTATACGCGCGAGATCCAAGGACAATAAATACTCTACAATCATAGCAAAAGAGTAAGAATTTTAAAATAGAAAATGGGATTCCCGAACTCAATTTCTAACGCTGTTTCTGTTCTTAAATTAGAAGCAAGTTAACTCTAATTTGTCTATATTTAGTGTCCCAGCTTTAATGTTGAAGAATTTTTAAATTTGTTTTGTTTCAGAGCACCTTTAGTTTCTTCTTTCCGCCTTTATGTCCAGCGCCCCCTTACCACCCCATTTTGTGCCCAGCGCCCCCCTACCTCCCCTTTGGCTCCCAGCGCCCCCCAAAATCTCGAAAACGCGCCCCCGTTGAAGACCACTGAATCTATTGCTACACATATGTGGAAACTAGTTTAGCTTTAATTTTTTTTATTGGAAGAGAATTGAACCTCATAAAACAGCTTTTAGCTACGCTCGTGGAATATGATGATTGTAGTTTTGCTTCAGTTTTTTTATTGGAGGTGTAAGCATAAAACCTCGTATATACGAATGGAATTGGCTGACTGTAGTTTCGCTATTGTTTTTAGTGGAAGGTAAAGGCCTGAGCTATGATTAGGAAATTAATGACTATTTTTGCTTTAGTTTTTTTATTGTTTTTTTTTTTACCTCAAAGGAGGGTTGAACTTTTTTTTTTCGGAGACCTCCCCATCCTTGCTTATCACTTGACATAAATTGTCAAATTTATAGGAGAATCGCTTTAATAAGGCTATAATAAGGCTAGTCTTCGAATGCGAAGATGAGTGAGGAATGTAGTATTTCCCATGGTTATATTCCTTTTCGAAATACATGTCCAGAAAGAGCTCACACACACCTTGAACCAATGAAGAGTTTTGTATGGTAATAGAAGGTGTTGTTATATATGATGGGACCTCTTATCCTATCTTATAAATACAGACGCTAATTCAAAAATGTATTATTAGTACTATTTTGCAAACAGAAACATAAAATTCAACA
The DNA here is from genome assembly GCA_036873155.1 of Biomphalaria sudanica. Taxonomy (NCBI): domain Eukaryota; kingdom Metazoa; phylum Mollusca; class Gastropoda; family Planorbidae; genus Biomphalaria; species Biomphalaria sudanica. The sequence continues at coordinate 206,881 of JAZGLO010002981.1, forward strand.
CGCTACATGCTTCTAATAATTGTGTATGACCTCTGTTCAGTATTTCAGCAGGGCCGCCGCTACCTATTGTGCAATGTGTGCATTGCACGCAGGCGGCCGATTTTAGGGGGCGGCCAAATCATTATTCCAAGGTTACTTTTAAAAAAAAAATTATTAAACAAAAAAATGAAATATTAAATAAATTTTAAATAAATTCTAATTATTCCATTATTCTTTGAAAAAAGAAACGATATTCGTACATAAAAAATTATTTTGAAAACTAGAACAAATACAATTGACGTACTTAGTGCAAATGTGAGACGATCTTATGACATGAAAGCGAAGAAGTAGATTTTGTTTGATATCAGTTTATTTCATTACTATTAGATCTATATCTCATCTCAAGTTGAATCGTGAATAATAACAGTTATATTGAGTTTTTGTTTGAAAAGAATCAAAGACGTTAGTGGAAGTTATTCAAAGGTTATTTATCAACAAAATTATAAAACGCCTTCATCGGTTCAGTTGTACTCAAGGAGGGGGGGAGGGCGGTAAAAAAAGGGTTCGGACCCGTTGCCGACGTGAGCGGAAACCTGCCGCATCTACAATTCTATCTCCAGGAATAACTTTTTACAACACTTAAAAATGATGTCGGCACCAACACAATGTCCGGAACAACAACAACGTTTGAGTGAACTTTCATGGCATCACTTTGGATTCTATACACAACACAGTGTTCAATTCATAGACATGAAAAATAAAACCTACAAAATTATGACTAAGTTTCTTTTCTTTTTTATTACATTCTTTAAAAAAACTCAAGGGCCTCACTGTCGAGGCCTACATCGCTCCTCTGGACTTCAACTTTTATTGTGGGCTTAAACGAAAATATTTTCTCGGGTTGACACCCGGGAATGTGAGAATCACTGCCTTACTCTGTTTTTTTTTACAAGTAATTGTTTACGTGACTTGTACTTAGGATTATTTACTTTCTTTAAACTCAAGGAAAATATTCAGCGCTTAGTTGCTTCATTTGTTGGATAAATTTATAGGCACCTCTGAATCCATGTATGTTAGATGATTGTGGATACAATGCACATCTCTCCAAAATACAGTCATGATAATTATCATGAAAGTGTACAGAACGTTGAAAAAGTTTCACTGTCAATGGCTTCTGTATTTCGAGCTTTTTTTTCCGGATTATATTTTATTTCACAATAACAAACAAGTTAACATATCAGAGTCCAGACCATATAACACTGTTGAGTAGTCAAAGTTATCGAGAAATGGTATATAGATCATGATCATTTCCGTTGTTCATTGTAATATACCTGCCGCAGCTCAGCAATTATACAGTAGCATAAGCTAGTAGTCTGAACGATGCCGTGGCTGACGCTCTAGCTCGAGAAGGAGCGCTGGCCGTGCCCACTTTCGAATCACCAAGTACGTTTCAACAGGCTACCACAGTTATACGAGAGTGGGTACATGAAAAGTGGTTGAAATCCTGGGATGACTCCAACACTGCCAGGGGAGTCTGGCAGCACATGCGTCGCCCAAATCGTGAGGACCCGTGGTGGAGGCTAAAAAGGTCGGAACAAACAACAATAGTGGCGTACGGGACACTGCCCCATAGGTGCGTACTTCGCCCGGTTCCGACCAAATTTTGATGCCCGTTGCCGACACTGCGGGGAATCAGAAGAGACGACGGCGCACGTCTTGCAAGAGTGTCCGCAGCTCCGCGGGAAGACGTATCCAGTGGTTCACTATGTTTGTATGGAAGCTATGAGGCACTACGCCAAACAGCAGAGTTCCTTACCAGGGCACTACGGGAGTCCTAGGTCTCCCTGCCTTGTCACCAATTGAAGTTCATCTCAGTAGTCTGAACGAAATAAGTTTTTTAAGTTTATCACAAAAAAAAACCCACAAAAAACAAGATGTCAGATTTCTGTACGCACGTATGTCCGAAATTGTTCCTAGTGCATGATTCATGATTCATGGTTGTACTTGAGGGGTACAACAACTGTGCGAATATAAAAGGGAAAAATAGAATGGCCTATAAAAATGGATTTTAATACAATGCCACTTTTGGAACAGTGTCCAGCTCAGTCTTAATGAATTTTTTTTTAGAAAAAAAAAAAAAAAGCGGGTGGGCGGCATTTTAAAATTTCGCACGCAGGCGGCCACAACCATCGCGGCGGCCCTGAGTATTTGTATGAATAGATCTTTCATTTACATTTGTTTATACCAATTGTGATCCTTATGAAATTTCACTAGTAGCCCGCATATTGGGTAAGTGGGTTGGATAAATACACATCAGGTGTCATCAATACTGAAGACGCCTCTGTTAACCCTCTCCAATCATTTTTAGTTCAAAAATGTATCATTGAAGCAACAAGGTAAGTTCTGTAAGACTTTCAATAAAACATTTGTCAAAATGAATGTATTATATATAGTTTAGATCTCGTAAACTAGAAAAGATAGTGAAAATCCAACATCATAATATTTTAGACCATTCAAACTTCTGATGCAAAGGTTACTTTTTTCATTTCTGGAAGCGAAAATCTAATTTTTTAAATCACTTATGCAAGCAGTTTTTTTCATAAAATTACACCACTTTTACAACTATTCACTATTAATAGTAACAAATACGGGAGGCGCATTGGAAGGTGGGATTATAGTAAATCATATATTTGATACATTTATGCAAACGTTTTAGATTTTTTGTAAATTTTATTGTTAAGTTAATTAAGTTCTGTTATACTATTCACTACATTTACAAAAAAAAATGTATACTTTTTAAAAAAAAAAGAAAAAAAATCTATTTAGTATGCATATAAGTTAGACATAATTTAAAACAACAATTAATAAGTAGTTTTTATATTACCTGTGAGGTTGATGATTTTATTAGTTGAATTCGTTATCTCTCTTGTGTGAGACAGAACTACCAGCTTGTCTCAGAATTGTTTCTGATTTGAAGACAGAAGCAAAAAGGAAACTAACAGATCAACATATCATTATTGCGAGGAGTCTACAATTTTTTGACTAACTTCAGCAAAAACCTATTCTAGGGTACAATAAAAGTCTTCTGAAAGAATAAAGGGTCAGAATGTAATGAAGATCAATTATATATATATATATATATATATATCATGGGCGTAGCCAGGGGGGGGGGGTTAACCCCCCCCCCCGAAATGAAATCGGAATTTAGTGAATGATTTTTTGCTTTGATTTTGTTTATTTTAGGTGAGATTTTAATACTAAACCATCAATTGCCCCAGCACAACCAATGGAATTTTGAGTTTAAAACCCCTTACCAGGGGGTTTTGAGTTTAAAACCCCCCTATAAGGTGGGTTCGAATTTAAAAACCCCTACCAGGGGTTTTAAGTTTAAAACCCCCTACTAGGGGTTTTGAGTTTTAAACCCCCTACTTGGGGGTTTCGCAGTTAACCTCCCCTCTTCCATAAAAAAAAAAATGCAAACGAAAATCCCCTAATTCCAAGAGCACAGTTAAGGGAGATTTTGATTTTAAAACCCCCTCCAAAATTTACTTTAAACCCCCTCTTCAATATAAAAAAAAAGTTAATCACGCACTCAAAATGTTATGAGCGTAGTAAAATGGGTTTGACTTAGTTTTTAGTTTAAACCCCACTTCAGCGGGGTTTGAAAGTAAAAAATACCTCTTTAATAATAAAAACAAAGCAAATTATATACTCAAATTGTTTTGAGTGTAGTCAAAGTGGTTTTGAGTTTAAACTCCCCTGCAGTGGAGTTTGAAGCTAAAAAGTACCTCTTCAATATAAATAAAAGCAAATTACTCACACTAAAATCTATGAACGCAGCCAAAGGGGTTTTGAGTTTGAACCCCCCGCCAGGGGGGTTTGAGGCTAAAAAATACATCTTCAGTGTAAGAAAAAAAGCAAATTACGCACTCAAAATGCTATGAGCGTTGCCAAAAGGGGTTTTGAGTTTAAACCCCCAATTCAGAGGGGTTTAATGCTAAAAATACCTCTTCAATATAAAAAAAAGCAAATTACACACTAAAATTATTTGACGGTAGCCAATCCAATCGGGGGTTTTGAGTTTAAACCCCTCTTCTACAGATGGCGTTTGTTTAAAGTTTAAAACCCCTCCAGATGGTTTTCAGTTTAAGATCCCCCTACAGAGCATTTTGAGGTGGAAAACCCACAACAGATGATTTTGACGATAAAACTTTTCTTTTCGATATAAAATCTAAAGCAAACTACAGTCACTTAATTCCAAGAGCGTATTTAAGAGTGGTTACACATTTTTACCAGTGGCAGGGCTCCCTTAATAAACTGCAGTGAATAGTCATCTGCCGAAATTGAAAAACACTAAATGTGGCTCAACAAAGATGGCTAAGATTTTAGGAGTCAGTTATAGAGATCGGGTTTAAATCAAGGAAATCCTATGCCGAACTGGGAGTCGACCCTTTAGTAAGATTGTGAGAGAGCGACGCGGGACATGTTCTCCGACAAAATGAATTACGCATAAGATGAGTTGCAATGATACCTAGTACAACTTAACGCCACTCATTCATTGAGGTCCTCATGGCAGGTTGGAAGAGGCTTCAGACATTACCAGTGACAGATTTTTATGGAAACAGCTTGACGTCAAATGCTCCGAACGGTGCGGTATGGTCTAAGTCAGTAAGAATAGCACATTAGGTTTTTGAAATAAAACTTTTTAATAGCAGGAAAATGCACTGTAGATACCTCAGAATATGCATTTTGTTGGCTTTCAATACCAGAAATAGTGCTTGGCATATAAAAAAAAAAATCGCGGGGGGGGGGGGAGGGTCCCCCGAAAAAAAATCCTGGCTACGCCCATGATATATATATATATATTTGGCGGGTGGGAGAGAAAAATCCCCCCAACCTCCCCCCCCCCCGAAAAAAAATCCTGGCTACGCCCTTGGGGGCAACCTTCTTTCTCCATTTTTCTCTGTCACTTGTCTTTAATAAAATTTCATTATGATGTTCTTTCTGAAAATATTGAAACCTGCCTTTTACCTGCTTGTGTGGAGAACTTCGGGGCCGATTTTGAGTTTGTTTTTCCACACAAACTGTCTTTGTAAACTTGTTTAATTATATTTCTTAAACCTTCTTTGGTCTTAACTTCTTGTTAAATATAACATCTTGAGGGCAGGTAAAACCTTATCATATCAAATGCCTGTTCATCCATAGGAGGAGGACAGATTTTTACAGATAAGGCAAAAACATTACTACAACAATGTTAAAACTGTGCTTGCAATGAATTTTGATGTGACAACGGTAAATAATATGCTGCAAAACAACAATAGTAAGAATATCATACATATATTTGTCAGTCAATGCGACTTTTTACTTTACATCCACGTAAATAAAGATTATATTTTCTTTTCAATAGTCCTTAGTGGAAAAAATGCCATTATCTTTATCCTAGAGGAACTTAAGTTGATTACATCAATCTGACAGAAAGAATAGAAATACGATTGTACGCAGCACTAACTTTTATGTAGTGGGCTGGGAGGGGAAGCTGATAATTAAAAGTGATACATTGTACCAGAATTCAAGGGCCCAAATCATGTTTGCGTGTATATGTCGAGGTCGCGTTATAAGGCGTATTTTTCCAAATCAAACCAAAAGTTTATGCCGGAGAAATTAGGATGCGCAGGTTTAAAAAAAAAGGGGGGGGGGCTTGAGAGAAATAAAGAGAAAGAAAGCGTGTCGTTAAATTTCATTATAATAATAAGGATTGTATTCGAGCACAATGACCATTTGACCTAACCTTTTTAACTATCTTTTTAGATTTAAACTCTTAAGAAAGACCGAAAAAATGTCTTATGGAATTTTATCGTCCACTCAAGCGTCACAGGCCGCTGATATCGAAATCTACCAACTTCGACCCTGGCATCTTCTCATTATCTGCGCAGCTCTTTTTGCTCAAGAGGTGGCCATCACGAACGAGCTAATCTACATGGTCACGTGGGAGAAGCTTCTTGGGGTTCCCTTGGAGTATGTGTCACTGTCGGGGGTCATTTCTGGAATTATTGGTTTCATTTCCATCCCGTTGATGGGCAGATTTGGAGATAAAGGCAATCGATTGCGAAGAAAGTCTCTTCTGGTAATCGGCAGTGGCTGTTGCATCCTTTTAGGATCATGTTGCATTTTTGTTGGGTTTATCATCAAATTGCTGGTTTTACACAACTATGACAATAGCCATCCCAGTCTGTCAGCGTGGAATCAAACCTGCCAGAATCAAAATGTCGAATCTTTTGTTAATGAAACAAGTTTAAATGAGACCAATTGCCAAATACTTTCAGTTCCTGGTAAGTTCAACAAATTAGACGGAATATCTTCAATTTTGTTTTTAAAAGTAATAATAAGAATCACCCTGTCTTTGGTAAGGGTTAGATGTTAGAGGTCAACGGTTAGAAGTTAATTAAACTTTAACTCGATTCCTCTTATTTTTTTTCCCTCGGTAAGTGCATCACTAATTCATTTATCAGACATTGTATTAGTATTATTTTTTCGGCAATATTTTTTTTTTGTCTCGATTGCCGGCTGCTGCTCCATTTTACAGACGTTATTTAATCCATTTGTTATTCGTTGATCTTTTTTATTTTCGTGGATAATTTTGAAAGTGAGCCGTTTCTAACAATATGACAAGACCAGCTTTTGTCTCTTTATAATAATCAGGGTTTCCTTCTATTTTAACAAACAACATGGTACACCACTAGCAATGTAATCCATTTGTTTATTCGTTGATCTTTTTTTATTTTCGTGTTTAAGTATGTGTTATCATACCCCGCTTAAACCTTTATTACGTTTTTTTCTAATCCAATCACGAAATATACACCAACATTTTTAGGAAAATTTAACATTGTACAAAATGGCATCATTTGATATGTAATAACATAATGTATTATAGAAATGATTAAATGTAAACTGATCTTTTGTGTAAAATCGAATTACAAACATCGAGAGTACCTTGTTCATCCGTATAAGTTTTAAAACGTTTTATTGCGTTCACTTGACTTCCTTGACTTAATCCTTACGACTACCAGTAAAGCCTATTGCCAATGTTCTCTGTTCTGGGCAATGTCATGATGTTCCACTTTGTACATTCTGTCAGCTTTTGGCTTTTTTGTTTCTTGATCTCCTCCATTTATCTCACAGTCTAAATCTGTCTTTGTAGGTTCCAGTTTAGAGCTTGATTTGTAATAGTTTCCCTTGATCTTGGAATAGTCATACCAATCTTATTCCATTTGCCTCTTTTGATTGCCTGTTCAATTGTTTTTTTGGTTAGCTGTTTTCTATAGAGTTTAGTAAGATATATTTTGGCCATGTGTCGTAAACATTTTTTGTTGAATGCCTTGACCTAGCCTGCATTGCTATTGGTACTCTCACCCACGTCGCCTTTGCCTTGCGCCGCTTCTGCTGCTTGGGAAACGTGTCTAAGAGTTACACATTTTTAGGACTTGGTTTAAAATCTTAACGTGTTATATCTAAAATTGGTTTAACTTGGACAAAACTAATTGTTTGCATGTCTACACAATTCCTTCTTTTATAACCAATGACATAAGAGAATGACATAAAGAGACCAAAAGTTTGAGATCAAATTTCTTTTTTATTTGTTGTTAAATATTTTCTTTTTTTAGTCTATAATTTGCTTTTTAAATAGGTCTGCGTTTCAAAGTGACCAAACTAGTAGAATTTCTAAATTATGTTTAAAAAGATATATTATTGTTTATATTTATCGCTGCCTGAAAAGAAGCTATTTTATCACCTGAAACTATATAAAAAACATATTCAATGTAATACTTGTATTTCATTGAAATGTACCAGTTTAAACATTTTAAATTTTAATTTAAAATATACATCTAAATAGAAATTTGTTTTGTAAAATTTTTATAATACAGAATTGTAAAGAAATTCTATATATAACATGGTATTTCGAATTTTTATGTTAAAAAAAGATTCCTTCATTTATAACCAAAGATGGTACACCACTATCAATTTAATGTCGGGATATTTTTGCCGCTGTCTTGCCCTATCAAAGTATAATAGTTTTAATTAATTTAATTGAATACACATTTTGTTTTCTATTGCGCATCTTTCATGCTAAAGCTTGCTCAGTGCGCTATGGTCCTATCTTGCTCAGTGCGCTATGGTCCTATCTTGCTCAGTGCGCTATGGTCCTATCTTGCTCAGTGCGCTATGGTCCTATCTTGCTCAGTGCGCTATGGTCCTATCTTGCTCAGTGCGCTAAGGTCCTATCTTGCTCAGTGCGCTATGGTCCTATCTTGCTCAGTGCGCTATGGTCCTATCTTGCTCAGTGCGCTATGGTCCTATCTTGCTCAGTGCGCTATGGTCCTATCTTGCTCAGTGCGCTATGGTCCTATCTTGCTCAGTGCGCTATGGTCCTATCTTGCTCAGTGCGCTATGGTCCTATCTTGCTCAGTGCGCTATGGTCCTATCTTGCTCAGTGCGCTATGGTCCTATCTTGCTCAGTGCGCTATGGTCCTATCTTGCTCAGTGCGCTATGGTCCTATCTTGCTCAGTGCGCTATGGTCCTATCTTGCTCAGTGCGCTATGGTCCTATCTTGCTCAGTGCGCTATGGTCCTATCTTGCTCAGTGCGCTATAGTCCTATCTTGCTCAGTGCGCTATTGTCCTATCTTGCTCAGTGCGCTATGGTCCTATCTTGCTCAGTGCGCTATTGTCCTATCCATTGTTGTGAGGCAAGGGGAGTCTAGTCAGTCTATCAGGTGGAACAGATGAAGACATTAAACGCCGTATAAATCTAGCGCGTCAGACATTTACACAGCTAAAACCAACCTGGAAATCTCCTCACATCTCAAACAAGACTAAACTAAGAATCTTTAACTCTAATGTCAAGGCTGTCCTACTGTATGGTTCTGAAACATGGAGAACAACTGAAGCGACAACAAAAAAATACAGACCTTCATCAACAGATGCCTGAGAAATATCCTAAAAATACACTGGTACAACAAAGTAGAAAACACCAAACTGTGGGAGATGAGTGGACAGAAAAATATAGAGGTACAGATCTTAGAGAGGAAGTGGAGATGGATTGGTCACACCCTTAGAAAAGATACCAGCAACAGAGCTAGGCAGGCCTTAGAGTGGAACCCCCAGGGAACAAGACGCAGAGGAAGACCAAAAAGAACATGGCGACGCAGTGTACTTGAAGAAGCATAGAAGACCGGAAAGAGCTGGGAAACCATCAAAAAGCTAGCAAGAGACCGTGGAGAGTGGCGTGTTTTTGTCGAGGCCCTATGCTCCATGAGGAACTCAAAGGAGTGATGATGATGATGATGATGATGATGAGGCAAAGGGCTATCTATGGGAAGGTTTCCGTGATTTCTTAATGCGCTCAGTAAATACAACTCTGCACAAGTTGGAATTCAAATCCGAGTCCCTTGAAAAGGAACCAAGCGGTTTATGCATGCTCTTTTATTTTATACAACACTTATTAAAGTTTATGTACCCAAAAAAAAAATTATTTAATTCAACAATTGTGTCATCACTCAGGAGAAAAAGAGTTAAATTTACGTCAGTCCAGTACACCCTCTGCCCGAACCATTGACTAACCAGTAATCTGCTAAGTGTAGTTTGCTCTGAAATAGCTCTTGTCAGAACTAAAAACAAAATATAATAAAGTCTTACAAAATGTGGCAGCATTAGGGTCTCTCATTTTAAATTTTACATTATGATTGTTAAAAAGTAATGCTTAAATATGCCAAGCATATCAATGTATATATCAAATGTATTTAACACTCTTTGCCTGCCAGTACGTATTTTATGTATAGTAAGTGCCTCTCTTTAGTTTGCTTAACAAATTTTGTCGATTTCAGGTTGGTGTTATAATGTCAGGTCTTGGAGGTTGCCTAGTATCCATCGTTGGACTGTCTGACTTTAACTTTACCGCTGAGCAAGAAACAGACCCCAATCTACTTAAAGCTATAGCTCTTAGTGTTCTACTCATGGTCTCTGTAGTGATAACATTTCCAACGACTTTAAGCTACGGTCGTTACTTGTTTCATCAATACGATACTCGGACTAAGAAGGATGGAGAAAGTAACAACTAAGGCTATAGTCATGAGGAAGACAGGCACAAGCAGCAACTGCATGCCAGTGAAAAAAACTTATGAACAATTAAATCCTAGCGCGACCAACGCTAAGCTAAACTATTCCAAATCCAAATTACCAGGTTTATCTCTTCAAAAGACTCAAAATGTTAATGTAGATCTTTCGGAAAATGAAGATTTAAAAACAGTACAATCTGAAGCACCCATAACATTTGAACGTGATCTGAACATCGAACAAAAAAATAAAGAAATCGAAATCTCGTTAAGTCAATGGAATAACTAATAGCTATGACGAGCACCAGATTTTATGCCCCATACCAAATCATTTCTATGAGTATAGATCAGTTTATTAAGGAACCAGAACGAAATGTGCTAAGCTAATCTCTTTCACAGTTTCCCGATTATTTGCAAGATTTATTTCCCATCTAAAAAGTCCTTGGAGATCTTACAAAGTCTATTTTGTATTTCTATCTTGCCTGCTCGCCTTTTTTGCATCGAGTACGAGCATTTCATTCGAACTTTATTTCACAAATTTTGTGTCAGAGGGAGTATATCAAGGGAAAGACGACGCGCCCCAACAGGATTAAGCTAAACAAAGATATGACAGTGGAATGAGGACAGCTGCAATAGGGACTTTTGTTTTCCAGTCTGTATTTTTACTCTACAATGCAGCTCACCAGAAAATTTCTTCAGAAACAGGTAATCAGATATAGTATCTTAAGAAAATTAAGAATTTGGGAAAGTTAGGAAATGATTTGAGCCTTGATCGTAAAGTTGTTTTCTGCAATGTGTTCTTGTAGCTCTGGTGTATGAATTCATGATTGTATCGTTGCTGCTGGTGCCTTCACTGCTGGCATTCGTCCTGACCAAAAAACTCGTTTCATTCTACGTGACCATCATTGTGAACGGAGCTTTCAGGATTCTGTATTTTACCACGCCATACATATTGGCAACTGAGACAACGCGAATGGACGAAGGCGACCAGACAGAGGTATTCGAGAGCTATAGTTTACAGTAAATGTCTTATGCAAAAAAAAACAAAAAACTCTTGTTTAAAAAATTACTTTGAAAGAATACTAAATCTCAAAATTCTGCAGCTGACAGAGTGCATCGTGTTATATTAATTATAGCAGAAATAAGTTTCTATGTTCTCATAAATGGTATTAAAAAAATAAAACTGTCAGAAAAAATGGCATAAGTGTGAAAATGTAAGATTCACTACACAAATGACCAATGAAATTAAATCTTTGATCATCCTTGAATGCATATTCTTAGGTAAAAGTGTCTTTATCAAAAGCCTAGAATTTATTATTATTTTCAGTGAGACGTACTCTTTGCCTTTTGTCTTCAATCATCTATCATTTTTAGTATTCTTTTAAAAAAATAATAGTTCTACTCCAAACAAATACTTTAAATGGGGTAAGTTTTAAATAAATGTTTTGCTTTATTTAAAATTCTATTTTCTGTTTAAATTTCTTTTTCTTTTTTAGCACACGGCTACCTCCATAACCAACCGATCATCAGGGAACAGTTCAGATGCTGCGTACGGATCGGTGATATCCAGCGTCGGTACTATGGGGCCGTTAAACTTTATCATGGTGTCAAGCTTCATGGGGCCTCTCCTAAAGGCAACACAAAACCCTGCCTGTCCTATATTCTATTCGATCTCTGTGGCCATAGTGACTGTAGGAGTGTCCTTTAGCATAATAGTCAGTAGATACCGCTATCAGCGGACTAAATCAGGCATGGTAAGATAGTTTGTTAACCAGCAGTGTCAGAGGCGAGATCGGCTTCTACAAAACTACCTATTTGCGCTACTAGTGTTTGAACAGATTGGAATCGATGCGTGTAATAATTTAACAAAATATTTAGAAACCTTTAGAGGCGTGTAAGACAAATCATTAAAATTTGAAATGAATATCCAAGTACATATTGTTTTTATGTAGCCTAAATATGTGAAAAACATTTTTGAATAGAGACATCATTAAAAGCTATTTTTAGTCTTTGGATATTAATGACACCAAAATGTTGAGAAAATGTTGGTCAGTACATTTGAAGAGAGTCCATACCGGCAGTGGCCAGTCTCGTTGAGCTTTGTCAGTTGTGTCTCTCCAGACAGCAAAGTCTTAACTTATATATTATATTGTTACGTATTTCTGAATCTTCTGGCTAAATGTACTAGTAGGCACACAAATAAAAACACTGTAAAGAACTTGACGACTAAACTTTCAGCTTCATATAACTTTAATGACTATTAACTCTTGTCAATTTGTTACTGTAACATGTAGCGTAGAAGACTGTACAATATCTGTCAGTTTACAGTTAGCTATACTTCGTTGCAATTCATCTCTTCTCAACTTGCATCGAGCCGTATTCCACAGAACAGACCAAGGAGGTTATATTTAGATGGAGATGGCGGTTGCTATCAAATGTTCATTATCGGTTGAAGCCAGTGGGCGGAGCCTATTCGCCATATTGGTTTACTCAAAACATTCCATCCGTTTTCATTGCGATACCAGTTTTCTAATTCTCGTAACGACTCAAATTAGCCTCGTATTTTGTCATCATGTTTTTTTCTAAACTCCTCTAAGGCCCAAGTTCATATCTGGTAGTCTAGATATTCCAATGGATCAATTACAAAGCGCTGTAGAGCATGTAAAGTGATTTATACGATCACCTGATCGAGGCCTACAAAACCGAAATATAATGATTACATCGAAACTAAGCACTATTGTGGGCTGAAAAAAGCACAAAAATGATTTGCAAGAGGTTTGTTATATTTTTGATACTTTTTACCGCACTGAAATCAACACAAAATTGAAGTGAAAAGAGTACTACTACCTACTAATAATAATAATGTTACAGTAATACTAACTAATCTTTCCCTAATTAAACTCTGACCTACATTTTAGTAAATATTTCTTCAACGTTAAAAACATAAACTTTATTTGGTTTAACTTTTGTTTTTATTCCAATTTTTTTATTTTAATAAAATGTTTTTAGATTAGGAATAGGCATATAAATTTTGTTTCACATAAAAAAAACATACTGTACTGCGTACAAGCGTATGCCGAACAAGAAGGCATTTGTAATGTTTATTTTATTCTATACACTGTGTTTTTAACGTTTTTTAAGATATTGTACAATGTACAGATATTTAAATAATGTCGTGAAATATTGTCGAACAAATTTCTCAACAAAAAAAAACAGACTACACGTTTTAATTTGAGTAGACCAAGATGGCTGCGATTTGGCTTCAACCTAGTGACGTCACGCCATCTCCATCTAAATATAACCTCCTTGGAACAGACCAACGACACACTTCCCAGTGTCGCTCCAGGTCTCCCAAAGCTGAACCAAGTCGTACTCAAGTCTACCGAATCAGAGCAGCACACGTCTTACATCGACTGTATCGACTGTAACGGCTCAAGTCCACTGTAGTTCGCTGTATAGACTTTAACGACAGTAGTCCACTCCAGTTAACTCTACCCTAGTTAACTTGCATCGAGTCGTACACATTTCTCTTCCACTAGAGCCGCACACGTCTTACATCGTCTGTATCGACTGTAAGGGTTCACTCACGACTCACTCACGACTGACTTTCACATGAACTCTCTGGCTTATATAGAGTCCCAAATCACTTGTCCATTGTTGCAAAAACACTGCTAGTATCCTCTGGAACAACACGGGAGGAAACATTACATCCTGTCGTTGTTTATACATGTCGATTCCAGAGAACACCTGCTGCAGTGTCATCTCGCCGAGGTCACTACTAACTGTCAATGTTCATTCGTAACACTGCCTCCTTCGTAGATCTGTTCGTCCTCTGGAACAACAATTGATTACAATTCGGTCACTTTACAATAAAAAAATGTAGTAATTATTTAATTAAAGATAAAATAAGTGTTGTAATCTGAATCTTAATTTAGCATATTTAATTATAAAACAACAAGGTTTTCAAAAATATGGATTCGTTAAATGCAAACACATTTCAATCCAATACAGTTAATATGACTCCACATTGTTATTTTACACCAGACTAAAGAGCGAACCAATAAGCATCCTTGTGTAATCTAACTGATAGTGGCACTTATCTAACTAGGTCAAAACATGGTTCCAATGTGTTGTTAGTTCATGAGAGATATCGTCTGACAGGTACATGTATAAGGTTAGCTTGATCTGTTATTGCAGTGTTCTTGTGATTTGATAGCAAGCTGTGCCTGTGTACATTGATAACATATCGTGTGAAACTATACTTAAATCTATAGTTTCGTACACGTGCGCCTTAATGAGTGTGTGTTTGAACTCTTTGTTTTCAGTTTTCTTTTCTTGGAAACTCAATTTGTTTCGCTAAGATAATGACATTGAATTTACACCTGACTACAGGTCAGTTGTACACATTTCTTCTCACACTGAACTAGCAAGGTAAGCACATCAATTTTTGCTTAGCGAAGTCTATTCTTTTCTCTTTTTTTCCCCTTTTTCTTCATACAATGTACTTCGATTTTTTTTAACCTTTAATAATAAAAAGACTCGATGCCCAGAAAGTGCTTGTTTCACTATATGTAATTTTAAACTTCAAATTTTAGTCTGGCGCAAGAGGTAGACCTATATGATATGATTGACAAGTAGTATTGTCTACAATATAATAGTACAAAAACAAAAATATTTAAGTACGGTTTACTTTCGTTGCATCAGGGCCGGCCTTAGAGAATTGGAGGCACTAGGCAAAATGAATTTGGTGGCCACGAGTGAAATATAAAAATAAAATTGTGCAAAATATTAAAGACCTGTTGTACTCCAACAATAACATTGGGAACAATTTTCGCCATTGAGAACAAGTAACATTGCTTAGTATATAGAGATACACCAGATATAACCTCACCAATCGGAGGCCCTATGCGTATGGTCGGCCCTGATGTGTATGTGTGCCTTTTTGCAATGCAAGTAATTTTATATAAATAGATGTTGATCTACATGTATTATCAGAAGAGGCTTTAAAATTACATAATACATTGTATGGGTACTCCTTTTTTTACCACTTCAGACATGATCCAATTTGTTTTCATATTTGTCTTTTTGTATTTCCTTTATTCCAGTTGTATTTTTTTTTTATTTCTCTAATAAAAAAACAACAGAAGTTGCTTGTTAGTTTATTCATTAAAATTCACATGTTTTCTTTTCAAAAGATTATAAATAGAATGACTAATAGCAATAGAATCTTTGAGTGTTGACAAGTCCTACTGTGCCATACAATTCTGTAGCTTTACCTTTTTAACCCTATACCTGTGACATTAAATATAACCGAACTTATATTGGCTAATACATAGAAATCACATTTAAAAATTGTATACGTGAATTGTATTCTATATTGCTGTCAGCATGTTGTTGTTAATCTTGTCTTATAAATTACATACGCTCTTTTACAAGATGTATTCGCCTTAATCTAGTCTCATAAGTTAATACAAGACTTAAACTGTGCTAAGGTCGTTGGTTGTCCCGGCAGATTCAGACAAGTCACCCCATGCACTATTAGCACTATGAAAGAAGGAGCACTTGTACGAATTATTCCTAGCATTTGAAATAAGAAAATGTGTTTTATATTGTAAAAGCTATGAAATTTATTATGTTATACAATTAAAAAAACAACAACAATTTAAGCTAAATGTCCCAACGACGTTAGACACTGAGCTAAAGTTACAATTATGTCTTTTTAAAAATGTTATTTATTGGTACTTTCATTATATAGATATTCAGAACTAGATCTACCTAAACTTCTGATTTAAAGCTCGAAAGATCTCAATTCTAATCTAGATCCTAGATCTACTATACCTAGAATCTGACAAAGAAAACAGCCCAGCGACTCTTTTTTCTATACAAACTCAATAGCTTTAAACTAAGCAAGAAGATCCTTGAGACATTTTACCGCGCGACTATACAATATCTGCTAACATACGGAATAACTTGTTGGCAAGGCAACGCCTCATCTAAACTGTTGCGACGTCTAGAAAAAATCATTAAAAAAGCATCTAAAATTACACTTACAACATTACCACATTTAAAGGAACTTTTTGAACAAAAGTGCCTAAGAAAAATCGAAAAAATCTTCGAAGACAACGGCCACCCGCTCCATCAGAACTACGACAGGTCGTCGCGAAGTGGGCGACTGCTGTCAATCAAAACAAGAACGGAGCGGTAAAAAAACTCGTTCGTACCTCACTCGGTCAGACTCTATCACCGCCACTCATTGATCAGGGAACATGAAATGCACCAAGATACCTGTGTGTAGTCGCTGAATGAACTCTTTGTGTTGTCTGTTGTATTTGTGTGTATTTTTCTGTTGTGTTGTCTTTATATGAGAAAAGAGTCCTTGTAATCACAACAAATTTCCGTAAGGATCAATAAAGCAGTCTTAGTCTTAGTCGTAGTCTTTTGCCCTATTTATTAGCAACGACCCGCTTAAAATTACTTCATAAGCTTCTGATCTCCCAATTCTGCATGTCAAATAGAGGTCAGCTTCTGGTAGCATGGGTCACTTATTTCTTGTCTTTGGTACTTTAAGATATAGTATTTTTAAAACTATGGTGGCCAAGCTGCTTTAACTATAGCATGCATATTTTATGAAGAATATCTAAACAAAATTCCTTTTGGGCTATCTGATAATGATTGTTTTTTAAACACACAACCGTGTCTTTCGCTGATTTCTGTGTAGCAGACTATTTTTTAAAAATCATTTGAAAGATCTGTCACTCTGTCAGTAGTATAACAAGAAAAATATTTATAAATAAATTTTTTAAAAAGACTAATACTCCACTATACAACTTTGAATATTACAGATTAATGAAAATTAATTAAAAAACAAGTTTTAGCTCAAGCCGGGTATCGAACTCATGATTTTGACACCGTGAGCCCCCGGTGCGAACGATGCTACTCCTTAGACCAGCTAACATTGTGCTATTGTTCGTAAATGTATTGGTAACGGTACTTTCATTATATAGCAATCTATCTAGTAACTAGATCATGACTTTTCCTTTTATCTAGTCTAGATCTACTTCTACATTTAGAATCTAAATGTAATCTATATAAGATTTACGTAAAAATATAAGCGAAGCCTAGACAATCTACCAATAAAATTTAAAGAACTTTACATTTAATAAAAACTCAGTTATCAGTAGGCCTACACAGGATGGCGCGCTGGACTGTCGTTCAGATTTATCGATGGTCCTGGGTTCAAACCCTGCCCGCTCCCATCCCCCGTCGTCCTGCGGGAGGTTTGAACTAGGAAGTAATTATCTTCAACTCTGAAGGAACACCCAAAACATGTAAAACAAACTAACAAACACTACGGCTGACGTTGTCGTTTTTTTGTTTGTTTGTTTTTTTACGGTTTTTCTAATAACTAGTTCAAGTTACATTAAAAAAAATAAAGAACATTTTTAATTTTATTAAACTCTTCATATAACAACACCTTACATTCGGAAATTCCCGAAAGCACTAGTTATGACTAGTTCATTCAAGAATGCAATATAGTCCTTTTAAAACTGATGTTGGATTTAGATCTACGTTTAGTTCTCTAGCCAAATTTTTTTTTTTTACTTTGAAAAATTATAACTGTCAAACTAGAGTTTTCCCAGTGTGGCCAACGAGCTAGTAATTCTTTTCTCAGCGATTTACATCAACTGTTACATTTCTAGGAACATCTTTAGAGCCGTTTTTGATATCAACGTTCCAGCTACTGGTTCAAGGCTCTATGAAGTTCTGACTTGCATAGAGGTATTGTAAAAATAAAGAAAAACAAACAACAATGAAAAATAAGCATGGAGTGCAAAGTGGACCTTATTTTCACAAAAGTTGTAAATATGGAAACGAATTCAACAAAAAGTTTTGTATGAGACTAGAGATAATGCTCTGTCATGTGCCTCTGACTCCCAGCTGCTGGGACTATGCTGAACGCCTTCAGTGAAGCTTTGAGAGTGTTCCTGAAGCGCTTTCTTTGACCACCTTACGAGCGCTTTCCTTCGCTTAGTTGGTCATACAAGAGTCATTTAGGGATACGGCGGTTTTCCATTCTGCAGACGTGTCCTGCCCATCGCAGCTGGGACCGCATTAGGGTTGTATGGATGCTTTGCAGACCTGCTCTTCGAAGGACTTCAGTATTAAATATAACGATTAATGAACAGAGACTTCGTTTTGAAATAAGTAGACATTGAAGACTATCATTTTATTATGTCACATCCTAACTAAAGTTTATGAAACATTTTTTCTTAAATCGTCAGATGTCTGTCAAGTATCCGCATGACTTTGATTTGTTTAGTATACTTCAGTTTTACTTGTTGGGCTTGGGTTCTTCTTTGCGGGATTACTTTTTTTCCCTACATTAAATTGTTAAGCACAATTCCTTTTAGGATTATAAAACGTTCATTTTAGTCTTTATTAATAATAAAGCTCAATATACAAATTTTGGTAACAAAGAAAATGTTTGAAATTTTCAAATATTTTTTTTTTATATTAAATAATGTGGGTTTTGAGATTGTTTCTAAAACTATTATCAGTCTTTAATCTTCAATACTTTAATATTCTAATATACATTTACATCTCTTAACCACCTAAACTTTTTGATAAACAAAAGAAACAGCAAATACGCTTTGTTAATAGAATTTCAAATAATTTGAGCCATTTACTCATGACAATCTGTTAGTTAATTTCTTAACTATTATAGTCTTGCATAGTTTGAAAAAAATTCTCCATTTTAGTAAGATATTTACATCAAGACTCAAATTATACAGCCAGCGAGCTATTTGGCTTCAATTCTTATTTTATTCTCCAGTGTTTATCTAAACTAATGACGCTCCCATCCCCCCAAATCCCAATGACCACGAAAAAAAAATTAAGTTCGTAACCCACTTAGCAAGCTAAATCTTCCCCAGCGGCGCCTGGGTTGAAGCGAGACCAATCGTTATGAAAACTGACCCGCAACGTCACAACCTGTGGGCAGTTTAGACCAATAGCTCGTAGCCACGTCACAGGTCTGTACGACATGGCAACTAGCTATTGATCTAAAATGCCCACAAGTTGTGACGTTGCAGATCAGTGTTCAGGCTTTCTCTATCGAATGGTCTATATTGAAGCTAAGTGCTACTCTGCATTCTGAGCATCAGAAATTAATTCACCTGGCGTCTATAACTCATTTCTCTTAGTAGAAAGAAGGCCGATCAAATCAAGTTAGTTACCAGAGAGAGAGGGACGATCTGATATTCAAGTGAGAGACTGCCGAGACAGTAGGA
Source organism: Biomphalaria sudanica (assembly GCA_036873155.1). NCBI lineage: Eukaryota > Metazoa > Mollusca > Gastropoda > Planorbidae > Biomphalaria > Biomphalaria sudanica. The sequence continues at coordinate 226,258 of JAZGLO010002981.1, forward strand.
CAGGAACGTTTGCCTTGATAGTGTCGTCATGCTAGAATGCTAAAGTAGCTAACAGAACGATGACACGTTACTCAGGAGAAATTTAACACGTCACTGGCGTTAGAAAGACGTCATGTAGATTCTAGAATCGCATCGGCGATGACGTGTTGAAACGTCTCTTTGAAATGTGTTTTAGTTATACGATGTTGCAGACGTGAAAAGAGTGTAGTTTTATTACGCAGTTCAAAGAACGTTACTCCATTTTTCAAACATAGATTTGAAAAAGTCGTTTTACTTTAATGAAGAGTTATAGCTACAAATATAATATACTTTCATCCTTGTGGGAAACAAGTAATAGAAAAAAAGAATACTTTTTATAACCAAAGCTTATCTAAGGCAAAGAACCACTAATTTTTGCAATTTATCTGAAAATTACAGTGTTTACCTCCCTTTCTTTTCTTTAAAACAACATTAATCAATTAGTACTGTATTGTTATCCACTATGAATACATATGCAAAATTTCAACTTGATCCGAGAATGGGTAGTGGCTGAAAAAAACGTGTCAAAACGTAATTAGGGGACATAAATCCATATATATCCACATCTTTCATTAAGTAGCATTTATTCCTCTTATTTCGAAATCAAACAAAATAATTAATCACCAACAATTAATTAACTAAGTCTTTATTTTTTTTTTATTGATTTATGTCTTGTCAGGTTCAATGAATAATGGTGCCCCAAGTTTTCACTGGATCCGACAAAGGGAAATGGGAGAAAAAAAAGACATGCACAAACTTTTTTTTACAGACAGACAGACAGACAGACAGAGAGAGAGTTGCTATCAGCTTTGTAAAACAAACAACTCTTTTTACCAGCACTTTGTGCATTCCATCGTTTGAAAACTGTTTTTTTTTTAATGTCATAATTCCTCTAAAATATTACTCTTTTTTTTAAAATCTATCAATGCTGTTAAACAAATGAATCTTCCCTTTCACTTAGTAATACTAAGCGGTTTATGTATTCCATTAAATACTTCTATTTCTGGTCCACTTCTCAACTGCAACTTGCCATTAAAGAATGTCTACAAACGTTTGAATGTGACCCTGGGATGGAATATTTGACTTGCCTGCTGTGCAGTAAAGTTAGTTCATTTTGAATCCTGACATTCAGAAGTTGGTAGGGCGGTCGGAAACTGTTGTTTTTTTTCATCAAAAAACTTTCTTTACTAATTGACAACTTTATGATGACAAAAGAAGGTCCAGGAGTGTTTTGAGCACGAAAATCCTAGGAAACGCCTCTCACACAAACAAAATGGCTATTCAAATTGCCAAAGTAAATATTTGTTGGGTACAACAGGCTTTCTATATTTTAAAAAAAAAAGGGGGGCGGGGGGAAGGAGCATTTCGAATATTTTGTTTTACCTGTAAATAAAGTTTGCCGTGAGAGAATATTTCTGTAACTATTTGTATTCCTTGCAAGCTGATGTAACAAATGTTTCTAAAACTGCTTTCCAATAGATATTGTCTTTTTAGAGGCATAGAAGGGATACATTAAAAGTCTACATTTTTCTTTTTAAATTATTATTTGAGAAAACACATAATCTTGTAAAAAATATTGTGTTTTTTTTTTATTCTAAAGTGATTGTTTGAATATCCTACGTTTTTTTTTTATTCTAGATTCTCTGCTTGGCCCCATCTGAGGTAAGATACAACAATACACACATTAACATCAATACTTTTATTTTGATTATAGATTCTCTGCTTGGCCATCTGAGGTAAGATACAACAATACACACATTAACATCAATACTTTTATTTTGATTATAGATTCTCTGCTTGGCCATCTGAGGTAAGATACAACAATACACACATTAACATCAATACTCATCTGTCAGATGAATACGATTATGTAACTAAAAGTTGTCAAAATTCTATATTTCTAAGTTACTTGCCTAGACAATGTAACTCTTCAAAGTACTTAATTTATAAATTAGAATGTAAGGAAAATGTATGTATATATGTATATGTATGTATGTATGGTTGTATGTCCTTTATAGAAATCAAAACAGTTTGACGAATGTTAATGAAACTTAGCATGGAAGCTTCTTAGATAATAGCGGTGATCTTAGGGTATGTCCAGTTGCCCTACAACAAGAGAGTTCACTAGATTTAGTTCAATGAAGCATCTTGACGTGGATTTTCAACTATTAAAACAGTAAAGATACCTTTTACAGAAAAAAAAAAAACAGAAAGAAAAAACCAGAGCAAAGCCACGGTAAAAAAAACAACAGTTGGTATACTTTAGGACGTGTTTGTTTCCATCCAAAATTAACTTTATTGATGTCCCCTTCATGTTGTCTCTTCTGTGCTTCTGAAAGATTCCAATGTTCAGCGTGAGATTGACTCTGATGAGCCAAGAGGACCACTCTTAGCTCTTTGATCTTGTTTGCTTCATTGTCTGGTAATGTTAACCCTTTAAGAACTCAACCTTGGCTCACATTGTGATCCAATGTCAATGGTGTTTACATGTCTTGAGCGTTTGTCTTTCCATTAGTTTTTTTTTTAACACGAAGGTTACAATAAGAACAAGGGGAATAATCGTTTTCATTCCTTGTTATTTTTTTTTATTTTTCAATTTCTTTTGATTTTTTTTTTTTAAAGTTGGTTTACAAAGTTTGAACACTACAGATTTCTTTTTAAAGTGTTGTACTTGTTTTTGTCAATAGACTTCAGTCACCAGTGCCTTTAGAATAAGTAGACTGTTACACTAGCACTAACCCTCATCCACTAAAGATCAACACTAAGAAATATGAGATTTAGTTAAATAAGGCTAAGAGTAAATCCTTAGTCTTCACCTACAGTACCCCATGTGTGTACGACATTTCTTGCCTGTTACTGTGTTTTGCATAAAGTATGAATGACGTGACTAATATGTGTAAGTTGATTGACAGATGGACGCTTGAAATGAGCTGGTTATGGACAGAAGCGTTTTTGTAAGGGAGAATGGGGGACCCAATGCCTGTGTGTGGGCTGTGTGATGGAGAAGGACCTTAATTGTCTTCATAAAGACTAATTTAAAGCAATCTCTTTACGTAATTCCCTAATCGTGTTGTTTCCATTACGGTAGCTCTACTATTTACAGAAAGGAAATGTAAGGGGTGGGGGGGGGGGGTAGGCGCAATGTTAGGAGGCGTGATGACTGAGTGGTAAAGTGCTTGGCTTCCAAATCGGGGGTCCCGGGTTTCAATCCTGGTAAAGACAAGATCTGAAATTGGGAATTTCGTTTGAACTAAACTCTCTTGGAGTAACTTTGCTAGCGGCTGCTCTGGCGGAGAGACTTATTTTCTAGTAAAATAAAATCAAATAGGTTCAATTATATAATAAAATAAAATAAAAATAAGGTTAGTTTTAGTAATTTTAACCACCCTGAATATTTTTGTTTGTCTGGGAAAACTCAATTGTTTCGATAAAAAATAATTCGCAGTGAAACAGTTACGACACACCGTCAGGAGGCAAACTCTCTAGGACAATACCAATATAGTAAAAAAAAGGTTTAGTTAAAGGAAGAGTAGCACAGAGTGGAGTGCACTCATCGGTTCTGTATGCACTTTAGACCACCGTCTTGCTTACACACTAAAATAATCTAATTTCGAAGTTCCCCTAATTTCTTCTTAGCTCTATTGTAAATGTTTTTTAAACCTTTGTCGAAAAAAAAAGATGTGATAGCGACCTTTGCACCTCCACCGCTAGCGATAGATCTCCATCCTTTTACAAAGCTATTATCAACTCTGTCTGTCTGGTAAAAAGTTTATACACTTTATTTCTCCCACACCCATTATCGGATCAAGTTGAAATTTGTGCACAATTATTTCTTGTACCTGACAAAACAATTACCAACTTTAAAGATTAACCAATTAGTCAAGTAAATATTAGTAATTATTTATTTTGTTTTGTATCGGACAAGGGATAGAAATTGTACTTGGCAGATGTGGTGCTATAAGATGAATTAGTTCCCTTGAGGAGGCGTGAGCCCTCGACTCTTAAATTTTTATTTTTTATTTTTTTGTTTGAATGCATTTAAAAAGCGATGACGGTAACATTAACCAGATACCCTCTTATTTCTTCCTCTTCTCTTTCCCCAACTGGTCCAGACTAGTGATAGGATCAAAGCGCATTAAGATAGCTAATAGAATAAAATTGCGCTTAACAAAAACAATTGGTAAAAATATTTCTAATTGCACAGCTTTATTATTGTTATTAGGCTCTATTATAAATTAATTGCATGACCGATGCAAACTAACTGATACAATTGCACTTAATTTACGCTTTAGTTTGTATTTAAAAAAAAAAGTATTTGTCATGTTTTTCTTGCCAATACAGTCGTTTTACTTAATAGCTAAGAAGGCAAATATTTTTGATAGACAAATACATTAAGTACAATATTTCCATTGTTACAGACATTTTGGGTGGCATGTTTCGAGTATTTCAAATTTACTAAATAAACTTTGACATTAACGTTTTAAAATAACATTTCTTTTCAATTTCACTAAACTATTTGTGCACAATGTAATTTGTTTACACTCCTTCCTCCCTCCCTGGCAACATGACACACACTGCACGCGACAGTAGCGGTGTAATGTGCAAGGGGCGACAATCAAAAGCCCCCTTTTTTTTTCTTTGCAAAAGTGTTTAAGAAAATACACCAGGTAAAAAAAAAAGGTTCAAGTTAACCCAACACACTCAGTCGTAGATGGATGTGTGTGTGTGTGTTTCTTGATGTATTGGCGTATGTTAAGTCTCTCATAACTTCCGCCACCTTGTTGTGTTCTGTTAGGTCATGTTCACACTGTATGCACCACGTTTAACTACACCTTTCTAAACACTTCACGTACAAATTCGTTATTTATTCTTGGTGTACTGCAAGTCTGTCGATAGATTGAACAAGATCTAGTATTTCTTGTTTTCGAGGACTACAATTTAGTGTTCTATACTCTTGTTATCTTGACCACTACAATTCATGTTAAGTAAACAAAGGTAAAAGTAGGAAGTGGTGAGTGACAGGACATTGCCAGTGATCAAGTTGTTAGGACGATAGGACGCATATGAATGCCAATTACTTGGACGAAATAACGCATGTGTTTCTTAAAGTCAAGCTATTAGGATGATATAGCCCAAGTGGTCGCTAATAGCAAGTTACTATGATGATATAACTCATGTGTTCAATAAAGTCTATTAGATGATGCGAATCAGAAACATTCTCAGTATAATGAGTATTTAGTAACAGAGCCTACTTAAAATATTCAGCAGAATCTTGTGCACTAACAAAATATGAAGTCGTTAAAACGGTAAGCCATAATAGCTCGATAATTAATATGTTTAATAGCTCAATAGATGACCCAGAATGATCCAAGCAAATTAAAACCTTTCTATAGTAAGACAAAAGCTCATTGTTTACTCCGAAACCAATAAAAGATTTAGTCTAATCTCAGTCAAGAAATAAACATTTCTAAATGAACTTATGGGATGCCATATCGTAAACGTCAGAAATGTGGGGTGCTGGTTACATTATTATTTATCAAGTTTACTTCTAATACCCGGTATCTAGACGACATTGTTTTGGTGATTTAACATCTCTTGATTTTGTTTATAAACTAAATACATCAAGCTCTGATGCTAAAACAAATATTTTTACAGATTTGTAAATGTCGTGTTTAATAACTTCTCTCACCAATACTTGTAACAGAACATTTTTTGTTAGATATAATTGTTTCCTATTCCTCACTCGCTTGCTACATTTCTAAAGACTACTATTCAGTGAGTTACCTTATTTTGCATATGCAAATGAATATGTATATATATATATATATATATACATGAATATATGTATATATGAATATGTATATATTTTCTTGGACCAAGAGAAAACATCTTCTTATTTAAACAACTATCAAACACTATAGGAATTTGATGCACTAAAATACATTACGTGGAATACAATAAACAACTGTTTTGAAAATATAATAATAACGTTTCAGTCTTTTTTTTTTACCATTGTGATTCTCTTTTAACTATGTTTGAGTTAAAGATCGCTTTCTTTTTTGAAAACCCTAAGTGTAAAGCCTACGGATGCTGGTCATGTATATATATAGTTCGTCCATCGTGGTTCGATGATGACCACTGGGGTTTTATGCCTCCTCATGTGGCTGGTGAGACCTATGTGAGCCCAGAATGTTATTCCAGCTGGAGCTAGTGTCGTTTGTCTTGCTTTTCTTTTCTGGCGTTATTCTTCTGCCAGCGTTGTTATTTTTTCCTTATCAACCTGTGCGCCAGTTTTCACAGCGCGACGCCATGATGCTCTGTCATGTGCCTGTGTCTCCCAGGTGCCTGGGTCTATGTTGAACGCCTTCAGAGAAGCTTTGAGGGTGTCCCTGAAGCGCTTTCTTTGACCACCTTGCGAGCGCTTTCCTTCGCTTAGTTGGCCATACAAGAGTCGTTTAGGGATGCGGTGGTCTTCCATTCTGTAGACGTGACCTGCCCATCGCAGCTGGGACTGCATCAGGATTCTGTGGATGCTTTGCAGACACGCTCTTCGAAGGACTTCTGTATCTGGTATTTTGTCTTGCCATTTGACATTTATTATTTTTCTCAGACATGTCATGTGGAAGTGGTTCAGTTTCTTTGCATGTTTACTGTACGCTGTCCATGTTTCTGAGGCATAGAGCAATGTAGGGAGGATGATGGCTCTATAGACCCCTAGCTTTGTGTTTGTGGTGATACCACGTCTGTTCCAGACATTTTTAGACAGTCTGCCATAGATGCACTGGCCTTGGCGATACGCAGGTCGATTTCACTATCGATTTTTCCATTTCTGGAGAGTGTGCTGCCAAGATATGTGAATTTGTCCACTGCGTTTATATTCTGTCCATTTATAGTGATGCTTGGATCCGAGTAGGCTTTCCCAGGAGCAGGTAGATATAAGACTTCAGTCTTGTTCGTATTGATGGTAAGGCCAAAGTCTGAGCATGCTCTTGAGAAGTCACTGACGATGCTCTGCAGATCGTTTTAAGAGCAGGCATTTAGGGCACAGTCGTCAGCAAATAGCAAGTCTCTGATTACTGCTGCATTTGTTTTTGATTTTGCTTTAAGCCGCCTCGGGTTGAATAGGCCACCATCAAATCTGTATGATATATTTATTCCGTTGTTTTCTCTATTTGTGAATGAATCTGTCAGCATAGCGGAGAACATGATACTGAACAGTGTATGTGCTAGGACGCAGCCTTGTTTTAGCCCGTTTGGTACTTCGAAGGGCTCTGATGGTTCTTGGACACGAGCCATCATGCCATCATGAAATAGTCTCACCATGGTTATGAATTTTTGTGGAAAGCCATACTTTGACATGATCTTCCAGAGTCCTTCTCTGCTAACAGTGTCGAATGCCTTTGTTAGGTTGACATATATTGAGAACAGGTCAGCATTTTGTTCTTGGCATTTTTCCTGGAGCTGCCTTGCTGCAAAGATCATGTCAATGGTTCAACGCTCTTTTCTGAAGCCGCACTGGCTTTCTGGTAGTAGACCATATTCCATGTGTTGCATGAGCCGATTTAGTAGGATGCGTGCAAGGATTTTCCCAGCAATAGAGAGAAGAGATATTCCTCTGTGGTTGTCGCAGATCTGGCGGTTTCCTTTCGCTTGTATAAATGAACAATTGTGGCATCTTTAAAGTCTTGTGGTATTGACTCTTTTTCCCAAATAATTAAGAAGAGCTTATGAAGTCTTTCAATCAGGGCTAATCCACCTTTTTTTTTCTTTTTTTTTTTTGCTGGTCATGTATGTTTTCTATGTTACCACATTGTTTAATAACAAGTGGTTTACCAGACCAGTACTATAACTTTGGCCTATTTCATTTGAGCCTTGAAGATTGTGCCATTGTCCTTGGCTCTGTACAGCCTTAACACTGTCTGCAAGTCTACTGAGTCTATCTATCGGCGTGGATTCTCTTGATAGGCGTCTCTGGCTTAGAAAGACTTACTGATTTCTGTACAGAATATAATTTTTAAGTTTTTATACGTTTTACTGATTCAGAAAAGAGATCTCAATATGGACTCTTTAGCCAAATGTTTCTGAGTCTGCTGAAGCCAGGCCATTAGCAGATTTAGCTTATTTTTTTCCCATTATTTATAAGTCTTGGATTGACGTTGATGTCAGGGTTAAATGTTTAACTCGTCTGACCGGGCACCGCTGCCAGTCTATCAACTTAGAACGTTAAGTTAAATAAGTAATGCCAGTGGGCTAACGTACCGTATTTAATGACAAGCTTTAATGTAACACATGTTTAATGACATGATATGAATGAGAATTCATACGTAGCAATTATAGAAACAAATAGTCAACATTTCATATTAAGTACTCGTTCAGTGAACATGCATTAATTTACTGCCGTAACATTTAGGCACACCTTGGTCACAATGTCAGTGATACAATCCGGGCTCACACTGCCCACAATCATATAGGCTACAGCCCATCCAAAGCCAACAGCCTACGCTCAGATCAAGCGTGACTACCCCAGAGTCTCTAATCAAGAAAAATATAATCGCTGCCCCACCAAACTATAATAGCAAACTGACATAGAGTAAAGATATTAAGAGAAGAGTAAAACGAAGCCAAAACACGAGATGCACTGACATGTATAGAAGGCGTCTTTGAAAAACATCGCACTGAATAATATTTCTTTTGTTCCATGTGCCGTAAAGCACACACACACACACACACACACACACACAAAACAGACTAAAGAATCACTTCAACATGCGTATGACAACCCAACCCCGACTAACCTTAATAGACACTATTGGTAGGACCTACTGGTAGTGGTAGGCCTATATGTTGCTGCTACCTTTTCAGGGAACATTAGAGAGAGCCTCATAGAGTACACAGTAAAAAGTTCATCAGAAAGAAAAAACTAATCGAGAATGAAATAATTGATCACTTTGTTTCTTTATACGGATGACTTACGACCGAATTTGCTCAGAAAATTGTTTGGGCTCTTTTTCCCCCATTCCAATACATATCATACACACATATAATAGAATTTATTGTTTTTAAAGTTGCTTTGTGCTTGTATTCCAACGTGTGTATGCTCAATCAATTTTAATTTACACGGAAGTGATCTCATTATTTCAAAGTTAAGTACTAGATCTATAGACGTCTATATCTCATCGTTGTGGATAAAATTAATGAAAGTTCCCTCTACAGACCTTACAAATAGGGGAAGAGGATGTAAAAGTCATCGTCTGTTTCTGTGCTCCACGGTTAACGAGGTGTCGTCTGGCCAGCACAACAACCAACTACCAATACTTTTCCCCAACTAATGTCATTTACCCATTAGAGCTGGGTAGACCCAGATGCGTCCAAAGAAACTAAAAATCACAGTTTGGAAGACAAGCGCTTAACCACTCAGCCACTGTGCTTCCAATCAATCACTGAATCAGAGTGGCCATTAACAAATAATTGATCTAAATAATGTATAACAAATTACCAATATGATGCTTCATCAAAGTTATCACCCATGACCAAGTGCATCAATGTTGGAATATTGTGTATGACCATATTGTCTAAGTAAAAGAGTGCGGCTGTTCCTGCTAATAGGCCTGTTGGTCTTATTTTATCTAGTCTTTATTAAAATAACATTTATTTTACAAAACAAAATTTACAGTGTCTAAGAAAGAAAATGTAAACTAATTGTAGGCCTACATTTTTAAATGAACTACACATCCTAATCATTTGAATAACAAATCATCATCTATACTGGCTATTATTTTAGCTCTCTGTCATAATATTGGCATCCACTGCATTTACCATTTTATTTTTATTCTCCAGAGTAAGGTCCAGCCTATCAACCATTGAGTGGCCATCTGGTTACGATGAACAAAAATCCTTTCTAGTCCCAGCTGCAGATACTGTTGTTCAACTCAAGACCTATACCCCAAGTGGGTACATTCCCTGTGATTGGTACACTCAGTTCTCCAGAATAACCAGCAGAAAAGAGGAAGACAAGAAGATGGCTTACTGTTGCCTTCGCTCATTTCTGACTTTGCTTCATTTAGTCATGGCAGGAGCTGCTGGATTTCTTTGCATCTATTCTATCATTGGCTGGGATTCTGTGTATCAGTGTTTGCCACAGCTTTTTAATAAGGACCAAAGTAGAATTATTTTTGTGAGTCATTCATATCATTGTTTCTGGTCGGCAGGGGGAAGTCCAATTATGTGTCATTTAGTTTTTAATTTAAGTGTAAATTATTATTTTAAGTTTATATTAAGTTTAATAATGAAATACTAGTATAGCATATGAAAGTTGTTTGTTTGTTTGTTTATTTGATGACCAAAGTATAATACTTACAGTACATTGTTTAAGTTGAAAATAAAAGGTTTGTATTTAACTTTAAAATCACAAATTAAAATACAAGATTAAATTAAAATGTATCTTTTATTAACTTTTTTTATAAATTCATAAAGCATAAATACAAGTTTAATCTAAATGCTTTAATACTACAAATTCACATTGTCAAAAGAAAATTAAAATATATTCTAATAAATTTCTTTATAAAATTTTCTATATAATTATTAAAATAAGTAAACTTCTATTTTAACCAATTCATTATTACAGTGTTGTGCTATAGGTTTTTCTTTAAGTTTTATTTTTAAATCGTCTATTTTTTTCAATAAAATAAAGATTTGTGTTTTATCTAATAGAACAATAGTCTTCCAACTGTTTGTGACTTTGTTGTGTTTGGTTTGAGTGGCATTTCTCTGATCAACTTACTGATGTGTGTAACTGTTAATATACGCTGGATTCACACTTGGTAAGTTTATTTTGTGTCATGTGATGTTGTTAAAATAGTCCTAAGCATACTTTGTCATTTTTAATAAATAATTAATATATTTCAATTAGTTATTAAATATTTATATTGTTAAAAATTCAACAAGCATTTTGTGAAAGATTACTCATTTTTATTAATATCTGTGCATGAATTCAGTACTTTAATTACAGGTTAAGCAGAAATCTCTCTTCTATTATCTTAACACGACAAACCAATATATATGTGCTAATCTAGTTGTACTTGTTGATTGCAAGCTATCCTTGTGTAATACTATCTATACATACTATTTTATTTCATATTTTAATATATTCATCTTCGTCTGTCATATCTTCCTTGACTGTCTTTTCCTAGCTATTTTCTGCCCTCTGTCTCATCTAGTAAACTATGTTTTCCTGTGGGTCTTGTGCCCTGTGAGTTCCAATCTAAGGCATGTCTGGCTCTGTTGTTGACATTTTTTTTCAGGACATAACTAATCTATCTACAATTTCTTTCTAAATATTTTAAAGTCATTTAAGTTGGGTTTTTTTTTTCTGTGGTTTTACATTGATACGTTTAGCACTTCATACTCATTAATGTTCTATTACACTTTAACAAAATATACTCTTTTAAAAATTTTATTTAAACATTTGTTTTCCTAAAAAGCTTTTAAATTATGTTTTATTAATTTTTTTGTTTACTTGAATATTATTGATTCAATTGACTTTTGTTTTCCTCTGTCAAGTATCATTTATTGCAATCTACTGCTGATGTTGATATTTGGTACAGTACTAACATTTGGTAGCAGTATGTTCACAGTTCATTACATGTTATGGTGTGATTCAATGCAACAAGTGTACAATCATAGGTAATAACAATATGTTTGCTTTTAATATTGCTCTATAAGTCAACATCTCAGACATACAAGTTATATTATATCATCACTATTTAAACATAGATGCATAATCATACAGAAAATGTACTATTTAGTACTTAATATTTATAATATTGTTGTTATGTATCAGTGACAACAATATAGTTTTAAATAAGATTTTGAAACTATTTTCATTAAATTTGCTATTTTTTCCCACAGCTGTTCATATTCAGCCAATAATCTCCCTTCTACTACTGGTATAAGCCTAATGACTTACAAAGACAGGCTTGAGATACAACAGGTAAATGAGAGTTGGTCTTTTCTAATGTAGTAAGCTGTATTCTCTATTCGTTAGACTGTAGTGAATAACAAAAAAAAGCACTAATTTTGTAATACTTTTAAAATAACTACATCCTTGCCCTCTTTAGCATTTTATTTCAATGGTCTGCTAGGAAAGATAAGAAGAAATGTCATGAATAACATCGATTCCACAAGAACAATCTTAGATAATATAGGGTACAAGATTCAAAATTGACTTGGATTCATACACTAGTTGTATAATATATCAAATATTATATACCCCACTATATCAAGACAGTTACATAAATGATTCTAGTCACAGGATATATTTATTTTATAATTAAAAGAGACTGACAGGCTGAGAGAAAGTTGGGAAGTAAAAAAGAAAGGATGTAGATTGATTGAATTAAATAAAGAAACATTTTTTTGTCATCAGATAATAATGTGGGCTCTGTGTCCAGTCTCACTCATTCTTGTATTGGCCTACGTGCTAGCCTTGCGCCTGTCTGCCACTTCTGATACTTCAACAGGCCCCAGTAGAGAGCAGACAGGCTCCTACCGATATGTACTTATGCATGAAGAGACAACACCACTGCTTACTCCAAGTTATCATGCCTCCAGCGGTAGCAACGCAATCAGGCCAAGCAGTGGATTTGTGAGCGATTACTGGTCAAGTCAAGCACCTCCTTCTTATCCAGCTGCAGCATCAAGTACTCCCTCACATACAGCTGTGACATCAAGTGCTAGTAGGGCTTACACACCTATTGAAGCCCCATCAGAAGATACATTATCACTACCTACACATCCCAGAACAGGAACAGGAAGCAGTAACTTATATCCTGTTGCTTAACTTCATTTCTATACTTTAACTAATTGTGTACATAAAAAAGAAATTGGAAAAGAGATGCAGTAAATGTAAACAAAAAACAAAACTTCATTGGTGCAAACTTGCCTTAAAAAAATCTTATTTTTATTTTTGGTTTCAGTTTAAAATTTGATCTAGCTAAAATGATTAGTCACTTAAAATTCATATTATTTAATTCTGTAAGTTTATTGTGAATTGAAATGCAGAGGGATATATAAAATTGTGTACCAGACAGATAAAGCTAAAGACTATAACAAGACTACGTTTTAATTAATACTCAGTATGAAGTAGAAATGAATTATCTTTAGTTCAAATTCTAAGTGTCAAGAGTTTACCTATCATCTCTTAGAATAAAATGAAAAATATTTTCATGACTTTAAACAGCCACAAAACAACATTGATTTGTTCAAAGAAAAGAAAAATTGACAGAAGATTAAGTAAAATAATATTTTAATGATATACTGCATGAAAAAAAAGAAAATTAAATGTTTTAAATTTTGCATAGACTTAGATAGTTAAAAAAACTAAATATTTCCACAAGAAGTTGGTATTTTCCCTGTTTTTGTATTACATTTTATTTTTCATTGTTGTTAATGAGACAATCTATATCTTGATTCTGTTAGGTACATTTGTCTGTGTGAATCATGAGTTTCAGCCTTTATAGATATTAAAAACTATGATCACACATTGATTTGAGCAGGATATGCATTTGACTGATCCAAGTCTGTTGTATATTCTCATTTTTAAAAACCTGTAACACAACTGAGTTTAAAGAAGATTTATTACATGTTGTTTTTTTCTATAAAGGGGGAAAAGGTCATGTGGATATTGAGGTGGCCGGTCTGGCATGAACAAGTATCCACCCCACTACATTTATATTGCAACTAATTTTATTTGGAAAGATGGAAGTTTGAAAAAAAATTTGTTATGTGACATGAGTTTCAGAAGTCCTGATTTATCAAAAATAGGAACAAATCTAAGAATGTATCATACTATAAAAGTGTGGATATACACCATTTAAATTTAATTTGCTCTGTTTAGACTTTTAATTTTTGCTTTTTTTTCTCTTCCTAGATTTTTTGTGAGTAAATAAAACTAATATTTTGATATGATTAAATTGATCATTGTAAAAATCAGAAAATTTACCCCTAAATCATTCACATACATATCTTATAGTATATTTAGTGTTATGACAGACATGATTAGGATTTAGTTATTTGTTTCGGGAATAAGGGGAAAATTTTACTTAGCGACTTTAAAAAAGAAGCACGCTCTAAGTGACGCTACAAAGAAGACGCTTCGTGTTTTAGCAGTAGAATAGATTTACGGATTTAAGGACATAGCTGACATCGGACGATTCTAGTTATATTTCAAAGAAACAACACCGCACGGAAGCCTTAACAATAGTAACGTCTACTTCCTTTTTTTATGCCAGTGTAGTTCAAATTTCATACTTTGAAAATCAAGGGTAGTCTAAGTATAATCAAGATTGGAAAAATGTTACAAATTTTGAAAAACCTACTATGATATGATAATACATTATTATTATTATTATTTTAATAATAAGCTCTTCATATCACCATATTTACATAAAATACCAGTAAAAGACATGCATTGAAATAGCTGAAATTTTATTTTGCAAAGCTTTTTCTTTTCTAGCAGTACACTCTATAATCAACTATGTTTATGACGTTAATAATAAAATGATACAGGCTAAATAATATGTAATCATAAGAAACCAGAGCAAGAGAAAAAAAAAAGATTGCAGTGACAAATTAGACATCACAAACAATTTTCATTTAAATAAATCATTTTAAATCTGAGCTAAATATTTCTTTTATTATATTGTTTAATTATGTTAGTTTCAAAATGTCTGAAAAGTTTAATATTACTTACATTTTTTTTTTGAGTATTTTAAATTTAATGAAGAAAATAAAAAAACTATTATCAACTTTCTGAGCTGGATAAGCAGAAAAAGAGAAAAACCACTCAGAAAAGAAGAAATCACTCAGAAAAGTAGAAACCAGTAATGTCAGGTTTTTATTATTTCAGTGAAATTAAATAGTTAAAAATTTTAATAACTTAATTTAAAAGATTTTTCATGTCAGAGAATTTCATTTATCTTATAATCAATTTACTGTATAGTCATGAAACAACAAATCAAAATATACTGTTGTTTGTTTTTGATTATTGACATTGTGATTTACTAAATATACTTTACTAAATATGTATTATGTTGTACTTCACTTTGATGTAAATATTTTGCAAACTATTCCTTTCATTGTTTCAAGTATTAAATGTTAATAGTATTTCACACCATTAATTATTTCATTTGTGTATTATGTGTTTTATCATGTTATTTTGAGTTAGAGAAATAATCACTAACAGTTCACTTGACATATCACACACAAAAAATAATAAAACTCGATTAGAATAGTACCGGTAATTAGATTAGCAGGATTTGGACCACAGTATTACCTACACTTAAACTGAACTTACATCTTGGAATGTAGATGGCTTAATTTGTCAGATAGACCACTTACTAAGGGAGCAGTAGGTTTAAGATTATTAAGCAAAAAAAATATCTAGTACATTAATTACACTATAAGGATATGCATGTTACTCATAGAATTCAACATTGTATTTGACCCTTCATCATGAAACTTGAGATGAATGTGCCTTAGATCATTGGCCATAGTATAAGTTAGAACCCCTCCCTACCATCACTTGCAGGATGTGTATTGATACACTTTAATTTATTCTGTCAAAAATCAAACATGGTTATTGATAATTCTTTGTCATCTATATTTTGTGGTTTGTTCAAAATGGGAGTGGGAAAAAAACGTCTAAAAATACACTAACAATAATGCATATTTCATTTTTGTTGAGACATTAAATCTTATGAAATTATATTTCTAGATGTTTTTTTAATAAGCTTTGTTATATAATTTTTAAAAAAAAACTTTAAAAAAAAAACTACATGGCTTATTTAAGTAGAAGAATTGCACATTTATAGCCACATATCTCAATACTGTAAAATTTATTTTTTGTTTTTCGATATCAACAAAATACAAAATTAATTATTACTATTTAATTAAAAAATTAGTTAATTTTCATTTTATTGATTTCTGTTTTGTAAGGAACAATAATTACTAGCAACCTTTTTGTCACCTTTTGGTTTTAACTTATTTAAAAAATAATGCAATTTTATAGGCGTGCGTGAGTAGTTGTTGTTTTTATCAAACATACTTTTTTTTTTAAATTGCAGTAGTATTTTATTTTTTTCTTACTCAGTTCACGAATATAAGCATTACATAGAATACATACTGATTCTGACTCTTTTATGAGGAACATGAACACAATGGTTATGTCCCTTGGAATCTCAAAGTAGTAGTCACTAGTGAAACAAAATAAATCCATCGTTCTGTGTGTATCTTGACATTAACAAATAGACATTTCAACATAAAGACTACCTTTTACAAATGATGCTGACTTGACTCATCTTAAAATTGACTCTCAATGCTTCTAAGTTGAACTCTTCTTCTAAGCATTAAACAACCATCTTTCAGTGGGATCGGAGGCAGTCAACACCTCTTCACACCATGGGCGCCACGCCAGGGAAAATAGTGTTTGAAAGAGAATGACTTTATGGCTGAAAACTCAAGGGACCGCAAGCAAGTTGACCTCTTAATATGAAACAGTTTCTTCCACATAAATCTGCTTTCATATGGTTTAAACAGTTTGGTTTGCCTTGCAGACTTGCAGTTAACATAGTCTTACATGCTGATTGTCATCTATCTATCTATCTATCTATCTAACTACCTGTCTATCTATCTGTCTATCTATCTATCTATCTATTTATCTATCTATCTATCTGTCTGTCTAACTATCTATCTGTCTGTCTATCTCTATCTATCTATCTATCTATCTATCTATCTATCTGTCTGTCTGTCTGTCTGTCTATCTATCTATCTGTCTATCTATCTATCTGTCTGTCTGTCTATCTATCTATCTGTCTATCTATCTATCTATTTATCTATCTATCTATTTATCTATCTATCTATCTATCTAACTATCTATATGTTTGTCTATCTATCTATCTATCTATCTATCTGTCTGCCTGTCTGACTATCTACTTATCTATCTGTCTGTCTGTCTATCTCTATCTATCTATCTATCTATCTATCTCTATCTATCTGTCTATATCTATCTGTCTATTTCTATCTATCTATCTCTATATATCTATCTGTCTGTCTCTATCTATCTATCTATCTATCTATCTGTCTGTCTGTTTGTCTGTCTGTCTTTCTATCTATCTATCTGTCTATCTATCTATCTATCTATCTATCTATCTATCTATGTCTATCTGTCTGTCTATCTATCTGTCTATCTATTTCTATCTATCTATCTATCTATCTCTATCTATCTATCTCTATCTATCTGTCTATTTCTATCTATCTATCTATCTATCTATCTGTCTGTCTGTTTGTCTGTCTGTCTTTCTATCTATCTATCTGTCTATCTATCTATCTATCTATCTATCTATCTATCTATCTATGTCTATCTGTCTGTCTATCTATCTGTCTATCTATTTCTATCTATCTATCTATCTATCTCTATCTATCTATCTCTATCTATCTGTCTATTTCTATCTATCTATCTCTATATATCTATCTGTCCGTCTATCTATCTGTCTATCTATCTATCTATCTGTCTGTCTGTCCGTCTATCTATCTGTCTATCTATCTATCTATCTATCTATCTGTCTGTCTGTTTGTCTGTCTGTCTGTCTTTATATCTATCTATCTGTCACGATCATCAATGGTGCTAAGATAGATGTCACGTTGAAGATAATCTTGATCTATATTGCACAATCAATGATCGTGGTTGCCGAGGATTTAGAAATCGTCAGTTGATAAGATGATCATGCTAGAAGTTGCTAGTTGATAAGATAATCATCTAGAAGTTGCCAGCTGATAAGAGGACCATCTTGAAGTTGCTAGTTGATAAGAGGATCATCTAGAAGTAGCTAGTTGATAAGACGATCTAAGTATGTTATTATTAAATTCAATTAAGAAACTTCTCTTCGACAAATTCAAATACTTTAATTCAGAACTTGGAAAAGCTATTCACAAATAATTACAATGGTTAAATGTACTTGAATAAAACATGAAAATGTATATTTCTATTTGAATAAATGATCTACACAAAAATGTGATTCATGTCATCTTTCTTTGAGTTCCAATACGAGACTGAAGACAAATTTGCAGCGTTCTTATGTGACTTATCTCTCCTTGCCGCTTGGTTAATCAAACTAACTAATAAATACAGCTCAACGTACAATAATTAATATTTCTAACCAATCACATCCACTCCAAAACATAAGTTTGTTGCATGATGGAAATTCCTGAGCTGAGTTAGTGCTATTAGAGCATGGAATAGGTTGCCTGAGCTAGCCAGGAAAACCAGTGACTTGGCAGAATTGAAGTCATTGGTTAATATGCATGACTGAATGCATGATGCGTAGGATGTAATAATCTTCTTTTTTGAAGTAACGTTTGTATTATATAAGATAAGATAAGATGTAACACAAGCTTCTCTATTAATTATCTTCTTATAAAGTGAATAAAGACTAGATTTCGAATACAATGTAGGTACCCAATCATTCAAACGTTGTTGTTTTTTTTTCTAATCTTTTTTTGTACACGTGTAATGTTATTGTCCTATTGAAACTGTCGTTCAAATCCTGATTGATAGACATAAACATAGTAAGAAACACATAAGCCAATGGCCTTACAAACAATTTCTGTAAATTTATTCTGAAGTCGGCCTTGAACACGACTAGGTGACAGAATTCAAAACTCTAAACTCCTTTTGTCTCAAATCTCCAGAGACTCCCACCCCCCATTTTCCTGCTGCTCAGCACGGCAAGAGTCTGGCCACGCCTTAGTTTAAGTAAATGGTGCTAATTTGAAATTACGGACTCCCCAGACGGCTTAAACCCTAGATTAAGGTTAATAGATCTAGATCTACATACTTTTGTGTTGAGCAGGGCTTTTTCTGTAGAGTGTGTCGGTGATCGGCCTGTGCTTCTCTCTCATGACGATGTCTGTGAAACGTTCTCTTGAAGTCTTGCTATTAGAGTCTCATCGTTGGAGGGTCAGAAGTATAGACAATGGTCTACTCTTATCATTTTTGTAGTTCAATAATAGGCTTAGAGTGAAGAAGTTATATAGGAACAAATCATTCCTGGTCTTTATTTATCGGTGGTCAAGGTTTACGACTACCAAGGATCTCGGGATTGAAAAGAGCCTTGCCATTTTTGGGGGTCACAAGAGATAGTGCCTTGACCTAGTAGTGCGATATTAAAAACTAAGAGTTGTTAAAGCTTACCTTTTGGCATAAAATGTCCTTTTTTTTAGCGGCCCCCGAAAGGGGAAAAGACGCTATTAGATTTGTGTGGTTTGTCTGTCCGTCCGTCCCGTAAACTAGAAAAGATAAGGAAAATCCGACATCAAAATATTTTAGATCATTCAAAGTTCTGATGCAATGGCTACTTTTTTTCTTTTCTGAAAGCGAAAATTCTAATTTTTAAAATCAAGTATTCAAGCAGTTTTTTTTTTCTTAAAAATACACCTTTTTTACAACTATTCACTATTTATAGTAACAAACACTGGAGGCTACATTGTAAACGAAAACACTCTGTCCACTTTCCAAATTTTTAACACATTTATGCAAACGTTTTTTTTATTTTTTGTCTATTAGACCAATCAGATAACTATTATAAGACATCAGTTAGGCCAGGTTCACATCTAACTTCACATTCACTTTTACCTATCCCTCGATCTGCAGGACCGTTGGGGCACTGTCAACCTTCTTTCTCCACTCTTCTCTGTCATTTGCCTTTAATAAAATTTCATTCTGATAGTCTTTCTGAAAATATTGAAACCTGCCTTATTACCACTTCGGGAGCCGATTTTGAGTTTGTGTTTTCACACAACTATCTTTGTAACCTTGTTTTTTTTTTTTTTTTTTTTTTATTTGGGGGGGGGGGGTATCTTTGCATAAAGGATAAAGGCGGAAGAGGCCGATTCGCTGTTTATCTTTATTGGTACTCATGAGTGTAAAAAAAAAACGTGATGACATGGGGATTAGTTAGAATTCAGGTATAAAACAAGAAAGAAGAGGGAAACAAAACCAGCTCAACCCTCCCCCACCCCGCTTACTCCACTTGATAGAATGGAGACCATTCGTTATAGTAGGCCACAATACTGACCTGCGACGTCTCAACATGTGGGCAGTGAAGTCATACAGACCTGCGACGTCTCAACCTGTGGGCAGTGAAGTCATACTGACATGTGACGTCTCAACCTGTTGGCAGTGAAGTCATATTGACATGTGACGTCTCAACCTGTGGGCAGTGAAGACATACAGACCTGCGACGTCTCAACCTGTGGGCAGTGAAGTCATACAGACCTGCGACGTCTCAACCTGTTGGCAGTGAAGTCATACAGACCTGCGACGTCTCAACCTTTTTGCAGTGAAGTCATACAGACCTGCGACGTCTCAACCTGTGGGCAGTGAAGTCATACAGACCTGTGACGTCGCCACCTGTGGGCAGTGAAGTCATACAGAACTGCGACGTCTCAACCTGTGGGCAGTGAAGTCATACAGACCTGCGACGTCTCAACCTGTGGGCTGTGAAGTCATACAGACCTTCGACGTCTCAACCTGTGGGCTGTGAAGTCATACAGACCTTCGACGTCTCAACCTGTGGGCTGTGAAGTCATGCAGACCTGTGACGTGTCAACGAGCTATTGGTCTTCACAGCCTACAGGTTGCGACGTTACAGGTCAGTTTTCAGGCCCTTTATGAAGATTGGTCTCAGCAGAATATACAACGCCCATACATGCTTTAAAGATCTAGTCAGAATGTTAAGCTTCTGTTTGCTGTTGGTCTATTATTCTACTTAGCATCTGTCCAAATGTTCAATAGGCTCACATGCAGAAGCATGTTTTTGTTTATTTCTAATGCTAGCCACTACAGGCCCCGAAAGATAGAAGACAATCTACCTCGTGAGTTTGATATTTTATATAATAAAATATTATGAAAATGTTTTAGAATGAATTAGACTTGCTATCCCTACGTTTGTTTTTTAGTTAATGGCTTCGTACAATTAAAACTTGTTTCACTCAGCTGTTCTGTTCTGTGGACCTACAAGCGCTGTACAACACAGCACACAGCTGTTGTGTTCTGTGGACATCAATAGTTGTTCAACACAGCTGTTTTGTTGTGTGGACATTGAAGCGCTGTTCAACACAGCTGTTTTGTTGTGAGGACATTGAAGCGCTGTTCAACACAGCTGTTTTGTTGTGAGGACATTGAAGCGCTGTTCAACACTGCTGTTTTGTTGTGAGGACATTGAAGCGCTGTTCAACACAGCTGTTTTGTTGTGTGGACATTGAAGCTCTGCTCAACACAGCTGCTGTGTTGTTTGGGCTGACACAAGTTGGTTAACTCCACTGTTGTGTGGGCAGACAAGTGTGAGTTCAGACACAGCGCTCGGCTCACGGTCAGAACATTGATTATATGTCAAGCTTGTGGTGGGGGAACTGAGATCTGCTACGTTTAAACAATTTTTAATGCAGGGTTAGTGCCCTTTATGATTTCCTGTCATAATACAATCTATTTAAATTGTACATCAAATTACTTTAGAAGCTAGTCAAAAAGATTAAAAGATATCTGTACATTGAATAAAAAAAAATTAAGTGATCGTTTCCGTCTGAGACATTTTTTAAGGTCCAATCATTATGTTACCACTCGAATATAAATTTCTATCAAAGTGGCAGTGATTGACAGAGAAAATGAAATAGCTTCTTAGCAGTTAACAGAATCAACTGGGTTATTTCTGCTTAATGTAACTATTTTATCTTTTTTATGATTCGTAGGTTCATTTTTAAAACTCTACCTATCAAAACGTTCATGTCAAAAAACTGCTAAATACAAAAGTATTGCTTGTTGTCTGCCTGTGTTTACGTGTCTTCTATCTAGTATTGTTTGGTGATTTGAATTCCTTGTCCAGCTGCTGTCCTTAACATCGACGTTTCGGACGTTCCTGTGGGAATGAAGATGATCAAGATCTTGACGAAACCTCCCGACGTTTTGAACGCAAGGTTTGAACGCATAATAACAGTCGGAGGCCCTTCCATCGAGCAGGTTCATATATCCGGAAAAAAGCCTCTATTGATACTGTGATGTCTTTCCTTCCGTCCGTCTCTCGTGTTTAGATCTCGAGAACTAAAAGAAGTCGTTCAAAGTTGTTGTTTTTTTCATACACAACATTTTATGAAAATGATTTTAAATTCTGATGCTATTTTTGTAAATGGCGTTAAAACTATAAATAGCTAAATAATTAGGCCACAGCTAGGACTTCGTATCCACATGAACTGCCGCACTTCCTAATTTTCGGACTTGTAGAAACCTTATCAGTTGGCCGTAGTGGACGCTGATCTCGTGAAAGTGTGGTAGTAAAGTAATCCAAGGTGATCAGACTTCCATGGCTTAGATTTGAAATAAATTAAGTCTCCTACATTGGATCGACATCCTTCATTTTAAAGTCATACAAATCAGCTACACCAAGGATTTCTACAATAAAACTGGACTACAAAAACACACGTACATATAATAATAATTTTATCCAAAATTCTTGTTTATTTGTTTGAAATATAAATGACAACGACATGGCAATAAAATCTTCCGATTCTGACATCAGAATCAACACGGAACTCACACTTTGAAGTGCCAATCATTCAATGATCAGTTAAGTCCTCAATTTAATTTGCAATTTAAAATCTTGCAGGTGAAAACGTCTGACGACCTTTGATGTCATCGACAAAAAAAAAAGCAAATGGGTTGATGAGCTGGAAAGAAAAGAATTCGTCAAATAGTCTAGGTTGGAAAAAGTTACACGTGAATTGTCATTTACAAGGGCAGACTCACTTTTAGAAAGTTGTTGAAGGCAACTTCAACATGCTTTAGATAAATCTAGAAAGTTGTAAGTCACCATATACAATAACAATTGACATAAAACCGATCCATTTACAAAGTAGGCCTACTAGATCTAAATAGTCAAACCTCGATATGCTAATGTTTAATATCCGTCACAACATAAGGAGGGAGTTGTAAACTGATGGTTGGAGCTATAAAATATATATACATAGATATATATATATAAGCTTTTAAATTAGAAGATTTTGTAGTTTTGCTTGAATTATTCTTGATGCTATTCTAATTTGGAGCGCAAATGAAAATCCTAACTGGTGTGATATTAAAATTAACTATTGAATCCTTGAATGAGCAAATATAATTTACAACATTTGGTACTCAGACTTTGTAGAAATGAAGGAAATATTTCGTTATTTAACATGCACGTACATATTTATATAAACTGCTCCATTTTCGTTACAGCCAGTTGTATTGATTCAACAATAAACAAATAATAAACAAATTGTCACAGGGTGAATATGTAAACATTTCTGGAACACTCTAATGTCTAAATTTCATCGACTCAATAGCAATATGTAAAAACAAACAGTTGGTTATTTATTTCGTAATCTAGACATCAGTGAAGCTTTGCAGAGTATGTGGTTCGAAAGGAAGTGACATGGCGGGCGCTATTGGAGAATTTCAGACATGGCCGAAAGCCTATAAATAGCAATCTTTTTGGTGCATCCGGTAAAGAAAGTGTTTTATAATTATGTAATTGATGTTTCCATTTTAAAGTGCTGCATAATCAATATTTTAAGCTCTTTTCTTTGTAACTTTTATTTGGTTGGAAATTTTGAAGTTCACATTAGCGCCCTTGAGATATTGTAGTATATCTTGAAAATCTCCGAATTGTGAGGTTGTTTTGGCGGATGAATATGAAACCATGCTTATAGCTGCCCAGATCAAGTAGCGAATGCTGTGATTAACTTATACATAGACTAGTTGCCTTGAGACTATAGTTATAATTATAATAACAAATATAAATCTCAACGTTAAAGAAATTTACATTGAAACAATATCACGTGACTTTGTTGGAATCATACACTCATACACACACACATGAACAGAAAAGGGGAAAAAATGTTTTCGTAAATTGATAGTTGTCCCAATAGATTTCTTTGAACAATTAAATAACATCCGGGTCACAAAAAACATTCAACACCAAGTCTGCTACCCATTGGGATTTATTTGGAACTATTTATCTAAAATATAATTTAGGATTTATCATTTTAGGTGAGAAATGTAGTCGATTTATTCGATTATAATATAAAAACCTATAATATTTTCTAAAGAGTATTTACTTATAATTGATAAGAATTACAAATTTGTAGGCTACAATATTCTAATTTAGAAAACCTTAAATAATACATTTGCTTTGGTCACATATCTCAGAAACTAACAATTAAGAGCCACACATAATAGGTACTGTATACAATGAAAAAAAAACAACTTTTTACTTAAAACGACACAGCCTGGTTACTTCCTACAACGGCTGCTGATCCAATGTTGTCAGCGTCTATATAAGAAGCTGTCATAGAGGATGTCACGTTATTGTCATTTAAAATGTCAGAAGCGCAGTCCGAGACATCATCAGCCTGCATGTGCACCATGGTGTAGGCTGTCCAGGTGTTCACGTTACGGTTGTAGCTGCCAAGGTCCTCAGTGTAGCTGCCAGTGTCAGAAACGTTGTCTCGACTGTTGTCTATCTTCTGAACAGCGCTGTCCTGTGCATTCTCTTTCAGCCTCGACTTTTCATAATCTCGGCTCGCTTCGTCCTCGCGTTTTTGACAGAAGATATACAAGGACTGGAGGAATCCATGAGGCCGTATGCTCGCTTGCTGACAGTTTGATATGGCGTTGTCGTCTCGGGGGCTGTGAATTTGGTCACCGGTACGAAAGTAGCCCTCTTCTTGCGAGTTCAGAAGGTCATCACCTTCAGAGGAAGTAACAAACCGGTCAGTGTCCGGTGAAGTAAATGCAGCTTCCGGTGAGCTAAAAGACATAGGAGATCCACTGCCCACTGCCTGGCAGGAGGCATCGTCTGAAGACGTTAGCTGACTCTCAGTCATTACATGAGAAAGACTCTCTTTCTGCGTCTCGGGAGCCGAGGCAAACGACTTGGGCCACAAAATAAAATTTGTGTGACAATCAGGCACCTGAGGTTTTATGGCGCAGCAGTCATCATCTGTGAAGGAATTACCAGAAGTGCTTGGGAGTTCCATTTCGTCATAAAGATCTTCTTGAGGGACGGAAGTTCTCTTAAAGGGTGGTGTTTTGATACTGTTATCCACACTTTCTTCCAAATAAAAGTAAAATGGGGTGCCGCTTTTTTTCTCATTTTGACTATTCAAAGCGCTACCACCTGAAATGTTTTTGTTGATTTCATCTAGAATGGCGAACTCACCGTAATCAAACATATTTAGTGAATGAAATAAAGGCAAATTGGTGTCAAAATCTTCATTGTCCTCTGGTCTCAAACCCATGTCCCAGTCATCTTCCTCAAACTCGTCGTCGAAACTGACGTAGGATTCATACGCTATCGCTTCATTGTCGAAATCTTTGCAAGCCTCCTCAAGAGTCTCGTATCCAGCGAGGTTTTCCAAGACTGAGTCGACGACCGCTTCATAGCAGCCGCAGTAAAATCCTTCTTCTCCGTCACTTAGCTCCGAACAGAAGATGTGCTGTAGCAAGCTGCTCCTCAGAACTATGTCGAAGCTGACTTGGTCGTCTGACAGCTCATCGCTACTGCGTTCCACTTCTGTCTTTGCGTTCTGAAATTGGAACATAGGAAGTTGAGCCAAGACGTCAGGGCTAGTCTGCAGCATCTGAAATGTCCGCTGACCGACCAGGTGAGGCTTTGAAGCTACGGGAATTTCATAGCCATCATTGTCTGATTTATTTATCACGTGACTAGTTTTGTCCGAATTTCTCCACTTGCCCGAAGGAAGAGCCAGCTCTCTGTCATTTCCAACTAAATTAAGATAAGACCAGTCGATGTCAGGCGTCATGCTCCGAGTTCCGGGGCCTTCGTTGGCCACTTCTGAATCAAGGTCACTCTCGATACTGTGATAATAATGGTGCGGACTTGGCTGTTGAACTCTGACTGACCCTGGAGTTTTCCCAAAGGTGCTTGGCGTGGATCCATCGATTTTGGAATAAATGGCTTTAACTGACGAACGCTGCAATTGAGGACTATTGGGACTGGACCCTTGGGGTAAACATGATACAGATCGAGTTAACTTTGGGCTGCCAGGTAAAGATTGGCCAAACCTTTCCTGTGTGATGGTGGCGCGGTGTGTCTGAACTTCTTCAAAAGTGCTTTTTCTTGCAGTTTGTTTTATCTCGTTGTTCAAGTTTTTAGGGCGACTTGCTGGGGACAGCTGCTCCGTGGGCGTCACAGCCTGGAACGACTTATTGTAAACGGACGTCACCGCATGTCTTATTCGTGACACCCTTTTAAGGTCGCCGCCGCTGTTGTTTTTATCTTTCTTCTCCAGCCTGCCCTGAAACTCGTTGTATCTCTGCTGCTGTCGCTTCTCTTGTTCTGCCTTTGGAATGTTGTGTGCGAAAATCGGCAAGCAATGCACAACTGGGTGCTGACCTAGCGAAAGAGGTCTCGGCCCAGACTGATGTTTGGCTTTCATTTTTTCGAAAATCTCTTCTTGAACGGCACAGTCTTTATCCTTATTTTTGTGTATAGTTGGGTGGACAATGGCTATGCCACCACTCGGTGTGGACACAAGACCACCACTGTCCCGCGAGAAGCACTGAAAGCTTCTGGATCCTGCAAATTTTTTAATAAGGTCACTTTTATCGAAAATGGCGTACACATCACTACTTTTAGGTCGAGGGTTGCACTTCACTTTAGTTCGAACGCACGAGGAAGGGTCTGCTAAGCACACATGGTTGACTCCCTTGATGAGATGGTCCACAATGGAAGGATCATTTAAAGAGTTCATTTGTTGGTGACATCCTGGTTGTCTGGATGGTTTAGCTGCAACTTGCAATCCTTTGCACTCGTTAGTGCTGGCCACCAAGGCTGGAGAGCCGTGAAGACACCGAGGTTTCTGCACTCGGTGGGGAGACGTCTGCTCGTTTCTCTCTGTTCCGCACTGCTTGTCAATCTTCTCCGTCACGCTATCAATCTGCACCACCAGCGATTGAATGTCTCCCATGATGCCTTGCAAATCGTTCAGCACGCTTTCCATGTTGGACACCATGTTCCTAACGATGCTCCTCATTAGGTGACTTTCACGAGCAAGATGGCGGGCGCCCGGCCCGGCAGCAGACGTCCCGTCATTCGACATGACGAAATGGTAGCTCCGACATCACCCTGTAATGAAACAAAAATGAGAATGTAAAAAAAAAAGTATTGTACAAAACTGATGTCAAATATTAAAAACTAAAATTATCTAAAGAATTCTAACAAATGTGTTTTTCTGCTACTAAGTTAGGCTACAGCCTATTGTTTGAATGCACAACCATTGAACAATGTTTACGAACGTTGGGAACGTACTCCCGGAAATTTAAGTTAGTCAGTAAACATTTGTGGAATAAAATGTGCGTTGACTTATCATTAAACAAAATAGGAAGGAAACTGAACATTCACAAAGAATTGAGAGATTGGTGTGGGGGGGGGGGGGGCGGGGGAGATTGAGAGTAAAGCCATTCAATCAATTACAAAAAAAATTTTATGTCGAAGGGTTCAGATCAGTAATCTTATATCTGAGATGAATTGCGCAGTGGTTTCCAGATCAGGCAGTTCAGATCAGAAATCTTATATCTGAGATGAACTGCTCAGTAGTTTCCAGATCAGGCAGTTTTCTTCTATAGGACTGTTTTGGGGCCAGAGTCTTGTTAGATTTTAATAAATTGCATTTGACTTGAACAAATTACAAGATTCTTTGATGAAAACATAGTATTTATTGGCAATAAATTTTTGAATGATTGAAAGGGAAAATGTTGCTTTTATTCATAAAAAAAATATTGGCCTAAACTCCTTTGTTGTCCCAGAATCTGTGGACCTTTAAATCCAGCCCTGTTAAGAACTACTGTATAGCGCAAATTTTTGAAAATATATAAGGTCTGGAATTAAAATGCACCAAATGTATCTGTTGGACACAATTCCAACAGCAGTGCACCGGTCAAGGCCAATAAATAATAAATCTCCACAAGAAGATTGATATTTGATTGAGCACTAATAATTGATGATCAATCGATACTGATACTGTGAGAAGGAGTTTAACAAGCAGTTATTAGAAACATTTTCTCTCTCATTCACTCTCTCCTCTTCTTTTGTTGTCTCTCTCTTTTCATTCTCTTTTTTTTTTTGTTTCCTTGTATAAACATCTATGTATCTATTACTTTCATCTCTTCCATCCCCTCTCTCTCTCTCTCTCTCTCTCTCTCTCTCTCTAATCTGTTGTTTATTTCAAAATTTTCTCTTTACAAAGAATAAAGGGGAATAATTCAACTTATCAGTTAAATATAATATCTTTCCCTTGTTCGAGATACCAAAAAAAAAAAATTAATGACCAATAGTTAACTAATTGGTGGGGTTTATTTTTTTATTGATTTTTGTTTTGGTAGGTAAAAGAAATAATTGTGCCTACTTTCAGTTTGATCCGAAATTTATTGTGGGAGAACTAACGTGTACCAACATTTTGTACCAGCCAGTCAGAGAGAGTGAGTTGATAGAAGCTTTGTACCAGCCAGTCAGAGAGTGAGTTGATAGAAGCTTTGTACCAGACAGTCAGAGAGAGTGAGTTGATAGAAGCTTTGTACCAGACAGTCAGAGAGAGTGAGTTGATAGAAGCTTTGTACTAGACAGTCAGAGAGAGTGAGTTGATAGAAGCTTTGTAAAAAGAGAAGCAACATCTCAACAACACCAGTTTGAATATTTTCCGCAACTATATCCCCACTCCGTACCACCTTCTCTCTCTCTCTCTCTCTCGCTCTCTCTCTCTGATACACACACACACACACACACACACACACACACACTGTCTTTTTTTTATCTTAAAAAAGAAAACAACAAAAAGAGTCGACTAAATGTTTTAAGGATTTCTTCCGACATAAACTTGAAGCAAACATCAAGAACTTCAAGCAAGACGTGACATGTTTCAAGTGTATAACTATTGACCTGAGAATACATTTGGTTCATCCAAAGCTTTCTAGTTTTAAAAGAAAAACTAATAGTGGGGAATAATTACACATGATTAGACTTTTGGAAACATTTTAATTACATTAAAACCCAGGTGCACTGTGATAAGTCAATTCTGTAATGTTTTTTTGGTCAAGAAATTACAATTTATTTAACATCTCACAAATTAACAGGGGAGGTTGCACAGTAACATTAGCAATCTTACAGGAAATTGACTTTAAAGCAATGCTATGTCCCATGACACTAGCAAGTAACTAGGTAAGATAAGTCAATACAGGGCATTATACATATAATGTAATGTAATGTAATGTTTGTATTATACTGCTGTTACTGTCAGCACAGAGAGAATTTAAAAATACAGAAGAAATCAACATTATTTTTCTTTTCTAGTATAAGTACAAATATCTTTGTTTATCATTGAGCAGATTATTTATTTTTAAACATAATTTTAAAAAAAAAGCATAAATGGATCATTAAATGGATGGTTAGTATTTAAACTATTTGAAACCTCTGTTTCGATACAAAAGATAAAAAAGAACCCTTACTGTTGCAGGCTTTCTACAGATATCACAAACTTCACATCGTAAATTCGTATTTACAATTATTAGTTAGCTCCCTTTACATTTATGAACAGGACGATTGCATGAGATCAATCTTGTTATTGCATTTTATACAATGTCTGTATTTTTATTTATATCGCTTTTAGACTTTTTGCACTCTCGTATTGAAATGCGATTCGCCATTTTGAAATGCCTGGTGCACAAACGATCAGGCTATTAATAGAAACAATCGTCTGCTGCTCACCCGTGCAGCGCGTTCCTTTGGGAGAGCTGGTTGGTAGTGTCAAGAGCTTATATTTATTAGCTTAGCCTGTTGCTCCAAATGACAGGGGTCTCGGAAGGATTTAAGAGCACTGCCCATTATGGAGATAGTTTTGGATCCATGGACACGGTGAACACACCAGGAAAGAATGAATGTTTTATAAGGCCGACATTAAACTATTGTCATTTTATAGCAATATTGACCATTAATAATGCAAAGGGAAATTGTCATTTTTATACATAGGTATTCTTGTAATATGTTTAAGTTACGAATAATCAATTGACATTAATATTAAAACATGTTACAATATCATTGAAGCACTTTACCTTCTTTAAAAAATACAAGGAAATAATTGAGAGACAAATCCAGATTGTTGAAAACATACCCGCTGCCTTAATGTCACGTTTAGAAAAAATAATGTGCTGTATTCCAAAGAAGACAACTGATGCTAAATTTTCTATTTTAAGGAAAGGGTTTTAAAGTTTAGTAATTTGACTTTTGTAAACCTACTTTCCAATAGATTACTCTGAAGGTCGAAATTAACTGCTAGAGTATAGGCGTACGTCTAAGCACTATATGGATCACATTCAATACTCTTCACTGGATTCAATTTTGGCTTTATTGTGTTCTGTTTTGTTTTTCATAATTTGTTGTCCGGTGAAATAAAATGTATGTCTAGAAGGGATGCATGAAGTGTTATAAAAAAATATTAAAAGAGGAAGACAACTCAGCAAAATTAAAATAAAATGATAAAGACTAAGACCTGTTGATAAAATCTACGTTACTACTGCACACGGAATAGAGATGCTACTGAAAGATCCTAGGTATCACATACAAAGACCGCAATGCAAACGAAGAGATTAGAGACAGGTTTTTACAGCGATTGGACCCCGCGATGACCTGCTTACTACTGTAAACAAAATAAAATCAAACCAAACATGTATGGCCATATTACAAAGTCCTTAGGCTTCACAAAAACCTTCCTTCAGAGAATAGTAGCAAGATAAAGAAGAAGTGGCACAGAAAGCGATGGGGAGACAACATAAAAGAATGGATGGGCGCTCATTGAAAGAGATTCTATCAAAAGACAGAAATAAATGGAGAAAAAATGGTTAACAGATCTTCTGTGATGCCCCAACATACTAAGGGACCGGTTGAGGTAAAGACTGCGCACTGAAATTTTGATGATCATCAATCTCTCAAAAAAGTTATCTACCCTGAAATATATCCGCCTAATGTTATAATTTCGTCTAGTGTTTTTTGTTTTTCTATTGTTATTAAAAAGACAAACTTTTCCGTTTCGCCTGTCGTTTTTAAAGAATGGTAACCATTTCTTGGATGTATTTTGTTATCTCCCTGGAGCAGCCCCGGTCTATTGATATCCATAAAGCGGAAGCCCGGGAAGTCCCTGAAGAGATTGCTAGTGACAGGAAGAACAACTCTTTCCCTAGTTCAGGCCCAGAGGTACAGAATATTAAGAAGGATATCAGCCTTCCGGATGTACCTAATGATTTGTTCAATAGCATCTGAACGAGGGCCCGCGGGCCGAGAGTGGCCTGCCGCTCACCAGCACGCATACAATTTAACAGTTCACTACGTCTAATAATGCGCGTGTTTATACAAATTGATCCCAAATATTGGGATTCTTGTGCGGAATATTTTTTTTGGTATCGATTGCCAGGCGTAGAAATAAAGAATATGAGAGTAATTTTATGAGCATGATTTATTGGTTGAGTAAACCAAATACTAACAGAATGGGCTCGGAAAAACTCAGATGAAATCAAATAGCTTTAATTGGTAACATTATTTCTTTAATAGATGGAATGGTTTGTAAACAATAGAAGGGAACTGGTATAGAAGGCTAATGAATAGATTTACTAAATAGTATTAGAAGGCTGAACTGTAAACTATTTATAGAATATGTCAATTTAAACTTTGTAGGCAAATATTTCATTAATTAATATTCAATATAATATTGAGTTCAACCAACTCTGATGGGTGCCTGACATTATTTGGGGAAAATTATAGCATGGCTATTTTTTTATAATATAGTGATAATCATAGCATGGTAGAATTTATTAATTTATATCGTCAGCCACATACAATGTTGAATTTCCAAGCGAATGTGTCCATTTGTTTAGAATGCACACACACACACATATATATAATCTACTAATGAGTCGTAAAGACAGCTCTAAATTGTATAAACAAATATGAGCCAGTATATGTTACTATTTGCTCAGCTCTACATCGATACTCTCCAGCACAAAAGTAAATCAATAGTTCCTTAATCGTCACATCTTTGTATTTCTTTCTCTAGCAATCAATCTGTCATAAGCGTCATTGTAAATGATCAGGTGTAAAAGAATCTGCTGTTAGCAGACCGATTGATTGGTTCTGAAAACACGAGACCGCTCTAAGCAGCAGCATTGTCTACTGGCACTTCATCGGCCTCTTAACAGCCGCTGTTTCTTTTGTTCAGCTGGACTGAGTGGACAGCCTAGCACTTCATGTACATGTTGGCTACAGCTATGGACTAGAGAAATCTAGAAGTTTAGCACCAAGCGTGGTAGCTGGTGTTAAGTGAAACAAATATTCTATTACATTGATATGATAGAAAAAGGATATTTTATTGCGTGTCTGTGGATGTTTCCTATACAAACAATTTTTCCCGGTTGGCTTTTATAAAAAGAGACACACGTTTGTGGCTCTATGCATAATAATATCAAATGCAAGATTTTCAGGAACTTTTGTTTGTGGTGAGTTAAGATAAAACCACTCCATGAATGTTGGACCCTAATACCTTCACAAACATACACATAGCTTATTGTTACAAGATGAAATGGTTTATGACTTGCGCGTATGCTATACACTCACGCACACACAAAATACACAAATATCTCACACAGATTATCATTGTGTCTATTTTAGAATATTCTCTTTTTTTCCCTCATCGATGTCATATTGTCTATTCTCTGACAAAGTCAAGCTATTTTCTCTCAATCTCTCTTTCTTTTTCTATCTCGCTTATTTCCTCTCTCTTTCGCTCTCTTTCTCTCTCTCTCTCTCTCTCTTGCTCTCTCTCTCTCTTTATGTCGATTGATCTCTCTCAATCTTGAAATCATTCTCTTCAACAGAAAATAAAAGTCAGAAACTCCTTTTTTAATCATTGCAAAACTATCTCAGAAGTTCTAGAATTTCATAAAAACATGGCCTTACTTTTTTTTCCCTTTCTTGAAACGAAATATTCAACGACGAATTTGATATTTTATACACAATTGATTTTTTATGTTTACTAGGGCAGAATCCAATAATTAGACACAAGAAACTAGGGACGCTATCTCTGCCACACGATTTATAGTTAAGAGATCACATTTCCCTTGTCACAAACTGAATCGTTTAGTTTATTTATGTTGTACAATTTTAAATAATGATGACAATAACAATAAAACCTTTTTTTTAAGCATGAGGAGTCAATTGCATGCTGGAAATAACACTTTAACCAGATTGAGATTTCTGTCTACTTCCTACTAAAGTCTTCAAGTCTTTTGATTCCTTCAGTCCTCGAGGACGTAAGCCCCGGATTTGGTCTTCCTTCTGCCCCTTTTATTCCAAGACAGCAGAAATAAAGCTTTTAATATCTAGTTAGTAAACATTGAGGAAAAAATGACCCAACCAATTAACATTTCTATTCAAATGTTTGCTCAATTTATCTAGTGGTATTATTTGTTCACGCCAGCGTTTCTCAAACTGTGGAGCGTGCCCCGACGTTCAGACAAAAAAAAAACAGAGGGGGCGAAGAAAAAGTTGTACTTTCATTGTAGCGATCAAACCACGGTTTAAATATTTATCACGTTCAACTACATTATTACCAATATTATCCAAATATATATTTTAAATAAGAGACGTCGTTTCAAGACCTTTTAAAATGTATACCGCTCTGCAACAATAGCGACTCAGAACTTTTTGATGAAACCTTTCAAATTGTTTCCGATAATGTGATTCTTCTTGTTTCTATTGTGTCAGAAGAATCAACATTTTTACGACAGGTGAATGTCGTTACGATAACGACTTTATTTTAATATAAAAACAAGTCCTTGTCAAGATGTCTTACTTGACATGAAGATAATCTTACGACATCACGCCATTTACGACCTAATATTTACCGGACTTTGGCCGATTTCACCGATTGCTCCAAATTGGGCCCCGCGACTTTCAGGGGGCCCGCAATTTACATTTAGCATATTAATTTCAGTCATGTCTCTTATTACAGATTTTAAAGATGTAGGACTTAAAGGGTTAATATATCTAACGTGTCGTAAGATGGCGTAAATTTAATTGAGCCACTGGCGCCTATTGCATTTGAGTTGCGTCCTATGCATATTGTATAATAAATGTTGATTTAATCAGCTCATCAATAGTCATAGTTGTTATTGTACAAAAAAAATAGAAGAGCGGCCTCGCAAGCATCCATTAAATTGATCCCCGCAATTTTTAAAGCCGGCTCTGACCTCGAAAGTTCCTAGTATAACAGTATTGGCCAGCTCTGTCTCCTTATTTATTAGATTTCATCTGGCCTGATCCTTTTTTTTAAAACTAGGTATGAATAGTGCGCTCTGATTGCAAGAAAACACTTCACTACCGCCCAACTTCTTATTTCGAGAATAAGACAAACAAAAAATACTTTTTAAAAACAAAGCTTATACGAAGTATAGTTGTATCAATTAGTTTGGATCAGTCACATAATTAAATTTGAAATAGATCTAGACCAACAACAACAAATCT
The DNA here is from genome assembly GCA_036873155.1 of Biomphalaria sudanica. NCBI lineage: Eukaryota > Metazoa > Mollusca > Gastropoda > Planorbidae > Biomphalaria > Biomphalaria sudanica. The sequence continues at coordinate 260,946 of JAZGLO010002981.1, forward strand.
GTGCGATCAAAAATAGTTTGACCAATTGTTTTTGTTTAGCGCTATTTCTTGCTTTGAGCTTTCTCAATGCGCTATGATCCTATCACATGTCTGGACCAGTTGGGCAAATTAGAAGGGGGGAGAGAAAGATAGGAATATCTGGAGAAATATTTTTTTAAAGCATTATAACATAAACGGCCTGAATTCGAACCCATGACTCAGACTCCTCAAGCCAACACTTTAACCACACTGCTAGTGAGGTGTGTATGAAAATAGAGGATATTATAATTGTCTATATTTATTGTTTGTTTCAAACTTACTTTAAAGTGGCGAACTACAAAGGGGACTAATTCAGATTATATCACCACCTCAGTCAAGTACAATCTCTTTCCCTTGTTCGAGATAAAATACAAACTAATTAATTACAATAATAGTTAATTAAGTAATTTGCTAACTTTTTTTTATTGATTCTTGTATCGTCAGGTAAAAGAAATAATTGTGCAGAATTTAATCAGAGATTGGGTTTATAAGAAATAACATGTACAAACTTTTTGCCTGACAGATGGTGAGTTGATATAAGATTTTTAAAAACTGGAACAAAAATCAAAACAAAGGTAACTGACAAAACTTCTGAAGCTCAGAACGTCGGAAAACGCTTGGGGAACTTACAGCACTTCCCCAGACCCTCTTTTTTTGTTGGGGGGTGGAGGGGGGGTGGAGGAAGCCTGTGGCTCCGTTTCTATTTCCAGAAAAAGCTTTTTATAGTCACAAAACACTTTAAAACATTATCTACGAAACACTTCTGAAAAGAAATAAGCAGTTTGGCATAAATGTTTAGCATAAATAAAAATTCATATCGTAAATAAGAATTCTCAGCATATTGCTAAAATCAGGCCCGGATTTAAGGAAGAGCAGGCTACTCCGCAAGAGTGGGCCACCCACAATATTTATTTTTTTCATCCGAATTTCGACGGATCAAAAACTGTTACGCTTTTTTTTTTCAATGTTTTTTTTTTCTCACATTGTTATCGACAACAAATGGCGGGTTGGATAATTGGGCCGGTACCCAATGAGCCAACGGGGATGCCGAATGAGCCACTTGAAATGACAATTAGTCATTGTCCCTCACATGACATGTTATAAGCTATGTTCACAGACTTTGCTGTATAAACAAGCTACATATTCCGTAATGATGGACTCCACATTATACCTATATCTTGCTTCTACAGCTCCGGATTTACGGCAGTGCGTCAATTAAGGACCTTGCCCTCCACAAACTCTAAAAAAATATTTTTTTAAACAAAATATGCATGTTAATTTTTTTCAAAGGAAAATAGGAAAATGAGATTACATTTACATGTACTATATCTCTTTCTACCAAAATATGCCAAGCTTTTAGATCTAAGTATTATTATTGATAAGTTGATTTTTATTAAAGCTTTTGAAAAAGTGTAGTGGCCCCCCATAAAAATCCTGTTCCGGGGCCTTGCTTAAATCTTGCCCTGGTTAATTAATATTCATGCAAAGTGGAATGTCTTGAAGTTTCTCATCTTTTTCATTACATTCTCCCCCACCCCCAAGACTCCACAGTGAAAGCCCACAGCGCTTTCCAGGTCCCCAATCTGCTAAGGGAGGCGATACTTTTTCTCATTTATCAAGATGCCGCCAGTAAAAGTTTGAAAAACACTGGTATACACATTATTGCTTAACGATCCGGATATTCTTACAAACTAGAATTTAACAGTGGTGTCTCCTAGACAACCTTCAGAACATTACTGAAAAAGGTATCTATCATTAGGACGGCGATTCTCCATATTCATATCCTCACCTCAAGCAAGACAAATGCTATTATTATTGTTATTTTTTTTATGCTTTGATTAAACCATCTTCTATCACCACAAGAGGGGCTCAGAAAATATATCATTAATTTAACAGTGTGGAAGACCACTCATGCAGAGAACAAATACACACACACACGTACACACAACACATACACATAGCCACACAACACACGCACAGCAAAATACATTTCCGATGTCACGTTACAAGAGCAGAGATATAGCGTTATGATATTAGCTGATCATTGATATATCATCTTGGGTACTATAGACAGACGGGGAATACTGGGGGAATCGGAATGGTTGTTATGCAATGAATAATGGTTAGAATTAAAATAAGTAGGTTTTATTCCCTAGTCAAGACTTTTAATAATCCATCGATTTTTCGACCACTTCTAATCCATTCGTCATCAAATTTAGCATACAAGCTCTGAGTCAATGACAACACATCATTACTTTTTTTTTTATAGAATATATCGAAAAAAATATTACTGCGCTAAGAGGAGGTACGCCGTGAGTACATTGAAAGAAAGTTAGTAGAGTCAAATAAAATAAAATAAAATAAAATGTTAATGTAAAGATATCAAAGACGGTGTGGTAATATCAAGGTTATATCAAAGACGGTGTGGTAATATCAAGGTTATATCAAAAACTGTATGGTGATATCAAGGTTATATCAAAGACGGTGTGGTAATATCAAGGTTATATCAAAGACTGTATGGTGATATCAAGGTTATATCAAAGACGGTGTGATAATATCAAGTTTATATCAAACACTGTATGGTGATATCAAGGTTATATCAAAGACGGTGTGGTAATATCAAGTTTATATCAAAGACTGTATGGTGATATCAAGGTTATATCAAAGACGGTGTGGTAATATCAAGGTTATATCAAAGACTGTATGGTCATATCAAGGTTATATCAAAGACTGTATGGTGATATCAAGGTTATATCATAAAACTGTATGGTGATATGAAGGTTATATCAAAGACGGTGTGGTAATATCAAGTTTATATCAAAGACTGTATGGTGATATCAAGGTTATATCAAAAACGGTGTGGTAATATTAAGTTTATATCAAAGACTGTAGGGTGATATCAAGGTTATATCAAAAACGGTATGGTAATATCAAGGTTATTAATCAATTATATAGAAAAGTTTGTAATGAATTTGTTAATAATAATAATAAGACTTGTCTTCGAGTCCGAAAATTAATGAGGAATGCAGTATTTCCCGTGGCTACGCAGCCTCAACTGTGACCTACATATTTTGCCATATTCCAGGGCAAACATAACCATTGTCCATAGGTGGTCGATTAAGAATTTGTTAAAAACATGGTCATTATCACACATGTTAGTAATGATGTTCTTCTACAACGATAACGTGGCCTACACACTTGAAATAGTCACAGTGGCGTAGCCTCCAATCCACATACTACTCTATTAAAAGGTCGTCTACGCTCATGAAAGTAAGACACACATAGGACATCCACCACGCACCTGATTCTTTTCAAATGGCCACGACCCTGATGTAGGCAGATAGAGTAAACGAAATAGCGTGTCATGAGAAATATGCCATGTTGACCTAGCTCTCTTTATGCTCTACAAATGCTTTTACCAGGGGAAATTATGGGATGTCGTGAAGCCTCAAAACAACGGCCTCGAGATCGACCCCCATCCACCCCCTTCCACCCTTCCCCCCTCACTGCCCAAGTTGACCTAATTCTGGTGAGGTCATGTACACAGAATGATTCGATGACTTCTCTATTGATTATTCCGAAATCGATCGTGTCTGTGACGTCACTCGGTCATGCAGACCGGATAGAAAAATACATATCGTTATCTCAACGTCAAAACATCAAGTAGTTTCTAAAGGCCCTAAATATATAAGTCTGAATAGTAGGAAGATCTAGGTTCTAATTATAACTAGCGGGTCCTGAACATTAAAATCTTAACATTAAGTAAAGTTGCTTAACTTATTAGTCTAAGCATAAGGTAAGCGTCTCAATTAAGTATTCACAGGTCCAAACCATATAAGTGTATATATGGGGTGTAAGTTTAACCTCTAGGTAAATTTTTCCATTACATTCCTCACTTTTCTCGTACTTATTAAAGAAAACGAACATTTAAATCTATTATGTATTTTGTTTTAGTTTTACAATGGTTGGAACATTTAAGGCATGTAAAGAAAGATGGCTTGCTTACTAAAGTGATTGTGTGATGGTTAGGTGAACTGACTATGGCGGAGGGAGCACAAAACCTAAGTCAAAGGAAGAGAGATAGAGACATAATGTCCAGTGCACTGACCGGTGAGTGAAACAGGAAGTGATACGCGAGACCTAATGACATTGGTTGGAAACTACCTGGATTGAGACTGGACATTGTGTTAGTTAGGTTAATGAAACCTCTCGGACTAGGGCTGCCTGGAATAGTTCGTGTACCTATAAATGCTGTTCTTATTTGCATTTTTGTGAAAAAATAGGTGCGGTACTCAGTGATGGATTGCCTAACATTTAACTACTAATAAATTAACAATAAACGTTAAAATTCAAGAAAAGTAATAATTTTTTCACTACATTGGAAAAGCTGCCGGTACGCCGTGCGTTTATACATAGGGTTAGGGTTTACTGGCCATTAGAGTTAGGGTTGGGAAAAAATCGCCCTCCCCACTCAAAAATGTCTGGATCCGCTGGTGAATATATATGTATAACAATAACGATCATTTAGGATCTGTCACATTGTGTGTGTGTGTTTGAACACAGTATGGATCTGTCACATTGTGTGTGTGTGTTTGAACACAGTATGGATCTGTCACATTGTGTGTGTGTGTTTGAACACAGTATGGATCTGTCACATTGTGTGTGTGTGTTTGAACACAGTATGGATCTGTCACATTGTGTGTGTGTGTTTGAACACAGTATGGATCTGTCACATTCTGTGTGTGTGTTTGAACACAGTATGGATCTGTCACATTGTGTGTGTGTTTGAACACAGTATGGAGCTGACTACAAGAAAGAGGACAAGATTCTTTTTTCGTTCATTTTTTTGTTTTTTTCTAGTCACTAAGACAGAAACAGAAGGCAGAGTATCCAGTTCCTTTGTCTGGAAAAATCGTTAAACGAAAATGTGTTTTGTTTTCTTATTTCGTTTCTTGTTCCTTTGTCCTGGAACATTGTGAAATATTGGGGGCTGGTGTTTTGTTTCAACCAAGACAGTCAGAAGAGAAAAAAACAAACTTTTAGTCTGATAGTGTATTGCCTTTGTTAGAGGAAAGAGACTTGAATAATTAAATCGATTTTTTTGGTCAATTTTTGGGTGTTCCAACATGCTTTTTTTTCTAGTCTGAAATGTATAAATAGTCACCTTTTGATGCTGACTTTTGAGGGCATTAATCATAATATAAATTTAGAGTTTAAATAAAAGTATATTTTTGAGGGCATTAATCATAATATATTTAGAGTTTAAATAAAAGTATAATTTTGAGGGCATTAATCATAATATATTTAGAGTTTAAATAAAAGTATAAATCAGATTTTTTAAAAACAGTTTTTGTAAAGCGCATCTTTTATACTTGCTCATTGCGTTATAGTCCAGTCTCTTTTATAGACAAGTTGAGGGAGAGGATACCTGGGGGAAGGTTTCCGTGCTGCCTTTAGGCACTCAGCAAAAATAATTTAGTTTGAGTTGGGTTCCGAACTCGTACCCCCTACATATACAGATAGCCAAACGGTTTATGCCTCTCAGCCAAAACATTCCACATATGACTATATTCGTGTGAATTGAACAGCAGCTGTATAGCTCTAAATAAAATGTGCAGTTTGATTGAATGTTTGTGGATTTTTTCACGGCATGATACTTGTTGATTGTGTAGCTCCAAAAAGCTAATCCAACGTACTCTTGTAGGCGTATTACGCGAACATTGTTTCATCAAAGACTAGACACACACACGTACATACACACACACACACACACACACAATGATAGATACAAACACATGTACATGTAACAAACATTGAAGTAGTGTTTGTTGTTGTTTTCTTTTACCATCGATTCAAGTCAAACAACAACAAACTTATATAGGTTATAGTAGAAGTAGTAGAGATATCAAACAAAATAGTGACAAAGCTTACATCAAATTACTCTGAGTCTGTCTGGTACTTATTTCGAACACGTTATTTCTCTGACTTCTGATTCATAGTGAAAGTCGAAACTAAGCATAATTATTAATTGTTCCTAACAAAACATGAACCAATTAGTACATATTAAATAGTGGTAATTAAAGTATTGTCTTTCATATCTAAAAGGAAATAAATCTTGAGAGATTTGGATGTAGGTGTAGATTTTATTTTTTGCCTTGATACGCTTTGTTGTTTTTTTAGTTTTATTTTTTTTAACAATCTTGTTTAATATATATGAAGGCACATATCGGCATTTATCATTTCATTATTAAATTTATTTCTACCAATGTAAACATCTAGTTAAATAACAAACGTACGATAACATGTCTTTGTGTTTGGTGAGCATAGTGCCAGGTACTATAATCAGCAACAAGAACATTGATATTGATTACATTGATTTATTTTTATTGATGATTTTCTGGCACACTATCAACCAATTATTAGATGTTAAGTATGTTAACCATTTAGGTTATGTTAAGTGTTAAACCATGTATGCTATGTTAAGTGTTAAACCATGTATGTCATGTTAAACCATGTTTGTTAGTTTATTTTTAGCTTGAAGAAGTGAGGTTTCATCATCGCTATAATTATTGTTTTACTATTGATCATATATGAAACATAAAAACCTTATATTTAGAACAATTAATAACTTTGACAGAGAGAGTAACATACCAAACATAGACTTACAAACAGTAGATAGAGAAAAAAAAGTCCAAGCAATCATGACAAACATAATAGAGAATTCACAAAACTGCAAATTATAAATTTGAATTATTTATATGGCAAAATAAAGACGATTTGTAAAGTACAGTCATTGACTTGTAGCACTAAACTGCTGGTAGACAACTAAACTGCTGGTAGACAACTAAACTGCTGGTAGACAACTAAACTGCTGGTAGACAACTAAACCGCTGGTAGACAACTAAACTGCTGGTAGACAACTAAACTGCTGGTAGACAACTAAACTGCTGGTAGACAACTAAACTGCTGGTAGACAACTAAACTGCTGGTAGACAACTAAACTGCTGGTAGACAACTAAACCGCTGGTAGACAACTAAACTGCTGGTAGACAACTAAACTGCTGGTAGACAACTAAACCGCTGGTAGACAACTAAACTGCTGGTAGACAACTAAACTGCTGGTAGACAACTAAACTGCTGGTAGACAACTAAACCGCTGAGGGCTTATTTGATTTGAACTTGTTAAACTTGAAATAACTTGAATAACTTATTTGTCAAGAATACCTAGTATAATTTGTATTACAATATAGACAAATTAAACTTGAGATAACAGGAAATAATTGTAGTAGACTTTAGTCATAATATAAAATGGTTTCTGAACAAAATCTTACTCACTATAAAAGCACTTTTCACGCCTACAATCTGGAGTCGTCTGTAGTACCTAAGATGGCTGACGACAATGCCGCTTACCTTGCATCATTCACACAACATAGACATCAACCAATCGCTAACTTCTCACCGTCACCATAGAAAGGTACACACACACAAACACACTCCATAACAAAAGCTCACACTGATAGATATATAAATAGATAGATAGATAGATAGATAGATAGATAGATAGATAGATATGCGTATGTGCATGCGTGTGACACTTTGTTTAACTAAAGGTAGCACTTGTAAGCTATTACAGAGTATTTGTTCTTTCTCCTCTGGCGATTGACAAAATAAACTCTACGGGATAAACTGTTACATAACAGCTTTTCATTTGATAGTTAACGTTTAACAGCGCTGATATTTTATTGGAACTTTATGGTTTAGTTTGTACAAGCATTTATATTTAATATCGTTGTCTCAGTCAGCTGAACTCAAGTTAAATGCTTACTGGTCAACACAGCGGTTCTCAAACCTGTATGTCCTGCATCACGTAGAGTAAGGGGGCTACTTAGCGGAATATCTCAAAAGTTTAACATCTCATACACTTTTACTCTCGACAGACCCCATGTTAGCAGAGCATTAAATATTAAATTTATCTGTCTCGATTTCCGCATGCCTCTTGAGAGAGGTGTGATTAAAATGATAGTAATGGCAGACATCAAACTCCGTGACTTTAATTAGATCTCTTTATTTGCGAGACATTTGAGCTAATTGTTTTAAAGTGCAACTTGGAAATACACAGTGAACTAAATGGATTAATTGTACATTCATATTTATGTCTTTATGTATTAATGACTGGTTGTCATATCAACGAGAAGCAAGCAACAAGTTTCTGAAACTTTCAAGGCTGGAAAACAAAACGATAAACGCTGTTCAGACCTAAGATAATGTCGTACTTAATAATGTACCGCTTGGTTTATACTGAGGCCATTAGCTTTGTACACATTTTAGATCTATACATTGGAAATACTGTCATGCCTTCGAGATACTAATACCTCGTGTTGATCTTTTCAATCTCGAGTTTAACATTTCATTTCTGATTTCAATTGCAAACTTGGTAAATGTCAGTTTGAGTTTCTTGAAAAGTAAAATCGATAAGTCTGGCCAGCGTGATCTTTAAAATGCAAAATACAAAATATCTCAGAAAATTGCAAATAAAATTATGTGATAAAAACGTTTCGTTTGAGTTTCTTTCACTTTGAGATTTATTTAAATTATCTCCGCGAACGTGCCAGTCTGTTGGAAGAATCTGTTTTAATATGCAGCCGAAACACTTGTACCAATGACATGCGAGGATCTTATAACGAGGTCATCTGAGACATTCGTGGAGATCTCTGGGAGGGCCTGGAGCGAAGAGGGACATTAAAGATGAGTGCTAGTAGTGATCGTTGGGAGATATCGTTTGTTAATTATGAAGATTGAATTGAATGGTATGAGTGTATTTGTGAGTGTATATGTGAGTGCATGTGTCAGGTGTAAGTTTAAAGATGGTGTTGTTTCCTTGAGTATCAAGAGATCGTATTAAGCAAGACAGATGTGTACATTAATGCAGAGCATCTAGCATCCTCTTTTTGTGCCCCTTCTCATGTTATGAACCTGGCATCCCACGACGCCTTGAACCTTCCCTCTCCTACTGACGTGAACCTCCTCCTTTCTCATGTAAACTTGGCCAGCAATGACCCACCACATTAGCTTTCGACAACTAATTTCAGGTCTCCATTAGAGTTGGTTGGACTTAGGTTCGTCCCAAAAATAAAAACTCGTTCAAAATGACAGTCATCACAGGGACTCGCACTTGTGACAAACGGTCACGAAGCCAAACAATCTACCACTAGACCACCAAGCCTCGAATTATATACGTAGTTCATTTAAAACAATCGCCTACCCTCTCCTCTCCATCTCTGTCTCTCCTCTCTCTCTCCTCCCTCTTTGTCTCTCCTCTCCCTCCTTCCTCTCTGTCTCTCTCTGTCTCATTATTTCCCTGCTTCCCTTTTTAATACGGTTGCTATGGAGATGTAAAATTATACTTTTGTTGGTTCTTTCACGAAGCTGTCCCTGTCAACAAACACTGACGTAGATCTAGTTTCTTTACAACAGGAATATTAAACGTGAGACTCGGATTACAATAGAGAAAATTGTGTGTGTCTGGCCTTGTAAAGGGGAATATAGTCGTATATTTAAAAGATATTTAACAGCTCAGAAGTTTCCTAAGAGATGACACACAAAAAACGTTTCCATGGCTACAAGTTTTAAATATTGTTATTTGACCATCACGACTCTTATTTTCCCCAGGTGATCATTAAGAGCGAGTCACAAAAAGCCTGGATAAAGCGACACTAATATTGCCATCAACATTAAGATCAGACTTTCCAGTATTTGTACGCCAGCCATTAGTGACCTTGATAGTAGAGTTAGGTAGATACATTCAAACAATAGAGATATGAGTCTTAAGTAGAGTTAGGTAGATACATTCAAACAATAGAGATATGAGTCTTAAGTAGAGTTAGGTAGATACATTCAAACAATAGAGATATGAGTCTTAAGTAGAGTTAGGTAGATACATTCAAACAATAGAGATATGAAACTCTAAGTAAAGTGTTGGACACTATAGGCATTTCCAATGATGGTATAGATCTACAAGATAATATCACAAGCGGAAACATATTCTAAGGTTACCTTCTGATGACCAGTTTGAAAAAACGCAAACTCTTGTACACTAATACATGTCAAACGTGTTTAGTTCTTGTAAAACGTTTTCTTCGGTATTAAAAAGATTGAGGTGTGGCAGTCAATAGGTGGGGCATAAGTGTAAAATAGAACATGCACATTTTAAAAAATATTAAAAAAAAAAAAAACAAAGCTTATCTAAGGAGAAAAACTCCTCATAAAACAATCATACTTTTCAATACTGTAGGACTTATTTCTTTTTCCCGATATCAAACTAAATAATTGATTCCCATTACTTGATTAATTAATTGGTTAATTATTTTTTTATTGATTCGTGTTTTGTTAGGTATAGTGAATAATTGTGTAAATTTTCAAGTTGATCCGAGAATGGGAAGGGGGGGGGGAACAATAACGTGTACAAACATTGTACCAGACAGCAGGAGTTGATAGAAACTTTGTACAAATAGACAGACATTCAATCATTATGAACAATAGTTATACAGCCAGACAATCACATAGAAATAGACAGACAGAAAGGCAGAGAGTTAAAAAGGGTTATTTATCACTACATTATGTGCTACATATTACTACATTATGTGCTACATATCACTACAGTATGTGCTACATATCACTACAGAATGTGCTACATATCACTACATTATGTGCTACATATTACTATATTATATAAGCCTAAATCACAGAGCTGAAAAAAACATCGTCAATGAGAGTACAGCATCCTTGTCGTGTTACTTGTGTCGAGTCTAAGTTCTCTAAGAGCAGGTTCATCGCCACTATATCTCAAACATTGTTCTGTGCGTCTCTACATTCATAATTGAGTCATTCTAGCAACGCATGATCTTATCTTTGAGATTACTATAGGCCCTACAATAGTTCTTTGGATCTATTTATTATTAACATTGCGTCCGGTAAAGCTTGTCACTTATCACTTCGTAACGTACGCAGTATATGTCTAGGCCTCATTCAGGACCTCGCTGTTTTTAAACCTATCATTCTTGTATGACCGTATATCGTCCGATCGAGCCCTCCTGCTCAGGGAACTGATAGTGGCACCCAATTGTTTCCTAATTCACCGCTCGCATGAAAAGATTTATGGACGTTTGCCAGCGTTTGTGCATTTTACATGAGGTCCCAAGGTCATGCCCTTTTTGGGGAATGGAGGCAACATTAGTGGGCCGGAACCCCCTGAGGCCATGTAAAATATCTTTCCCATTTGTACTTTTATTGCTCGTCGCTTGAGCTAAAGAGGATGCCATTTTTTTAATGTCCTTTTCCAATTTAGAACGCAAGGGGAGAGAATGCAGCACAGGTTGCAATAATAACAGAACAAAGAGAGATGGTAGGCCAATTGATATAAACATTGTGTTAGCATTAGCATATGTAAATTACCATCCCAAACATCATGCTGAGAAAAAGAATGATAGAAATCTAGTCATGTGACTGAAAATAGTTCAATGAAAATGAAGCTGAATTTGTCAAAAGTTGGTTTTCTTAAATCATGTGAAGAAACAAATCCCCTGTGTAAATGTGAAGGGATGTGACTATAAAGTGCAATGAAAGAAATACAAGATTGAAAGAAATACAAGATTGAAAGAAATACAAGATTGAAAGAAATACTTTTTAGATAAAAAAAAACAAAGCTTATAAGATGTGTAATCGTATCAATTAGTTTGGATCAGCCAAGTAATTAAATTTGTAATAGATCTAGACCAGTGATACCCAACCTAATTCGACCTGTGGGCCGTTTTAATTTCCAGCACTAGTATCGCGGGCCACATGACCAAAAAGTTACAAAAACGAAATGAAATTGTTCTGAAACTATTTTACTAAAGACCCCAGGATTTAGTACGACATTAACTAATGTGATATTTGATATTTTTTACGCGTCAGAAAATAGATTCATTTCTCTACTTAAAATGTTTGTAACAGTGTAAGAACCTTTACCAACGACTTATTTGTTTTTGTCTCTTTTTTTATCAATATTTGTCCATCCACCAATCCATAGGCGAAGTTAATCAATCCTTTATTCGTGGTTCAAACCAAGGATGCCGCCATATTTATTTTATAATACTCATATAAATGGTGTTTTTTTTTTAAACCCAGCCACACTTTCCACAACGCTATGATCCTATCACTTGATGTCTGGACCAGTTGCCACACTTTCCACAACGCTATGATCCTATTACTTGATGTCTGGACCAGTTGCCACACTTTCCACAACGCTATGATCCTATCACTTGATGTCTGGACCAGTTGCCACACTTTCCACAACGCTATGATCCTATTACTTGATGTCTGGACCAGATGCCACGCTTTCCACAACGCTATGATCCTATTACTTGATGTCTGCACCAGTTGCCACACTTTCCACAACGCTATGATCCTATCACTTGATGTCTGGACCAGTTGCCACACTTTCCACAACGCTATGATCCTATTACTTGATGTCTGCACCAGTTGCCACACTTTCCACAACGCTATGATCCTATTACTTGATGTCTGCACCAGTTGCCACACTTTCCACAACGCTATGATCCTATCACTTGATGTCTGGACCAGTTGCCACACTTTCCACAACGCTATGATCCTATCGCTTGATGTCTGGACCAGTTGCCACACTTTCCACAACGCTATGATCCTATCACTTGATGTCTGGACCAGTTGCCACACTTTCCACAACGCTATGATCCTATTACTTGATGTCTGGACCAGTTGCCACGCTTTCCACAACGCTATGATCCTATCACTTGATGTCTGGACCAGTTGCCACACTTTCCACAACGCTATGATCCTATCACTTGATGTCTGGACCAGTTGCCACACTTTCCACAACGCTATGATCCTATCACTTGATGTCTGGACCAGTTGCCACACTTTCCACAACGCTATGATCCTATCACTTGATGTCTGGACCAGTTGCCACGCTTTCCACAACGCTATGATCCTATCACTTGATGTCTGGACCAGTTGCCACACTTTCCTCAACGCTATGATCCTATCACTTGATGTCTGGACCAGTTGCCACACTTTCCACAACGCTATGATCCTATCACTTGATGTCTGGACCAGTTGCCACACTTTCCACAACGCTATGATCCTATCACTTGATGTCTAGACCAGTTGCCACACTTTCCACAACGCTATGATCCTATCACTTGATGTATGGACCAGTTGCCACACTTTCCACAACGCTATGATCCTATCACTTGATGTCTGGACCAGTTGCCACACTTTCCACAACGCTATGATCCTATCACTTGATGTCTGGACCAGTTGCCACACTTTCCACAACGCTATGATCCTATCACTTGATGTCTGGACCAGTTGCCACACTTTCCACAACGCTATGATCCTATCACTTGATGTCTGGACCAATTGGGAAAATGGGGGTTTTGGGAGGAAGAGGATATCTGGGGGACATTTGACCGTCATCGGTTTTTAAAAGCATTTACAAAAATAAAAAAGGGATGGACCTGAATTCGAACTCAACGCTTACGCCTCATCAAGCCAACATACTAACCACTCTGCTAGTGAGGTGCTTAAGATTATGGAAAATTGTATAGTTAGGCTATGTATTGTTTGTTTCAGACTTACTTTATAGGGCGACCTATAAAAGGGGACTAATTCAGCTTATACCACCACTTCAGTCAAGTACAATTTCTTTCACTTGCTTGAGATACCAAACAAAATAATTAATTACCAATAGTTAATTAACTAGCTGGTTTGTTTTTTTTTTACTCTTGTGTTTTCGGGTAAAAGAAATCATTGTGCAAAATCAGCTTGATTTGAGATTGAGATGTCGGAGAAATAACGTGTACAAACTTTTCGCCAGACAGACAGACAGACAGACAGACAAAGTGAGTTTGAATATAAGTTTTGTAAAAAGAGAATAAATTTATTTACTCGTGATTTCGCTAACAATGTCAGCCTTGTTCAAACGTTCCTCAGACAGAACGTACTGAAGCAGAACGTAGAACATTAATGTAGGACAGTGGGCTAGGTTCAAACCTCATAACGCCAGCACCAAGCGCTAACATTGTATCCCAAAAACAGTGAAACGAAACAAAGCTAAATATGTTTTCTTACTTTTTAAGTTTGCTCTTTAAGTGATGTAGCACTTCAGATTACTTCATTATTGTCATCTTGTTTCCTCCTCTAGTTCTAATTGCTATTATTTATTATTATTGTTTTTTTTTATGTGTAATCTTGTTCGGAATAAAAACAAACGACGGTGCAGTTGATTAATGTGTTTAGGGAGGATTCATTATCTTTTTGTATTGGATGCAAATGGAAATATAGCTAATTAAAAGCTGCGGACTAATTATAATCTCTAAAAAGCACATTCTTTTCTTAGATATCGATATAATTAGGATACTCTAATAAATTCGATTGAAATAATGTTTGTCTTTTTTGTTTTTTGTTTGTTTGTAGGATAGCTGTAACAATGTCCTAATCTCGCATTTATGTAGCGCATAGAGAAGTATAGATAGATTTTGTTGACATGATTAGCTTTTGATGTGTGTGTGTGAGAGAGAGAAAGAGAGAGAGAGAGCATTCATTTGTTGAACAATTTGCAGTTCATTTTCCGTGCATTGTAAAAGAAAGCCCCCAATGGATTCCAGCTGTTACGTTGGTGTCTGTCTCACGCTACCTGGAAATGAAGCATATTTAAGTTTCGTATTGAATCAGCCAGTAATGTGACTCAAATCAACACACAGTATATGTGAATGAGCCAGTAATGTGACTCAAATCAACACACAGTATATGTGAATGAGCCAGTAATGTGACTCAAATCAACACACAGTATATGTGAATGAGCCAGTAATGTGACTCAAATCAACACACAGTATATGTGAATGAGCCAGTAATGTGACTCAAATCAACACACAGTATATGTGAATGAGCCAGTAATGTGACTCAAATCAACACACAGTATATGTGAATGAGCCAGTAATGTGACTCAAATCAACACACAGTATATGTGAATGAGCCAGTAATGTGACTCAAATCAACACACAGTATATGTGAATGAGCCAGTAATGTGACTCAAATCAACACACAGTATATGTGAATGAGCCAGTAATGTGACTCAAATCAACACACAGTATATGTGAATGAGCCAGTAATGTGACTCAAATCAACACACAGTATATGTTGGTAATGTTTACATTTTTGTAAAAATTTATTTATTGAAAAAAAAACGATTTTTAAAAAAGATTTAGTTAAACATCTTAATAAGATCTAGAACAACTTCAATAACAGAGCGGGGAGGGGCCACATTTCATAACAGTTGTAAGATAAAAAAAAAGATTAAAGTTTCCCAGACTAGCTGAGTAGCTGTATCGGGTACAGAAAATGTTTCACAGATCTATAGACTATCTGAGTAGCTATATCGGGTACAAAACATGTTTCACAGATCTATAGACTAGCTGAGTAGCTGTATCGGATACAAAACATGTTTCACAGATCTATAGACTAGCTGAGTAGCTGTATCGGATACAAAACATGTTTCACAGATCTATAGAATAGCTGAGTAGCTATATCGGGTACAAAAATGTTTCACAGATCTATAATTCCACATTGACAACAGAATAATTCTTCATCTAACACTGAATGTTTTTGAAATTTGTTTTTTCTCACATAATCCTTGAAACCATTTCCTTGTTGACAATTTGAATAATAACTGGATCACGTGACTGTATGTTATGCCAATGTAACGGGAGAAGATTGACAAGAACAACAAAATCCCATTGTCTTTCCAATTACTTTCTGATACGCTAGGCTTTGGGTATTCACACACACAAATACATTCCTAAACCAGGTTTAATTAGGACCAGCTCGACAATTTCTTGGCGAATAACGGGGTGTCTTGGATCAGATAAAGGGCGACACAGAAGTAACAAAGTTACATATAGTCAATAAAGTCCCCATTTCAGACCTTGCCATCTATAGGGTAGACGACGTAAAGGTCATCTGTTTCTAGAGCCGAGGGTTAATGAGGGTGTCATATTGCCAGCACAAAGATCAGATGCCTTTACTTAACAGTGCCATGACATATAAAATAATATATTAAGATAATTTCGCATTTAAATAACTATCGGACCTGGATCACACTAATCTAGATGTCTTCAATAAACGTTTTCTGAAGTTATTTGTATGCCTGATTTCTTATTCAAATAGAGCCCACATGAGCTCAGCCTCAGATTCACCAGTTTCTCTAATTTGTTGAGACTTTAAGTCATTTTTTTACAAATTAAACTAGGGTAGCTTAGCTATATCAGTATATCATTATTGCTTGCAGATAACTAACAAGTGTATAAAAAGACCTATGTAGATATTTATTCTTCATTATTAGTCATCATCATTATCTGTCCTTTGACTGAGAATATCGATGATTTTTGCCAAACAATTAAACAATATTGATTTACTTATGGAAAGAAACTTATTCAGATAAAACTAATAAAACAGAAGAAACATACAAAACATTGACAAACTTGAAAACATTGTTGAAAATACCAGGTCATTTAATTCAGTCAAGTCCTACTTTGTTTCTATTAACAAAACTTCTGTAGATTTGGGTTGTTTTTTTGTATGTGGTACATCTGTACAGCTGTGAGATTGTGAGATGTTCCCCCCCCCCTTTATTTATTGCAATAACAGCAACACGGGCAAGTGATGCAAATAGTTTACAGGTGTTGAAATAAATATATCAATATATCAATATATCATTTCCTATCACTTTCTTATAGTTGAAACGTATACCTACAACGATATATCAAATATTGTTAGTTGAGTGCATCAGCGTATGAATTGTAGTTTGTATTGGAGCATTTCGAAAGTGGATCATTCATGAGCGTTCACAAATGTGTCCCTTTCTCCTGAAATATTGCCTTGGGAAATTGATCGAGAAGAAGGGGGGGGGGTAATTATGGGGTGAGGGGACAAAACCTATCTTGCAGACTTCTCATTTCGGTCTTACCATCCAACTAACAAGGCAGTGTAAACTACATATATATTTACAACGAATTTTGAATATATCTACATCGAGGGCTACAGCAATTGATCTAGCCAAATCGATACCATTCAATCCAGGAAATATTTAATATAGATCTAAGGGTATTTGTCAAAAGAAAGACGAACTAGAGTATTCGTATTCGATACCTTACCGAGTGTCACGTGTATATACTGAAGTAGACAGTGTCAGTGTATCATATTAGATACAGGCGTTCATCAAGTAGATAGTGTCAGTGTATCATATTAGATACAGGCGTTCATCAAGCAGATAGTGTCATGTGTATCTTGTTAGATACAGGCGTTCATTAAGGATATAGTGTCATGTGTATCTTGTTAGTTTACGACGTCCCTTGAAAAAAAAAGATCATTACGCCCTATATGTATCCATATGTCGCAATCATGCCAGGATATTTCTAAAAAGCCCTGGGAGTGTATTTCTTCAGTTCTATTAAAAGTTTTTCTGATTAAAGTTACCCTCCCCCCCCCCCAATTACTTCAACTCCCCTCTTCTCCCCTCTTCTCCCCCTACTCTCCCCCTACTCTCCCCCTACTCTCCCTGTCCTCTCTCCAAATATTTTGTTCTTAAACATCTTTCGGATTCAAAAAGAAACTGAAATGCGTGTGTGGGTATATAGTTTGTGAGTGTGTGCACATCTGAAAATGATGGGTAGACATGCTGATCGATT
This sequence comes from Biomphalaria sudanica, assembly GCA_036873155.1. NCBI lineage: Eukaryota > Metazoa > Mollusca > Gastropoda > Planorbidae > Biomphalaria > Biomphalaria sudanica. The sequence goes on from JAZGLO010002981.1 coordinate 278,726, forward strand.
TTTTCCTAACAAAGGGTCAAAGTTGAGCTTTGTACTCGAGCGATATCTGTGTGTTTGTTGTGTGTTAGTCTGAATGCGTTGTGGTGTAGTAGTCTAGGTGCACTGTTGCAGTTTGACTGGATGTGTTGCGTTGTTTGTATAAATGCGATAAGGCATTTGGATTTTTTTTCTCAGGGTATCTCAAACTAACATACAGTTTACTGCTTTTCTGATGAGTAAAATCCAAAACTAGCGATCTGGGATGTATTTCTGGTGGCTGGGTTCTCAGTGAAATGTATAAAGTAAAAGTACAGTTCTCCGGTCATACCTTGCGGTCTATAGGGCAGATGATGTCAAGGTCATCTGTTTCTTTGGCCCACGAATAACGAAGGTGTCATGTGGCCAGCACAACAACCAACCGCCTTTACTTTTCCCCAACTAATGGCTGGTGTTGACTCAGAAATGCATTAAGTGTCGACAAAACATTTTGGTGTGCCTAAGGTATAAATGGAAAGAATGTTGGCGTTTCAATGAAGTTCTCGGCTCTAGATACACATGTTAATTCTTGTTATTTGCGCTTACATTGGTTGAGAAACAGTGTTGAGTATTGACAACCCTTGAGCAATGATTAAATGCACTCTCGGCACGAAATCTACGCTAATGTAGACACAAAGCTAATAAAGACTTTCTACGACAGCTATAGATTGTATTTGATAAACAAAAATGGACAATCATTAAGAACAAGATAAACAGTAAGTGACACACAGAGATAAACGAAAAATAGTGAACAAGTAATAAATAAATTTGAATAACCAAGACATCTTGCGATGATCATGTCCACTTGTAACCTAATAAAACGGGGGGATAATTAGTCGTTAATGAATGAGCTGAGGCTATTGCAAACAAACAAACAAAAAAAAACGCATAATCCATTAGTGATGAAATGTATTAATCTGATTGTCAATATTCCTTCATCTTCATAAAAGCTCACAATTGTTAAAAGAGCCAGAATAATGTTTTAGTCCTAGATCTATGTCTTACAGTACAAGTTTATTATCATTATGTATAGTGTTATTAATTTCGTTGTCTTTCGTAAGGCGGCGTAATATGATGTACTATATATCATGTACTATATATCATGTGCTATAACTCTAGAAGGTGGCAGTGAGTTATCCCTACCCACAGAAAGGCATTATTGGAAGTTCTTCGTATCCATAGAGCAGTGTTTCCCAAACTTTTTCCTTATCGGAACACTTTGAACATTCTGAGTATTTAGCGGAACACTTCGCACAAAATGAGTATTTAGCGGAACACTTCGCACTAAATGAGTATTTAGCGGAACACTTCGCGCATACTGAGTATTTAGCGGAACACTTCGCACATACTGAGTATTTAGCGGAACACTTCGCACATACTGAGTATTTAGCGGAACACTTCGCACATACTGAGTATTTAGCGGAACACTTCGCACATACTGAGTATTTAGCGGAACACTTCGCACATACTGAGTATTTAGCGGAACACTTCGCACATACTGAGTATTTAGCGGAACACTTCGCACATACTGAGTATTTAGCGGAACACTTCGCACATACTGAGTATTTAGCGGAACACTTCGCACATACTGAGTATTTAGCGGAACACTTCGCACATACTGAGTATTTAGCGGAACACTTCGCACATACTGAGTATTTAGCGGAACACTTCGCACATACTGAGTATTTAGCGGAACACTTCGCACATACTGAGTATTTAGCGGAACACTTCGCACATACTGAGTATTTAGCGGAACACTTCGCACATACTGAGTATTTAGCGGAACACTTCGCACATACTGAGTATTTAGCGGAACACTTCGCACATACTGAGTATTTAGCGGAACACTTCGCACATACTGAGTATTTAGCGGAACACTTCGCACATACTGAGTATTTAGCGGAACACTTCGCACATACTGAGTATTTAGCGGAACACTTCGCACATACTGAGTATTTAGCGGAACACTTCGCACATACTGAGTATTTAGCGGAACACTTCGCACATACTGAGTATTTAGCGGAACACTTCGCACATACTGAGTATTTAGCGGAACACTTCGCACATACTGAGTATTTAGCGGAACACTTCGCACATACTGAGTATTTAGCGGAACACTTCGCACATACTGAGTATTTAGCGGAACACTTCGCACATACTGAGTATTTAGCGGAACACTTCGCACATACTGAGTATTTAGCGGAACACTTCGCACATACTGAGTATTTAGCGGAACACTTCGCACATACTGAGTATTTAGCGGAACACTTCGCACATACTGAGTATTTAGCGGAACACTTCGCACGTACTGAGTATTTAGCGGAACACTTCGCACTTCGCACGTACTGAGTATTTAGCGGAACACTTCGCACGTACTGAGTATTTAGCGGAACACTTCGCACATACTGAGTTTTTAGCGGAACACTTCGCACGTACTGAGTTTTTAGCGGAACACTTCGCACATACTGAGTATTTAGCGGAACACTTCGCACATACTGAGTATTTAGCGGAACACTTCGCACATACTGAGTTTTTAGCGGAACACTTCGCACATACTGAGTATTTAGCGGAACACTTCGCACATACTGAGTATTTAGCGGAACACTTCGCACATACTGAGTATTTAGCGGAACACTTCGCACATACTGAGTATTTAGCGGAACACTTCGCACATACTGAGTTTTTAGCGGAACACTTCGCACATACTGAGTATTTAGCGGAACACTTCGCACATACTGAGTATTTAGCGGAACACTTCGCACATACTGAGTATTTAGCGGAACACTTCGCACATACTGAGTATTTAGCGGAACACTTCGCACATACTGAGTATTTAGCGGAACACTTGCTTGTTTTTTTAGAGAGGTAATTCGCGTTGTGGCCAGCTAGTTCATTATTTCAGTAGTTCGAGGAACACCTATTCAGGCCTCGCGAAACGCTAGGGCTCTTTGGAACACAGTCTAGGAAACACTGCCATAGAGTCTAGAATGGCGGTATAGCGAGTTTCGCGCATCAATATTCTATCAGAATAGCGAGTTTTGTGTAATGGTCCTCTAATTATTTTATCATAAATAGCAAACATCTAGAGCAGCTTGAGGTCTTATGTCTTATAAGTCTTGTGAATATTTGATCGTTGGTATGTAGTTCCAAACCGCTAGTACAACTAAACTGATGTAGGGATGTTACATCTTAATGTAGAATACAACAAGGTTACAAAGACAGTTTGTGTGGAAACAAAAACTCAAAATCAGCCTCCGAAGTGGTCCACCCAGGCAGGCTTCAATATTTTCAGAAAGAACATCCAAATGAAATTCTATCAAAGACAAATGAGAGATAAGAATGGAGAAAGAAGGTTGACTGATCTTGTCTAGTGCCCCAACGGTGCAGCAGATCAAAGGATAGGTGCAAGTGAATGCAAAGTTAGATGTGAACCTGGCCTAACTAGTTCCCCTTTCAGACCTTGTGGTCTATAGGGCAGATGATGTAAAGTTTATCTGTTTTTGTGGCCTTCGGTTAACGAGGGTGTCATGTAGCCAGCACAACGACCAACCGCCTTTACTTTTCCCCAACTAATGTCAGGTACCCATTAGAGCTGGGTAAACTCAGAGGCGCCCAAGGATTCCGAAGTTAAAAATCCCTGTCTTCACCAGGATTCGAACCCGGGACCCTCGGTTCGGAAGCCAAGCGCTTTACCTCTCCTAGCCTCACTGAAGTCTTATAATTTATAATTAATGTAATTGTTTTGAAAAGGCGCAATGTCTTATTCGAATCCTGGAGATTTCGCTATAATAAAAAGTGTAAGAAGATAAAGTTTATAATATTACTATTCGTTTTAAATTAGGGCTAACTTATAATGCATACTAATTAGCTTTTTCACTTTAAAAAAAACTATTGCATAACTGATTTTGAAAATTAGATTTTTCGATTTCAGGAAAAAAAAAAGTAGCCGTTGCATCAGAACTTTGAATGGTCTAAAATATTGTGATGTCGGATTTTCAATATCTTTTCTAGTGTACGAGATCTAAACAGGACAGACGGACAGACATTTCACACAAAACTAATAGCGTCTTTTCCCCCTTTCGGGAGCCGCTAAAAAAGCAAAATAAATAAAAAACTTAGAACTGTATATATATAGTCCAATCTAACAATACTGTAAGATTTATTTCCCTTCCATATCAAACAAAATTAATTAACTATCGCTAATTAAATAATTAATGATTGATTAGTACATTTTCTTATTGATTCGCGATTACTTAGGTACGATGAATAATTGTGCAAAGTTTCAACCTGGTTATCTGATCCGAGATTGGCAGGTGAGAGAAATAACGTGTACAAAAATTGTACCAGACAGACAGAGTTGATATAAGCTTTGTAAAAAAAAGTACCAGACAAACAGAGTGAGTTGATATAAGCTTTGTAAAAAAAGTACCAGACAGACAGAGTGAGATGATAAAGCTTTGTAAATTCACGTATTTTCTGTCCATCGAATCCTCTCTGTTCTCTACTTCAACTTTCACCCCAGTATTTACTAACCTGAGTTACGACAGACCTACTGTTCAAAAACTCCTCAGTCTACAAAACCAAAAGACCCCACCATACTTTCCCTCATGGTTACATCCTAAACACGCACGTACATCCCTTACCACACATGCACACGTTTGAACACGTAAGTCCCTCTGCGTCACGAGTGGACAACATCAACGTCAATGTCTTGAGTTGAAACAGTATCGCTGATTGAATCATAAAATATTTTATTCATGTGTTATAGCCGCCAAAGTTGTATGACTAAATATTTCGGTTGCCAAAAGTTATTTATATTTATCGGGAACAAAGGAAATCAATTTGTAAAATAATCCTACAACGGAAGACGCTGTCCATGAATAAGATTAGGTTTCTGAATAGTACAAGGCCTTTCTTAACTTGATTTAATGCCCAAGTGTGCCACTGGGCCATAGTGGTTTTATCGAATCGAGTTTCAATATGAATCCAGACTTCAGAGAGATATTGTGTGAGATGCAAGCAAAGAAATTACCAGACAGGGGAAAAAAGTAAAATCGAGATGAAAATCTGTCTGTAAATCTGGTTGTCCGTGGTTGTCCGCGGTTGTCCGCGGTTGTCCTCGGTTGTCGGGGCGAACAGACTGAAACTCAAGAGAGCACGATGGTGTTAAAATTAAATCTCTGAAGAGGGAAAAAAAAACTCTTCAGAATTGGGTTCAATTTAATAACTAGTGGAAGTGTGGACAACATGTAATCAAGTGGCTTCTTCTAACATGTAAATGTGTGAGTATATTCAAATCAATGTGAATGTGTTTGTTATGTAGCTATGACTCACTCATGGAGATGAATAGTGGGAAATGGTTTAGTGGTGAACTGTGCTGCAAGTAAAGAAATACAATTGGGAGTTTTTGTAAACACTTTAACATGCCGCATAAGTTATTGATCTTATAATACCTTCACAACAGTTACTCATAATGGCTGTCTTAGAAAACAAATGCAGACTTGTCAAGACCAACATACCAGAACATTAAGAGCCTGTTGACTGTCTTGCCATGTGATATGTGCTCTGGAATGTCGTTTCAATGTTCCCAGGTTTGAACCCAGCCCTCTGCCATCCCCTGCCGCCCTGCATGAAGCTATGATGTAATTATCTTCATTTCAATGTCTGTTAGCTTATTCCCAATGGCAAGAGACGTCTGCATCAAGATCCATTCTAAAGGCTTTATTGAAGAAGCGTTTCCAGATGATGTAATATCGTTTTGTTGACGTCATAGGGCCATTACAAGACATTTGTCTGAATACGAAGAGGATCAGACTACCATCAAACTCACTGCAAACATCTCTGCTCTATTGCCTAAAATGTCTGTTACACTTCATTATAAAGCCCCAATCCTGCTTAATTTGATTTAAGCTCTTCAAACCAGAAGACACGGTGCCTTGTAGACGCCTGGAGAATAACTTTTAATAATGTTCAGAAAGCCGGAAAACGCTTTGCTTCAAATCCCTAGTTCCCTCTAGGGAGGAGCGAAAGAAAATTATTTGATCTGTAGAAGACACCATTCGCAGGTAAACAATTTAAGAAACACAAGCTTTAATTGTGATCAATATGAACTTTAGTGGTGATAGCATTACAGAGAAGGTTGATAAAAAATATAAGTACTACAGAGGTGAATGTTAAAACGTGTATAAGCTTTACAAAGAAGAGACGCCTGATACAAAAGAAATTCTTCTAGTGTGGATACAAAAATGAAATTAGACATTTGTGTGTGTTAATATCATTTTAGACATTACAGTTGCTAAAAGAAAGCTTAAATTCTCAGTGTTTTAGTGTAATTATCCTAATTAGGCATACATATAGGCATATATATAAGACTAAGAGTGCTTTATTGATCCTTATGGAATTTTTTTGTGATTACAAGGATTCTTTTATCATATAAAGACAACACAACAGAAACATTCACATAAATAGAACAGACACAAAATAAAGACACAACAACATCGCCCTCTCTCTTTATATATATATAAAATTAGATAGATAGATAGATAGATATATAAATAGATAGATACATACTTACATACATACATACATACATAAATACATACATACATACATGCTTGCATACATGCATACATATGTACATAAATACATAGGAGTAGTATTTAGATTTCAATGCTTACAAGATCAATATGATTGGATGTTGAAAACCACCACACAAAAAATTTTTCTTGACAGTCAACACTGGCCAATACTTGAGATAACAAGAACGACAACACTGATATAACATTCAACCACTGCTTATTCCTAAGTACTTTATTATCTCCCATCATATTTCATGCATAACTTCATATCTCTTATCACACACACACACACCTAATGAGTAGAGGAGAGAATGGCCTCCCGGATGGAGGAAAGTTTTAGTCTACGCCATCCAATCAGCTTATGATGACCCTGTGGTGACGTCAGCCCTTTGATTTGATGAGCTCTGTAAATAGCAGACGCGAGCCTTCGTCTTCTGCTAAAACAATGGTACAATGTTGTTGTTGTTTTTTATAAGTTTTCATCCCAGACTGAACTAATTGCTACTTTTTTGGTCCGAAAGAATTATTAGGCAGACTTTGATGTCCAATTATAAATTTTCTTTATTACACTATCAGGCCTTATTAATGTAATAATGTTTCCATGGAAACGTCGACCTGGTCAAATCAGTTCACGAAGGTCTTCTACACTGAACGCTGCAGTCGGAGACGACACTATATATTTCTAGCTTAGCTTGTCATCAAAATGTACCTTTACCATGAAAGTATCCTTTGAGAAAACTGCTTTTTAGGTTTATATCTAAATCAATAAATAGAATACATCTTTATCTTCCTTCATCCTAGTATTCAACCCAGTAAGTCAAGCAAGCAGCCAATAAAAACATATTTTTAATATACCGAAAATACAATCTTATTATAATAAACTGCTTTATGCGTTTGACCATTTATATGATGTTTAACATTTGTTCTTGTCAATGAATATGTTTAGCCTAAGCCAAAATGGGGATTAAAGAAATAAAATTTGGTATTACATATAGACAAATTATGGACGGGGGCAGGGTGGTAAAGCTCTTGGCTTCCGAACCGAGGGGGGCTCGGGTTCCAATCTCGGTGAAGACTGGGATTTTGAATTTTGTGATTTTTAGGGCGCTCCTGAGTCCACCGAACTTTAATGGGTACTTGAAATTAGGGAAAAATAAAGGTGGTCACTAATATTGTTTCACGGCTAAGGAAATGTCTAGTGTATTCAAATTATATTGATTAAAAAAACAAACAAGTTTGATCTTTCATGATCAGAGTGTAGCGTATTAGAATTCCGAAAGTTTACAATATGTCATGCTGCATTTGTTATTGTTTCCTTTAATGCATAATTTTAAAGGTTGTGTGGTTTAATGGGGGCATAGATGTTAGGGTTAGTGGTGTTAAATAGTGTTTACCTTTTCTGCAGTTTAAAACAAAAATTAAACAGAAACAAAATCTATTTTTGAAACCATTAAGCAAAGAAAGATAACCGAAAGGCTTTCCGGTCATTTAAACAGCAGTAAAGAACAGTTTCTTAATTGTCCTCTAATCTTGTTTATTTCCTGCCCCTGTCCTACTTGCAATGCTGAGAAACGGGAGGGTGAGTTCAGTAGCAGGGGGTGAAAGTCAGTGTGAGTGAGAGGGATTAGCTCGTCTGACCTTGACTTTCCGGTAAAAGTCTAGAAACAGGTTACTAAAAACAGACGAACCAACTGAAATAAAGTCTTTGTGTGTCGACCGCCAGACTACACAGCAATGTATAGAGTGGTCGATCAATACCAAACTCTACGCAGTGTGTTCCTTTGGGTTAACTTTTTTACTTCATCAACATCTTGATAGAGCTCCACCATTTCATCAACCTTGATAGAGCTCCACCATTTTATCAACATCTTGATAAGGGTTCCACCATTTCATCAAATTCTTGATACAATTCCACCATTTCATCAAAATCTTGATACAACTCCACCATTTCATCAACATCTTGATACAACTCCACCATTTCATCACGATTTTCAAGATGGACCATGCCTTACAAATGTCAGTATGATGATCACATGCAGTGCTTTAAAAAAAAACATTGCGGTGTATTGAAGATTACCAGCCTTTCCAATGATGTTGACCACTGTATTCAATTATTATTATTTTCTAGCTAGTAGCTATTTGAATGTGTTAGTTCCAATAAACCGATGAATGTGTTGATCAAATGTGTTGATTAAATTAACAATAACACAGTCCTCAGTGAAAGTATTGTAGTCTTAAGATGTATGAAGTCAGAAACACCAAAGTTTGTTTCGGAGCAGCTTGAGCCTTTCTCTAAAGTATGTATTAGATAACAAATAAAATATAGCATATGAATTGTTTTTAAAACAAAGTTGTATCGAGTGAAGGGAGAGCACCGTTCAATCGCTGCTATATCTCTCAATATTGCAAGTTTAATAAATAAATTACCACTTTTTTATTGATTCATGTGTTGTCTTCGACAAAGAATAAATGTACAAAATTTCAACTTGATCCGAGAACGGGAAGTGGAGGGATAAAATGTATAAAAATCCACCCAGACAGACAAACAGACAGACAGATGAAATGAATTAATTCAAGCTTTGTAATAAGATTTAGAAAATATAGAAAGTAGAGTGCGCGGAAACAATCCAACTAGTATAGATATAAACAATATGTCTGTAGTCAAAGGTTGACGAGGGCATTGCATGCAAGAGGTCCATCCAGTGTTACTGGATCCGAAGATTTCATCAACTTCTGGGGGAATACCAAACAACAGAGCCAGGACTGAAGCACGAGATAGTCTCTTTCTTGACTATCGACTTCCAAATTACCTGAACACATCAAAACAGTTTGAATAGTAGCTTCCATTCCAATGAGCCATTTTTTTTAAATATACATAGGATGTATTCACCATAATCTATATAATGAAAATCAGATATTTGTATATTTAGGTAATTAAAGCCAAGATCTCTCTATTTTTATTTTTTTTAACTCACCTTATAGTTTTTAGAATTTTAAATGTATGACCTTGGCGTTTCTTGTTTAATTAAAAGTAGTTATTAATAGGCCTATATGATATGATAATAATAGAGAAATAACGTGTTCAAAATGTGTACCAGACAGGCAGACAGACAGACAGACGGAGTGAGTTGATATAAGCTTTGTAAAAAGTCACTGTTAGAATTTTAACTCAGGATAAGACTGTGACTATGTTATTATGTTACTATGTGACTTCTGCTAGCCGATTTATCGTACAACTCATTGACACAAACCACCTCAGGCAGAGAAGAAGGTCGAGTATGATTAGATGAGAAATTAACAGTCAGCCTTGTTAATTAAATGCATTCACTAATTATGCTAAGAGAATGCATGACATCATTGTGTAATGTGTATTGTGTAGCTCTGTGTAAAGGCTTGGGTATAGGAGCTCATTAAATGGGGAAAGAAGAAAAACAAACCTCTAGAAACAAAACAGTTTTGTAAAAGAGTTCACGATTAAATAGGTCAATAACAGGGCAATATCTGAGGTCAATGACTGGGCAATATCTGAGGTCAATTAAGCAATTTCTGAGGTTAATGACTGGGCAATACAAGTTCTCCAATGATGCCCCAAAAGTAAAGGCGCTGCCAAAAAAGTTGCACTGACTCCGAACATCAAATTGATTATTTTTTATTTTTATTTTGAAGAGTTTGCGATAAGACTACGGCAAAATGGCCTTTTTGTTTTTGGTTTTAGAAATAAGCTTGCTCTAAATACGTAATATGCTTAAAGCTACTGTTGCAGATAAAAAGATTCGTTTAGGAAAATGAGTGAGACAGACTGAACTAAAAGACAATTTGGTATGTACATAAATTGTGTCACCTATTCTAGATCGTTCTACAAATTGTACAAACCTAGCATTTTTTTTGTAACAAAATGCCACAAACAGTAAAGCCTAAAAAAAAGCGGCCATTGCAGGGGCAAGTGAGGAAGCAGTCCTGGGCCCCGCGTGATTATTTGGTCACCGTCAGCCCACCTTACAAATATGTGCAATACCAAACTGTGATAAATGAATGAATGTAGAGTAGTTCTTCGAATGCAATTCTCTTGAAGCAAAAGGCAGTAATTACTATTTTAGAAGTTGCTCAAAAGTCATTACATCTCTATAGGAACAGGTACAATTCTAAATAAATCAAACGGTCATACGGTCATCTGCATAAGGAATTACGTACGTTTAAAAGTATTAGGCCTAAGGCCTATAGGTGCAGCATTAGAGGCGGGGAAACCAGTGAGCATACACTTACAAATCCTGCCGACATTCGCCCTAGGCCACACATACAGTTAAGGTAAACTCAGTCGGACTAAACAACACACAATTTAATGAGTCCAATAGCTCTATTTGACACAATGAATCTAACAAATATAAAAGTGAATTGCTTCACTCAAAATGTATACAGATAATCCGATGTGGAACACAAGTAAACAAAGTATATTCAAGAGAAAATATGTTATCTATTATTTAGTTCTATTATACGAACTCTCTAGTTTAGGCCCATAGACATAAATAAATATAGACTGGAAGTAGGAAGTTATTTTTATTTGGAGGAAGTCAAATATGTTTTATGTACGTCTATGTGAGAAAAAAAATGGCGGCAATTGAGCTATAAATTCTAGGACTAACATTTCAGCCAATATATAATTATGATCTTTAGTTTTGAAAAGTACAAAACTGCCATATTCCCAATATTTTGCCTTTGTTTCATCATCATAGACATAGGCAAATATATATAGGTTTGTGATGTGGATCTATGTTTGTTGACATGGCTTCTTTATTAATGTATGGCGGTCGTCTTATCAATTCAAATTGTTAGAATTAGTTTTTAGTAAAAAAAAAATAAATGAGCAGAACGTGCTCTAATGCTCGTAGTACGATAGGCCAAGGATAAATTCTAAAGGTTTAAAAAAAAAAAGAATATTATACACATTAACTTTCAGTTTCAGTAAGTCAGAATAATTCAGTATCACTGTCACTGTGACTGTCACTAATTTAATATTGATAGATCTAAATTTAATAAATATGACTAATATTTGTAATAACTAGGTCTAATACTTTTCATACTTTTTACTACTAACTATTAAACTAGTCAGTCTATCATCTATGCATGCAGCCTATAGACTAGATCTAGTAGGTATAAGTATAGATTATAGATCTAGTGACAATCTTGAATCTAGTCCTAGACTATTTATATACTAGACTATACAGATTACAATTATAGTTTATAGTATAGTATAGTAGTATAGTACTAGTAGTAAGTAGTATTTGTTTTCCTATAGTATTTATATAGACTAGATCTAAATGTAGTATTTAAAACTATTTATAATTAGGCACGAATAGAGATATAATAATACAGAAGGGGTTCTATCAATTATATAGGTTATGGCTGAAAAAAACAAACTATAAATACTTTTAATTTTACACTACTCATAACTGCTGTATAACTCATAACAACTTATTTTTTCCCAAATGTTTCCCATAGCAATTTTACTTTATCGTCCAGTCTATATATATATATGTCTATGTCTAGACCGCCATCAATACTGCAAAGACGAGAAGTCGGGTAAACCCGATTACTGCACGTGTGTGCATCAATCTCTAGTGAAAACAGTTCCCACCCAAAAGAAAAAGACTCTTTCTTTGTTTCGCCTCCAACTTTGAAAGATCGATTACAGGCTCAATCAATATTTAAAGGCGATACATATATTTTAAAGGGTCTGCAAGCAAAAATGAATCTCCATAGAGCTGTAATGTAGAGATACACTATTGTTGTTATAGAATTAAACTTGGAGTGTAAGAACATAGACAAAACAAAAAATGACTTTTTGAGGCCAGCTATTGTCTGTGTCTAATCGATGCAGCAAGCGGTTCTGCTATGAATGAACGTGAGCGCCTTGTTGTAGAACAAAAAACAAAAAAAAGTCAAAATGACTCACCTCATGTTGACTCATCCCTTGACACAAATACACTCAAGTGGAAAGACAGGGGGAAAAAAACTTAAGCCAGGTACTCTGAGATCCAGTTACTCACATCAACGGCAGAGTTAAGCAATGCCAGACTGTCACCCTGCTCTCTAACCGCCTGCGAAGACGGCCAGACAACGACGGGCTGGGTGTTAGACGGAGAGGAGGGGGGGGACATAACGAGGGGAGATAACCAACCACTTGCAATAGTCTGGCAGTGCTTCTGTCCCTTTCACTTTGCACGCAGGAAGTGTTTTTTTTCTTCCTCTAACTAAAGTTGTAAGAATAAAGGAAAAAAAAAGGGGGAGGGAAGAGTCTTGAAAAAATGTACGTTAATATTGTTTGAAGTGTCTATTTTTACAAACTAATAAACGGTGAACAAGGGGAAATAATCCCATCCGGAGTCTGAATAAAATACTTTGGTAAAAAGAAAGACTTCAAAAATCAAGGTCGTAAAAAAATGAATGTGTGCTTTATGCTTTATGGTGGTCATTTTTCGATACAAGCTCGGCACCAAATGAAATTAGCCAAGAGGTTTTGAAAAATATGTTTAGTATTGGCAAATGTCAACTTGCCCTGAGACTAGATCTAGAATCTATCTACTGACTCAGACATTATTTGTTCAGCTTGTCTATTCCAGAATTTCACATTCCCAACCTACTCGACTGTTTCATGTTAATTAATGTAGTTCAGGGTAGGCTGGGAAGTGACACTAAGCAAGGGAGAGAATGCCAAAGAGAGGGATTATAAAAATAACAAAAAGTGCTACAATTATGTTTCCAAATCCAAGAGGAGCAACTAAAATAACCTCATGAAAAGTCTGCACCCAGTTTGCTGGACTAAATAACTAACAGAGTCTCTATATGGACCATGGCTATATTGGCTTGCACAATGATCAGCATCGTGTCCTTTCACTAAATGGAACAATGCAAAGTTTTTTTTAAAAGTTCATTGAACAATGATTGCATATTGGGCCGGATTTAAGGGAGGGCAGTCGGAGGCTACAGCCACGGGGCCTCCACAAGAAAGGGGAATACACAAAGGGATCATAATATATATAAATTTCGAAGGGTCACAAACTTATGAAGGTTGTTTTTTTTTAATATTTTTTTTTTGCATTTTACGGCTGTCAAAAAAATGTCTTGATTAAGAAGTGTACGCTTGTAGCTCCGGATAAGTAGATACAGCTCTGGTTGTACGACAGTGGGATTACCTAGGGCGTTTCCCTCCACAAACTCAAAAATATACACTTTTTAAAACTAACATATGGATATTAAATATTTTTTCTAAGGAAAGTTAAATTTCTTTCTTCTAAAATATAGCATGTTTTTAGATAAAATTATTTTCATTCAGAAGTGGATCTTTATTAAAACTTTCAAAAAAGTGTAGAGGCCTACACAAAAATTTAGCCCCGGGGCCGCCACATACTTAAATTCGGCCCTGATTGCATACATTCTAAATTTTTAATAGGCACTATCATCTTGGGACACTTAACAACAAAGACGGCTACTATGTAGAAAATTAATGGTGAAAGTATTAATTCTAAAAACTTCTAAATAACTGGCATGAATTGAGAGACACTAAAAAGCCACTGCGCTAATAACACACAACCACACCCACAACCTGAACAATGCTATGAACACTTTTACGACGTGAACATCAAAAGTATTTTTTAAAAAAATAAACATTTCATTTTTATAGCGTTGTTGATCACCACAAGAAGTGCCCATCCTGTTTGAACACTTAAGTGACATAAAACTATCTTACAAAACTAACTTACAAAAATGTTTGAACAGGTAAATTTAAATGGTATAAAATGACGGATTCAAGTCTAGTCTTAGAGTTTTTAGCGGCCCCCGAAAGGGGAAAAGGCGCTATTAGTTTTGTGTGGCCTGTCTGTCCGTTCTTCCCGTTTAGATCTCGTAAACTAGAAAAGAGAGTGAAAATCCGACATTACAATATTTTAGACCATTTAAAGTTCTGATGCAACGGCTACTTTTTCTTTTCTGAAAGCGAAATATCTAATTTTTTAAATCACTTATGCAAGCAGTTTTTTTTTATAAAAATACACTACTTTTACAACTATTCACTATTAATAGTAAGAAAACACTTGAGGCTCTTTATTAGCGGAGATGTTTATATATCATATTTTTAACACATTTATGTAAACAGTTGTAGATTTTTTGTCAAATTTATATATATATATATTTGTGTTGTTAAGTTCTGTAAGTTCTGTTATACTAAGTGGGCTACTATAGTTACACACACACAAATGTGTTTTTTTACGGAAATGTTTTATTCTTGAGGATAAGAGATTGGTCCTTTACAAAACAATTAGATTAATTAGATATTGATTATAAGACATCAGTTAGTCCAGGTTCACATTCACATCTAACTTCACATTCACTTTCACCTATCCTTTGGTCTGCTGGACCGCTGGGGCACCACACGAGATCTGTTCACCTTTTTTTCTCCATTATTTTCTGTCAATTGTCTTTGATAGAATTTGATTCTGATAATATTCAAACCTGCCTTTTTACCTGCCTGGGTGGACCAATTAGTGGACCGATTAGTAGTATGTACTTTCACACAAACTGTCTTTGTAACCTTGTTATTATTTTGCTGTTATGTTATTATGGTGTTGAGCATAGAAAATGCAAAGTCTTCTCAGTTAGTGCAGATTGCATTCGTTTGGAAAACACAACAGTATGTTTACATCTTGTAGTAACCATGGAATCTGAAATGCTTCTTAAGTCTCGAAAAACAATGAATGTATTCCTTTCTCTTTTCTGTGTCAGTGTCATGTAAACAAATAAAGTAAATTCCCCTTTCAGACCTTGAGATTTATATGGGAGATGATTACACTTATCATTGCTTGTGTTTGTATGTAAGTGTGTGTGTTTATATCTGTATTGAATAGGGTTATAGAACTATAGCCTTTTTGTCTGTTTACAAATTATTAAATTATTAAGAGAGTGTTTTTTTTCCTCTTTTTTTATCTCTTTACCTAGAAATTGTCACTTTATAAGATTGTATTATCCACATGATCTTTTCGATTGATAAAATATAATATATTTAACCATTACTGTGATTCTATCAAACATGCATTGTTTCAGTTTTGTATAATCACCATAAGTTACACCAATATCATAAATAACAATGAAGTTTGATTAGAACATGTTACAAAGTCTCCATATCATCCAAAGTCAAACGATAAGATGAAGACAAGTTGTTGTTTCATTGAGTCACTGTGTACCACAATGAAGGGATTTGAATTTATTGCCTTGAGCGAAGACATTTTTACATGATAAAACAGTCCCAATCTCAAACTATTTTTTTTAAATAAAGGTTTTATGGGGATTACATATTTGACATTTAATTTGAACAGTAAAATACACACACACACACACAAAACTGGATTTAAGTTAGGAACATATATTTTGAACGTAGCCTTCGTCTGGAAAGTGCTTATTTTAAAATGTATCAATTTTGGCTTACTGTTAAGTACTCAAAATTAGGCGACGCACCGATACTGACAGATTTTGAACGCGGCAGAAAGTATCACGTGACTAGTTTAGAAATAGAGTAACATTATAGAATATATTGACTGACAGTTATTGTCAAGATTTCACGCTGACAACATCATTACATGGACAGATGACACGGACACCATTCTAAGGCCTTGTTGCGATTGCAAGTTCTCTAAATGTTACCTTACTCTTATCTTATACAATACATCTTATAAATTATAGACGGTACTTCATTACAGAAGACTACGTCCTACGCTTATCCATCACATTCATAATAATTAGTAACTTAAACTCTGCTAGGCCAACGTCATTGGTTTTCTTGGCTGATTCAGGCAACCCGTAGGTATGTGAAATGCCAGTAGCTTGTGTTGTAGTTTTACTTAATTGAACAGAGGCTTTGTAATATAACTACACACGAATAAGCACACATTCTACATCTAGTACATACATATCACATATGTAAGCAAAACTTAACTTACCAGCGATCTACTGCTGTGCCGTCTCCATGAGCTTAAACAGACTTTCACAATAGCCCCTATGTCATATCATGTAATGATTGTATAGAACACAGTGGGCCAAATGTCAGTGTTGATATCTTGAGTGTCCCTCGCTTGTATCTCGCACGTTACACAGGGGAGGACGTGGTGACTTGATATCACACTAACTAGACTGAGAGGTCATTACTCTCTTGGTTTGAAGGTGACCAGCATTGATAACGTTGGCTTACTGTTGACATCAATTTATTTTTATATCCTGGAGCGGAAGCGAATTATAATGTAGCCTAATTCTGTTTTCAAACTGGGAGGCAAAGTGGGGCTCTCTGGTAAATTAAAGTGGGGCTCTTGAGTAGGTCAAAGTGGGGCTCTTGAGTAGGTCCAAGTGGGGCTCTCGGGTATGTCAAAGTGGGGCTCTCTGGTAAGTCAAAGTGGGGCTCTCGGGTAAGATATAGTAGGGCTCTTGAGTAGGTCAAAGTGGGGCTCGACGCTCTCGGGTAGGTCAAAGTGGGTCTGTCGGGTAAGTCAAAGTAAGGCTCTTGAGTAGGTCAAAATGGGGCTCGCCGCTCTCGGGTAGATCAAAGTGGGTCTCTCGGGCAGGTCAAAGTGGGGCTCTTGGGTAGGTCAAAATGGGTCTCTTGTGTAGATCAAAGTGGGGCTCTTGAGTAGGTCAAAGTGGGGCTCTTGAGTAGATCAAAGTGGGACTCTTGGGTAGATCAAAGTGGGGCTCTTGGGTAGGTCAAAATGGGTCTCTTGTGTAGATCAAAGTGGGGCTCTTGGGTAGGTCAAAGTGGGGCTCTTGAGTAGGTCAAAGTGGGACTCTTGGGTAGGTCAAAGTGGGGCTCTTGGGTAGATCAAAGTGGGACTCTTGGGTAGATCAAAGTGGGACTCTTGGGTAGTTCAAAGTGGGACTCTTGGGTAGGTTCAAAGTGGTGCTCGCCGCTCTCGGGTAGGTTAAAGTGGGGCTCTTGGGTAGGTCAAAGTGGGTCTCTCGGACAAGTCAAAGTGGGACTCTTGGGTAAGTCAAAGTCAGGCTCTTGGGTAGGTCAAAGTTGGTTAGGTCAAAGTGGGTCTCGCCGATCTCAGGTAGGTCAAATGAAGTATTTGAATAGAAAAATGTTTTGTACCATAAGTTTGAGCCTGAAAGTCTAAAGAGACGTCACAAATCTCGAGGCCAAGAAATGTAGTCTCCACCTTCGTGGCAGTCACATATCTAAAAGCACAAGAGACGTAGATTCTCTCTCATGGCAGTCACAAATCTAGAGGCCTACGAAACATAGTCTTTACTCTCATGACAGTCACAAATGTGAAAGCACAAGAGACGTAGTCTTCACTCTCATGACAGTCACAAATTTGAAAGCACAATAAACGTAGATTCTCTCTCATGACAGTTACAAATCTAGAGGCCTACGAAACATAGTCCCCACTCTCATGACAGTCACAAATTTGAAAGAACAATAGACATAGATTCTCTCTATGAAATTCACAAATCTAGAGGCCTACGAAACATAGTCTCCACTCTCATGACAGTCACAAATCTGAAAGCACAAGAGACGTAGTCTCCACTCTCATGACAGTCACAAATCTGAAAGCACAAGAGACGTAGTCTCCACTCTCATGACAGTCACAAATCTGATTATTGTAAAATTAGTTAATTTTACGTTTTTGCCTGAAAAAAATAGTGAATTGATCAAACTAGAATCAAGTGCTATTTAATAAATGTTATCTTATTAGCTGAGATATCTACAATCTTGAATCAAGTTGATCTTTGATTTCTAACTCCACCCATGAATTTTGTTCAGTTTTAAATATTTCTATATTTAACATGCAGATTACAACACAGTTATATAACAAATCAATCCTTTTGGTACATTGACTTTGTTGTATAATGTATTAGAAAATTACTTTTTCTTACAGGTTTTTGATAACCACTCTACCAACGCCGCTTGAATTTTGATATAAACACCACAGCTTTAGTGTCTTAATATTTTTTGTAATAAATTTCTTTAATTTCAATTGTTAATGACGAGTACTACTTATGTAAACTTGACAATATATATATATATATATATATATATATATATATATATACATGGGCGTAGCCAGGATTTTTTTTCGGGGGGGGGAGGGGATTTTTTTCTCCCCCCTTCCCCGAAAAAAGTTATATATATATATATTAATATATACATATATATATATGTTTGTATGGATGGATGTGTGTGTGTGTGTGTACATAATTAATCTCTATTACATTCTGACCCTTCATTCTTTTGGAAGACGTTTATGGTGCCCTAGAATAGGTTCGTCCTAAAGTTAGTAAAAAACTTGTATACTCTTCGCCCTTGCCAGCAAGGGGTCTGGGGGAGCGCTGAGAGCGCCCCAAGCGCGGGGCGGAGCCCCGCCGCCAATCACTATTTCTGGTTTTGAAAGCCAACAAAATGATATTCTGAGGTATCTACAGTGCATTATCCTGCTATTAAAAAGTTTTATTTCAAAAAGCTAATCTGCTATTCTTACTGACTTAGACCCTCCCGCGCCGTTCTGCGCATTTACTGGCAAGCTGTTTCCACAAAAATCTGTCACTGGTAATGTCTGAAGCCTCTTCCCACCTGCAATGAGGACCTCCATGAAAGTGTGGCGCCAAGTTGTTCTAGGATGCTTAATTCATTTTGTCGGAGAACATGTCCCGCAAACCTCATGCGACGCTCTGTCACAATCTTACTAAGGGGTCGACTCCCAGTTCGGCATAGGATTTCCTTGATTTAGACCCGATCTCTATAACTGACTCCTAAAATCCGTCTTAGCCATCATTGTGGAGCCACATTTAGTGCTTTTCAATCTCATTGCACTTTATTAATGGAGCCCATACAATGGTAGACATGTGTAACTTCTCTTGACAACGATCTTGGAATTTTGCTTTAGATGTTATATTGAAAAGGGAAGTTATATCGTCAAAATCATCTGTTGGAGGTTTTTAGGTTAAAATCTATCTGCTTTTTTTTAAAATTCAAAACCACATTTAGCTACTGTCATAGAATTCGGTGACTGTAGTTTGCTTTAGAAATAATATTGAAGAGAGAGGCTATCAACCTTAAAACGCTCTGTAGAGGGATTTTAAACTCAAAACTATCTTGATTGGTTTAAACTTTTTAAAAAAGCCATCTGGAGGAGAGGGGTTGAAACTCAACCCCCCCCCCTTCCCCCATTGGCTTGGCTACGCTCAAAGAATTTTAGTGCGCAATTTGCTTTTCTTTTTATATTGAAGAGGTATTTTTAGCATCAAACCCCGCTGAAGGGAAATTTAAACTCAAAAAAACCTAATAGGCTTGGCTAAGCTCATAGCATTTTGATTGCGAATTTTTTTTTTTTTTTGAAGATTTATTTTTTAGCTTCAAACCCCGCTGGTAGGGGGTTTAAACTAAAAAAAAACTTTTGATATGCTCATAGCATTTTGAGTGCGTAATTTGCTTTTTTTTTTATATTGAAGAGTTATTTTTAGCTTCAAACCCAGCTGAAGAGGGGTTTGAACACAAAACCCCTTTGGCTTTGCTCATACAATTTTGAGTTTGTAATTTGCTTTTTTATATTGAAGAGGGGTTTATCGTAAATTTTGGAGAGGGGTTTAAAATCAAAATCTTCCTTAGATGTGCTTTTGGAATTTTAGAATTGTCGTTTGCATTAGTTTTTTTTTTTGTTTTATAGAGGAGGGGGATTTAAATGCAAAACTCAAAACTCCTTGGTAGTGGGTTTCAAACTCAAAACCCCCCATGGTAGAGAATTTTAAACTCAAAACCCCTTGGTAGGGGGTTTTAAACTCAAAACCCCTCAAAAGCCCCTGGAAGGGGGTCTTAAACTGAAAACCCCCTTGGCTGTGCTAAGGCAAGTGATGGTTTAATATTAAAATTTCACCTAAAATAAATAAAATTAAACCAAAATATCAGTCACTAAACTCCGACACCCTACCCCCTGCGGGGGGGATTTCATTTCGGGAAGGGGGGGGGGTTGAACCCCCAACCCCCCCTGGCTACGCCCATGTATATAATAGGGAGGAAATGTGTAACTCAGTATTTGAATTTATCCTTCACCCCCCCCCCCCATTAAATAATACTGTATCACCAACCTCAAGTTGTGTAAATATCTCCATGAAAAGTAAAGGAGCATTCGGTGTATAGATAACAGCATGCGTGTTAATCAAATTTCACGTCTTTTGTGTTGGTTTTATGTGTGTCGAGAGCATTATCAGCGCATCCTTGTCTAGGTTCGAATTACAATGTCTTAGAAGTGGGATAAATACAAACAAACACCAATAATCTAGTAGTCAAATACCCAGTAGTTAAAACAAAACGCAAATATTTGCATTTCTTTGGTTACCTACATTGGTCTGCAGCAAGGAGGTTATATTTAGATGGAGATGGCGTGACGTCACTATGTTGAAGCCAAATCGCAGCCATCTTGGTCTACTCAAATTAAAACGTGTAGTCTGTTTGTTTTTTTTTTAGAAATTTGTTCGACAATATTTCACGACATTATTTAAATATCTGTACATTGTACAATATCTTATAAAACGTTAAAAACACAGTGTATAGAATAAAATAAACATTACAAATGCCTTCTTGTTCGGCATACATTTTAGATGTAGGCCAGAGTTTAATTAGGGAAAGATTAGTTAGTATTACTGTAACATTATTATTAGTAGTAGGTAGTAGTACTCTTTTCACTTCAATTTTATCAATTTTGTGGTGATTTCAGTGCGGTAAAAAGTATAAAAAAATATAACAAACCTCTTGCAAATCATTTTTGTGCGTTTTTCAGCCCACAATAGTGCTTAATTTCGATGTAATCATTATATTTCGGTTTTGTAGGCCTCGATCAGGTGATCGTATACATCACTTTACATGGTCTACAGCGCTTTGTAATTGATCCATTGGAATATCTAGACCACCAGATATGAACTTGGGCCTTGGAGTTTAGAAAAAAACATGATGACAAAATACGAGACTAATCTGAGTCGTTACGAGAATTAGAAAACTGGTATCGCAATGAAAACGGATGGAATGTTTTGAGTAAACCAATATGGCGAATAGGCTCCGCCCACTGGCTTCAACCGATAATGAACATTTGATAGCAACCGCCATCTCCATCTAAATATAACCTCCTTGGTCTGCAGCCTGCGCGCACATTTTTTTTGTAAATTTAATACTTTAACTGATTTGAGTTATTAAAACAATAGTTGTGTGAACGTAGTGTGTGATTTTTATTTCGCCATATTGGAAACAACACGTTTTTCTCTTGAGAATTTTTTTTTATTGTAAAACTTCAAAATTCTTCCTAATTTTAATTCAATTTCTTTTCTTTTAATCCGTTCGTGTTTTGTCCGTACGTAGCTTTTACTTCATCAATCCATCGATGTTGATTTAGTTTAAACCTTCGTCTAGTCTTGAATTCGGATTATCTACTGCTATATACTCTCTCAGAGATAGTTAACTGAGTAGCATTCTTAGATGGTGGCTGGATAAAATCAAACTTGTAGGAGCCTATGTTATTCTATTTGTATTTTGACGTACTGAAAAGAACAAAAACTTTTTGGTACTCTTCAAAAAATAAAACGGAAACAAACAAATGTAAACAAAACATGGCACCCTTCGTAAATTAAATGTTACTTTTCTTTCCTTCCTTTAAATAAAAATGTAAATGTTTCGCAGCTAGCGGAGGATTTGACTTTATTGTAAGGGCAGATTCTTCTTTTTCTTCTTCATTCTCAGTTTTATGTTGGAGAGCTCAGATGACTAGACCAGTACATGCTATGAACTGCCGCAGTGGTTTCCCAAAATCAGGGAACTCTCCATATAGTTTTCTTTCTAAAGAGGTGTTTTGGGGCCAATGCTTTGTTCGGTCCTCTTGTTAAAGAATGCCGTTTTGAAGGATATTGTCAGCCTTCTCTGGTGACACTCTACATGGAAAGATTTCAATGGTTGTCTCATTCTGTTGTGTCCGGTTCTGAGCCGAGCGATTAGACGTTGATCTTGTAGGGATAGCTTATAATTGGCGTCATCTTTCTTGTGATTCGGATGAGAGCTTGTCCATTTCTTATTTATTCTATCTTTTATATGTTTCTTCATTTCGTCTGGATTAAGGACAGATGAAGTTTAACATTTTTTGAAAAAAAAGTTCTGAAAGTCCCAAACAGGAGACCTCCTCACAATCTATGGCAATAACTAAATCTAGTTCTCCATTCTTAGCGATACTAATTAGTTTCAATTGACATATGATAAAAGAGCTATGTTGCTTTGAAAGAAATCTTTTTTTTTAAATTAACTCATCTTAGCTGTCTAGGGCAGTTTCTGGTAGATGCTTGTGTGCATCAGCTGGTGAGAGAATCGAAGTTTTCCTCAATGCTAATCTTTAGAACCCTAGAACTCGATTCATGGGTTTGCATGCAAAGAGCCCATGTTTAATCAGCCCGTTTTATCGGTCTCCGTGATCTTACGGTTGATATAATCTATATTAGAAAACCAGGCACCAGCACTTTTAGGTAAGCTAATATACCTTACATGTAACAATGGCTTGCAAAAAAACTTGGATCTGGAGAGAAAAACCTAGACAAGAAGACCCCGAGCAACAACCATTATTAATACTAACCAATGAAATTGCACCATGATATAAACATTCTTCATTCTCTGCGGAATTTCTCGAAATTTCTCGAGTCAGCTGAAAGCTTATTTAATGCTGTTTCCGCTTACTAATGTTCTAGTTATTTGTACCATCCTTAAACTTGTTGATCTAAGAGTTGTGTCAACACAGTAGACTCTAGTCTGTGACAGGCTTTAAAAATAAGCATTGAGTCACGAACTAACACTTCTTAATCACAGTATCATCTTAGTATAGATCCAAAAGTTATTATTATCTTCTCAGTACCATTTGAAACAGAGAAGAAAACAAGAATAAAGTCAAGTGTATCGATAAAAGAAAATGGTTCGTACTCAGAGACCTGAGTTAGAAGATTTCATTTTGCATGCATTGAATCCTCTTTCAAGTCTGGCAAGGTTGTCCAAGTCGAGTTTTAATAACTGCCATTACTTTAACCTGGATCATAATAGGATCTACTCACTAAAAGATTACAGAGATATAATTTCTCTGGGAGAAAGCGAAGGTAATTCTAGAATTAAATTATTTAAATATAAAATAATTAAATATTAATATTTCTAGATCTAGTTACTAGTACTATTAATATTTTATATTTAATAATTATTATTATAATTACTATGTCTATATATTATAGATCTAGATTTTTTTTTTAGTTCTAGTTTTGTAGTCATTTCTGTTTAAAGAACAGGCTTAGCCCAGCTGCCACAAATTTACATATAATAATATAATAAAATGTTATTATCTTCATTTTTTGTATATCAATTTATTTTTACACCAACTCAAGACAGACAGGTCAGTGTTACTTTTCCCACTCTTAATAGCTTCTTTCTCTGTTTATAACTGACAACCAGGCCATCAACGCACGTTTTGCCTGCCTATACTATTGGAGAGACAGAATAAGAGAGGAGAGCAGGGTTTTGCTTATCACTTTGTTTGTTAATTGTTTTTGCATATTTTTTGCTATGGTAATAAAGGAAGTAATAAAGGAATATTAGAGAACAACCCCCTATTTACACTAAGGCTGTGACGAGTATAAAACATTTGAAAGTGCTAATTACTATTTGTTTACTATTTCAGATATGTTTAACTTTGAACAGCAGGCAATCTGGGATTCCATCTTGCACCAGAATATTTTGTCACCTGAAAGAACCAGATCTAGATTGAGTTTAGAACCACATAGCCCTAAATCTCAACCATTCGCCAGACGTTCTCTGTTGGATTCCCCTAGGACTTCTGAAGTGACTGTCATACCTATTATTTTTGAAAAAAGTCCTTCTGTTGTTGAAAAAAGCAAATCTAAAACAGACATCCCTGCTTCTTCAAAAGCAGTTTCACAAACATCTATAGTAATTGATGGTGCTGAGGAGTGCCTACCACGAGCAGATTCTCCAATAATAATTGATGATGAACCTAATCTGTCTGATAATGTCAGCAGAGTATTTAACCAAAATAATCACCCATATTTTGCCAAGGATTGTTTACTACCTTTGG
Organism: Biomphalaria sudanica; assembly: GCA_036873155.1. Lineage (NCBI taxonomy): Eukaryota > Metazoa > Mollusca > Gastropoda > Planorbidae > Biomphalaria > Biomphalaria sudanica. Next base: position 303,456 of record JAZGLO010002981.1, read on the forward strand.
TAGGAGTCAAAAACCTTGTGTCTCCACAGGCGAGTGACATAAACAGTAAAAGCTCCAGCCCATCTAAAGTCTCGGTTAAGTGCACAAATGATTTCAAAGATGCTGGCTTGAAAAACATTGAAGACAACCCACCCTGTCCTGTTGTGCTAGAATGTCACGATGAATTAGACTTTTGCACCAATGTCAGTGATAAAGCTGAAAGTACTAAATGTTTTGTTCAGCCTACTCCTAGCTACCCCATTTATAGTATCCTTAAAAGACAGCTGGACAAGGAAGAAAGACTAGTAGACTATGTGAAAGGAGATGGCAACTGCTTCTTCAGAGCTCTGAGCAAACTGATGTATGGGTCTGATGTTTATCACAAAGCTGTCAGAACTCTCATTGTTGACATTATTGCTACTAACAAAGAGAAATTTGCACAGTTTGTTGATGCTGAAGATGTTCAGGTAGGTGATCTTTTTGTTTCTAACGATGTCTGAACTCTTAAGCAATATATTCTATGCCACTGGTTTTCACCGAAAAAATCATCTAGCCAGTCAACCTTTGTCTCAATTAATTGTATCGACTTGTTAGTTTTGCAGACATGACAATCCTTGTTATTTTTTTTATGTGAAACATTCTATTTGCATACCATCATAACTTCTCTGCTTAAAATCTTAATATTGTGTATTATATCAGCTTCAAATAAGATTATTATATTCTTTTCATTTAGGTATATAGAATAAGATTTATGAATGTAGCTGTACAAAATAAAAATGTTAATTTTCTTCCACAGTAGCATTTTTTTTAACTTTATTTTGTAGCAGTTTCTAATCTGTGTTCATTTTTTTTACAGAGCCATGTTGAAAGAATGTCTGAGGATCATTGTTGGGCAACCACTTGTGAAATCTATGCTGCTGCTACACTGCTACAGAGGGACATCTACATGCTCACGCCAAACCACTCAAACGACAAGTACTCTTGGCTTCTCTTCAGGCCTGTGTTTGAGCGTCAGTTGCAAGATATAGAATTGTCCAGCCGTCCATGCTGCTACATCACCCTGTGCAATACCAATGGCAATCATTATGACCGCATAGTTCCAAATCATGGCAAGTGTAACTGTTTCTTACCTCACCCCCAACTTGATGGAATATGTGCCAGTGTGGACCTTACAGAAACATAGCGTTCAAAGGTCTTTTTTTTTTTATTTTATCAAAGAGTTGTGATTTAATTGCTAAAAGTACTTATTTATAACACTGACATATCTTCAGGTAGCCCAGAGTTGGTCAAAGTTCATCCCATCAATGCTTTTTAGCCAGCTTCTAGAACCTTTGATGTATTAGATTTGTTCTGCAGTTTTGTTTGTTTTTTTATTAAAATATTTTCAGTAGGTATAAGAGAGTATAATTATTGATGGAAAAACTAAAAAATTTAATTAAATTGTTGATTATTATATATACAATGATATTAAAGTTCTGATGTGGTTAGTTTTTAAAAAAAGTTTTAACATTGGTTTTTGAAAATTTATTTTAACAGATGATTTTATGGATAAAAACTGTAAACTGCTTGTAATGTATGTAAACAAAACATTTTTAACTGTGGTCTCCTAATAAACAAAGGATGAAAAAGCTAAGTTATCTAAAGAAACAGCAAATAAGCTACTTCTAGTTAAGCAACTATACAGAATAGTGAGTTTTAGATGGAAATTGTTCATTGGGCTAACATTAACTCTGGGGAAATTATTTGTATAAAATGTATATAAATCATGTCTATTTGTAAAATTGTAACATTCAGATAAATTTAAACTGTGTCTGCAACCATCAAATGTAATAAGTGTGTCAGAAACCATAAGGAATTGCCTTGATCATCATGAGACATTTCTGTTTGCTTGTATAGTATGTACATAGAGAATGAACATAACAGTTGTATATTGTTATAGGTTTACTTTATTGGGAATTTGACGAGACTATAAATAGACTATTTTAGATGGACATGGGATATTAACTGAATAGAAATTATGGGATAGATTTTTAATGGACAAAAACGACTCATTTCTACTCTTAATGGCAAGATATCATCTGTAGTAACTGTCGACATTTGGACTGTGCCCCTTCATTTTCTGGATTAAACAGTTGTCAAGTATCTATCGTTTTTTCTTAAGTATTTTATACAAGTTGGTATATGTTGTTGGTTGACAACGAACTCCAGGAGTTAAATAAGAAATACTTCATCTAGACCTATTGCCTATACTATATCTACTCTGCATCGGTTAACTAAACAACCACAACAATATACATGAATATGATACATCATTCAAGCTAAACTATTTTCATTTACATTCAGAGAAGAAATAAAAATAAACACAATTCTAATTGATTCTATTTTACTTTTTGTTATTGTTGGTATAGTTTGTTTTTTTTCCTTTTGAATAGTTAAACACAAAAAAATGATTGCAATTAATGTTTACATTAGTGAGTACCAATGAAATATATTTGCTCAATATTCTATCTACTTGGTCATTATGTATAGAAGTTCCAGGCTGGCATAGACAAGGACAATGTACAGAAAAGACAAGAATACCATATAGATGCCATGAGATACGATATAGTCACCCCAGGCGGCATACCCGTTATCTTCCATAATGTATGAAGCCTGTGTCAGCGATGTGGTGGGGCCTAAATGTAGGACTTCACGCAGTGTAAGTTCGGTATCAGCATCACTTCCTGTATCTGAATCATGAGGAGTTGAGTCGAACTGTAATTCATCTTGTTGCACATTTTCATCCAGTTTAGAAGCATTTGCTTTTCTTGGTTTGGGAGAGTTGGTTTTAGCACTGTTATCCAAACTAGAAGCATCTGCTTCGCTTGGCTTAGGAGAGTTGTTTTTATCATGGCCATCCAAGTCTGAACCTGAAACAAACAAAAGTCAAATTGTGCAGTTACTTAGATTTTAATACTAATTGGTATCTTTATTTTGGAGGATCTGTAGGATACTTACGTGTTGTTGTTTTTTCTTTAACATGTTGCAAATATTCATATTTTTAATAGATGTGACAATGTACTCATACTAATGGTGCCTCTCAATGTAGTTTTTACCTAAATTATAGGCCTTCTATTCACTGGTGAGATGTCCCCTTGCAGAGCATCACCAGAGAATGCTATGTCCTTTAAAGCTGCATACTGTATCAAGAGGCCTCCCACCTAATAGAACAAAAACTATATGGAGAGCTGTCAGATCTGGATACCACTGCGCAGTTTTTGCCTGAACCTTCCAAAATATTTAATGACAACAATAAAGAAAAAGTTAGACTTGAATTCGAACTCGAAGGCACAAGCCTCCTCAGGTGGAGGCGTTAGCCACTGAGCCAGCCAAGCGTTTATACAAAAAGGTTTATAGCTATCTATTTTTAGTTCAAAATTTGTTGCCGACGACCTAATTTTCTAAACAAGGCCTATATCCAGAACTGTCTCAATATAAAACAAAATAAATTAATTATGACAAGGCTAATTGAGAGAGATTTTGTCAAATGCAAAAGACAGGAATGGAGAAGGCCGGTCAACAGATCTTGTGTGGTGCCCCAACGGTCCTGAGGGATAGATGAACGTGGGGCTAATTGATAAAATAACTGATTAGTTATTCGCTTGATTCATGTTTTGATATGAGCAATGAATATTTGTGCTAAGCTTCAACTTAATTCGAGAAGGGAGGTGGACGGAATAACTGCATAATGTGTAAAACCATTTCCAGACGGAGTGAGTTAATATAAGTTTAGTAAAAGTATAAATATAGAGCTTTGTTAACTTCATTTTATGAAAGGGCACGCTTCCTGTAAGTCATTAGCAGACGTTGAACCTATTTTATTATCCTCCTATTTCCGATTTCGCCCGGGATAAAACACTAGCTGTCCTTTTCATCGTGTTTTTAAAATAATGTAAATGTTTGTGCATTAAAAAATATACCAATACTTTCATGCTTATGGTTTAATCACATTTGTAGACCAGTTGGGGGGTATCTGGGAGAAGGTTTTCCGTGCTGCCTTTAGGTAGCTCAGTAAACACAACTCAGCTCGAGTCTGGTGTCGAATCTCGAGCCCCCTTCATAGGTAGCCACGCTAGGACCAATTCAAGCGATCAAGCTTCTCGAAGAATCAGACTCATTTTTATAAACAATATGATTCACTTTCAGAAAAGCACATAATGCAATACCTTCAATTTAGCCACGATTATCCCATTTACAATAGGGTTTTTAGTTTTGAGATATAGTGGAGAAGAAATACTTAATTTGAAAGATTACCAATTGTAAATGTATTTAATACAAATAGATCGAGATGAATTTCACAACACAATGTAGGCATATGGCCTATATAATGATTATCCCGCCCAGATCTCTTCTGCTAATTCTGAAAAGTGTAGGCCTATGTCCTAATTATTTCAACAAGAAAAAAACGGGTTTGTGAATCAGTGTTTGACCGATTATAGTCCACAAGGAGGAGCTGTGAGTCTGTAAAAGCTATCACAGGATACGATAGATGGGAAATTAGCCTACAGAAAAAATTGAAGACCTTTGTCACTTTGTTAAAACTATCTCAGAAGTGAACGAAGGAAGAGAAATGAACCTACAGATAGTAGATTTTTGTTAAAACTATCTCAGGAGAAGTGAGCGAAGGAAGAGAAATATAACGAATGCGTCAGTCCCTTGTTTTATTGTCTTCTTTACTCACTCTCTGACTCTTTCTGCTCATGTGGTATGCTGGTGAGACTAGATCTAGATTTATCTTTCTGGTAATCTTCATCGCCACACACATCAGAAAATCCAGCCACTTGTACAAAGACAGCTATTGACTCGATTTTTAAATTGTCTCCAATGGCATTGTTTTGAGTTTCAGATGAACTCATGGCGGTGCGTTTTTGTTCTTACCACATTTTACATTAGAAATAGGACAAATCTACACGAATTTTCTTTATATTTATTAATATCTGAGATAGCTTAATTTCGGATCTAGATTTACATTATTATTTTTTATGTAGATGTAAATGTTTTAAAATCTTTGTTTTCGTTACTGAAGTGTAAGATGTTTTTCCTTGGTGCAGGCGAAGAAAAGCGGGTAACCCCGAACATAACATATTGAATGCAAGAAAAAAAATGCACTGCTTAATTAAGGAAATGTTGGCACATTTCACTATGACAAATGACGAAGACAAAAACTATTTTTGATTAAAGACATTCATGTTAGGATAGTTGTCTTCCCTAATCACATTTACGTTGATATAGATCTAGATTATAGACTATAGAGTATAGACCATTCGCACCATTTTATTTATTTCACTGTAGCACAAATGAATATATAAAATACAAGAGAGAGAATTCTGTTTAAAATGCAATACTTTTCTAAATGTTGATAAAATTATATTACTTCCCTTAAAATCCTTTTTTTTTACCAAGAAATTGTTGTTTTTTAATTGATTGGAATTTATAATTTTATTAGACTTGTTACATCAATTTTCATAACATAGTCAGAATACAGATGTAGTAGATCTAGATCTATATCTAGTCTGTTAAAAAGCTAAACAAAATATTTCTTCAACAAATGAGAATGCGTTATAGATCAAAGGGGTTATAAGATTCTATGATCTAGATCAAATTTCAATTTTGGTTTCGCTTTTAAACCAGCATCCGGTGTGGCCTATTTCCGGCAAAAATCAGATCTGCTACACGTAAAGGTTCCTGGTTTTAAATACTCTTTAGCCTTTATTAAAGTTTATTAAAGTCTTTATTAACAAAGTTACAAGATCGAGAACAGTACAAAACTATTAGAGTAAAAAGCTTGGTAAGTAGATTACCAAATCTTTTAATGTCATTATTCTTGATCTAGCTCAAAATCAAATCAATTTTGACTCTTAGTAGTCTTAGTTTGTTTGTTTTTTAACACGAAAAAACAACAAAAACCTTTTCACTTTTGCAGTGTTACATTTGATTTACTGTCAGAGAGCACTGTTGTTGTTATTTTCATGTCACCAGCATTGAATAATCTAGTAGTCATCTAGATAGAATAATCTAGATCTAGACTAACAAGCTAACAAGATCCTCGAAATAAAGAATCACCCTTTGTGTCAGGATTTTGTGATTTTACCATCACAAAAAAGATTCAAGACACCAAACAGACACAAACATCCTAAACAAATACTTTGCATCAGCATTCTCAGCCCCAGGAGACAAAGACATATTTCTTAATTTGAACCAAGTAGACAACATAGAAGATTTAGTAGTACAAGAAAATGGAATTAAAAAACTATTAGCCAACACCAAACCAAATAAAGCGTCTGGACCTGATGGTATTCCAGCTAGATTACTCAAAGAACTAAGCAATGAGCTAGCCCCAGTGTTCAAAATACTCTTTCAGGCATCGCTTAACCAGGGCAGAGTACCAAAGGACTGGAAAGAAGCTAATGTCACCCCCCTATTTAAAAAAGGAGAAAAATCTGATCCAGGAAACTACAGACCAGTATCACTTACCAGCATCACATGTAAAATACTAGAACACATAATATGTAGCAACATCATAAACCACTTAGACAAACATAATGTCCTCACCCCATACCAACATGGCTTTAGGAAATATAGATCATGTGAAACACAACTAATAGGACTAATTGATGATTTCTCAAAAGGTTTAGATAATAGTGAACAAATAGATGCTATCTTACTAGATTTTTCCAAGGCTTTTGACAAAGTTCACCACCATAGTTTGCTTAAAAAATTAAAATATTTCGGCATTAACGGTCCACTGCATCAGTGGATTAAAGATTTTCTGATAGGGAGAGAACAAACTGTAATAATAAATGGCTCTAAATCAACACCAATAACAGTAAACTCAGGTGTACCTCAAGGAACAGTCTTGGGTCCACTACTATTTTTAATTTACATAAATGATTTACCAAATTGCATTAGTTCAGGAACAAAAGTCAGATTATTTGCAGACGATTGCATAATATATAGAACAATAAAAACAAAACAAGACACAGATATTTTACAAAGAGAATTAGATGAATTACAGAAATGGGAATCAAACTGGAGCATGTCTTTCCACCCAGAAAAATGTCAGTTGTTAAGAGTAACAAAAAAACTAAAACAAATAAATTCCACTTATCTTATTCATGGCAAACCAGTAACACAGACTAAAAACTCAAAATACCTAGGTGTTATAATAAATGAAAAACTGTCATGGAATCCACATATTGATGAAACTATAAAAAAATCCAACAAAGCATTAGGGTTTATTAAAAGAAATTTCTATAAATCAAATAAGAACATAAAACTAAAATGTTATTTAACCTTGGTTAGGCCAATAATAGAATATGCATCCACCGTGTGGGACCCCTCAACTCAAGAAAACATTAAGAAACTGGAACAAACACAAAATAGAGCAGTGAGATTCATAACAAACGAATATTCACATTTGACTAGGGTAACACCATTAGTAAAATCACTAAATTTAGAAAGCCTTCAGGACAGAAGACTCAAAAGTAAAGTAGCAATTATACATAAAACACTGAACCATAATCTTCAAATACAAAAACAAAATTTAATCAAATACTCTGAAAGACACAAAAATAAAGGCACATTCCTCGTCCCATATGCTAGGACAAATTTGTACAAATACTCCTTCTTCCCTAGTGCTATTAGAGCATGGAATGGGTTGCCTGAGCTAGCCAGAAAAACCAGTGACTTGGCAGAATTTAAGTCATTGGTTAATATGCATGACTAAATGCATGACGCGTAGGACGTAATCATCTTCTTTTTTGAAGTAACGTCTGTATTATATAAGATAAGAAACACTCTTTTGTTCCCCTGGCAATCAAATCATTAAATAAGAAGAATCTGGTATAAACTTTGTCACATGTAAATTATGAGTGAGTCTGGTGTGAATGTACACTTTGGTTTCTTATAGTTATAATGTTTTTTGTTTGGTATAAGGCACAAATTGTAAGACAAATTTCCATACGGATAATAAAGATTATTATTATTATTATTCTAGATCTAGATCTTCTAGATATTTAAATTATAAATAATTTAATTATCTTGGTCTTGACTAGATCTAGATAACTAGATTATCATTATTGATTTATTCTAGATCAGACTGAGCTTTGAGGCTTTGTATCCAAAATCACAAACAAAAGTTACAAAGAAAGGATATGAAAACAAAAATTGTTAGCTCATTAAAGTACACCATTAGTGTGATGTGATGATTAGAGTTAAAGATATCCATGAATGTATGTTTAAATTATGTCAGTATGTTTAACAATATTAACATTTACAAAGTTTTGATATTTTAAAAATCTGATTGTACCTAACAAAATGGTCAAAAATTAACATTGTGGCCAATGGTACACATAAGATTTTGTCACTCACAAAGCTGATTTCATTAGTATTTATGAACTTTACTATTTTAGAGTGTAAATATTGAAGGAAATTAGGAAATTATGAGGTCCTGAGCTTCAAGAAATAGAGTAATTTGAATAAAATGGTGTTGTCATGACAACTCAATTATTTTTTTTATTACAAAAATGCATTGAGGGACTGCAGGCACGACATGGCCTAAATTGTGCCGATGTGCCCAAAATCACAAATCACAAAAATGCAATTTAAAACTAATCACAAGGTGAACACTCTTTAAAAAGTACATAGATCTATAGATGTTATTGAAATGTGATTTGTTCAAGTTTTTCATGCTCCATGATTTTCCATTTAAATATTGATGAGTTAAATAGTCAAACAGACTTTATCAGATTATTCTTTACAGTGACCCAATGGTAGTGTTCTTAATAGCAATGCTATTCCTTTTTCTATTGCTTTGATTGGTAAAAGATGTTTTCAGAGGAAAGCAGCATACTGTTGTAATTATTTAAATTCTTTTTACATTTAAGATTATTGTTGTTAAGCCTATTGTCATATATTCATCTGACTTAGGTCCCTGGTGTTATAGTGTGTGTGTATATATGTACTGGTTTACTACATGTACTGTAAACTTAGATGCTATCTTTGGAATAAAGAAATTTGTTTAAACTGTATCTAATAGGAGAATTTAACAGCACACATCTGCTACGCCTGTTGATTTGTTCCCATTGCCAGAACATACTCTCTTTTTTTATTAAAATTACAATAAATGGGCCACATTTTAATGATCTCCAAACTTATCTTTTAGCCAGTGAATTAATGTATCCGTTACAATGTTAAGTTTTCACCCTGTGCATCATAATTTCTCTGTCATAGATGTATGAATTTATTTAGAAAGACTCACTTAATAACGGTACTCCAGACACATGCACATATGCTTGTAGCCCATAAATTCTAGTAGGGCCTATCAATTTTACTTATCTGCTACCCCACCCACAACAAAAAAAGTTATTCCTACATAGGATTTATGACTTTTCTTCAGCCTCTCATTATTTATTATACTCTATATGATTTTCCACTGTAACCCCCCTCCCACACACACCCACTGTCACACTTTTTGGGCTTTTTTTTTTTAAGACAACCCTTTTCTTTTTTAGCATCCATTTTCAGCTTTTAAACCTAAACATAGAATCTCTGTTAGTTCTTACTTTTTTGTATCCTTTAATCATAAAATTTAATGTTATTATTATTTTAAAAAAAAATTAAACAGCATCTAAAAGGATGTGGAAATGACAGAAGGCATATTTAAATTAATAAGTACACGTAAGGAAAAAAAAATGCTTAGAAAAATGGATTATGTATGTATGCTATTTCTTTTTTCACTTTATAAATAGACAGGGGCCTTTTGGGGAGATACTGAAAATAAAATACAAAGATTTGATAGAAAGCTTGCAGTTTTTTGTGAATTGCAGTGTTGAAGTTGTGAATTTGTCAAACCAGTTTTTAGCAAGCACCTAGGAGGTAAATGAAAACTGTGTACAAAATTTCACTCAATCCATACGACAGTTTAAGCGATTACTTGATCAATGGGTCAGTCAGTGATATTTTACAAATATAATATAGATTGAAACAGGAAGTGGTTGTTGGTATAATAAGAGATATGTTCAGAGTTCAGACTAAATTGGGATTGCTAGTAGATTTTAGTCAAATCTTTTAACATTTGTGATTAAAGTTGTATTTTGAATATTACTACACTGATATTGAAAGCCTGTACATGTTTCTGGAAAAAAAATTAAGTTATTTAGTTGCAAATAAGGATTTTGATTAAATCCAAATGTGTGTGACTCTCTTTCTCTCTCACTTAACCTGTAACATCAGAGTAAGTTTCTAGGTTTTGGACCTTTTTATTAAATAATTTTTCCTCGGTCTGTCTCCAGTATCTTTTGTTCAATATTTTTTAGGATTGGTTTAAGCTAGATTATCATGAGCATGAAATGTTATAGAAGTTATTAGCTATTAGGATCATGATGTTATAACAAATAATTACATTCATAGCAGTTTGAGTAGAAAAGGAAAGAAGTAAACATTCACAAGAAAACCAATGCGAAAAGTTTAATCTAGAATATGTATACAATTTCAAACCCTACTTTGCAAAAAAAAATATTTAAAAAAAAATAAATTTCTATTTACATGTTAAAAAATTTTCTTTGAAGTTATTTACTTTCAGTTCTTTTGTTTTTCTTTCTTCATCATCTGTCAATGAAACATACCAAAAATTAATCCTTAAATTTTTAATTAATTTGTCAGAAGTGGGAAGAGGGAAAAATATGCTCACCACGTTTAACATAGCCATGGAAAACAAAAAGAATGTATTTCAATATACATTTAAAAAAATATTTTTTTGTAACCTTGCTACCAAAGTTTATTAGCTACTTAATGCTAATTTAATGTTTAAAGTTCAACAATAATTAATTGTACAACATTTGTATTTTTGAAAGAACATGAAATCAGAAAATATTTTCTTCTTGGTTGTTTTTTGCCTTTTTCAAATGGAGTCATCATTCAAACTTAAATCATTCAAAAAGCTTGTTTATTAAATATATAAATGCAGAAACAAATGAATTACATGGCCAATGTATACATACTGATTTCCCAAATCAAGGTATAATGGAAAATGCCATATTTGTTTTACAAACCTTACAGTAACTCATTCTGTCTGTTTCAAATCTTGCACAAGTTATTTCTCCCACTTCCCATTATCAGATTAAGTTGCAACTTTGCACAATTATTCATTGTCCATTTCAACAAATGAATTATTTCTATAATTAACCACTTAGTTAATCAATTGTTCGTGATTATTTAATTAATTTAAAAATGTACTGAGCCTAAGGTGATAGGCCTTTTGTGGAGGATTATATCGTTCACTATTTAAACTAGCCATTGTCTATAAAGCATTGTATTTTTATAAGTACTTCAGTAGCTCAGTGGCTAGCATGTCAACCTTCCATCATGGAGGCAAGAGAACCCGATTTAAAATTCAAACTCATGCAAAAAAAATAGCTTTTGAAAAGACAGGAAATCTTCTCACAGATACTCCCTTCCCCCATCTGTTCGGCCATTACCCACTCAGCATGTAAATGCTCTAAACAAAAAACTATTAATAATTTCCAATCACACACATTTATTATAATAAGAATACATTATTAAAAATTAATTATATGATTGATTCAAAATAATTGATGTAATTTCACTCAGTAGTAGTTTTTTTTTGTGTTAATTATTTTATCTATTTTACTTGTTCGTTTTAAAATTAAATGAGAGCTCAAAAAGTCTGTTGAGTTTTTAAATATATATTTATCTCTGTAGGCGTATTATATTCTTAATGTAGAACTTGAAATAAAAATGAACTGACTTATTTTGAAAGAAAGTTGAAAATAGCTTTATCTATAAAAATACACTCACTTCACTCTAGATGTAAACAAGATCTATAACTCATTCAGAATTTATGCCTTTCAGTCACACGTCTCTCGCTTGTTCTCCCTTCTTTTACACTCCTTATAAGATGAGCTACGACAGACGGATAGAATCCCTTCAGCCTACACAACCAAACCATCCGCACACCTTTAGTCTTGGTTACATTAGAAAGAAACTCGCACATAGACTCTATAATGTGTAGCATTAGACCTTGGGCAGTTTCTTCTTAAAATATTTTTCTTGAACTAAAATACTAGCTTTTGTTTTGTGCGTGTTCTGTGGCATTTTACGTCTCGGTAGACATGTTTTCTTTTTGCAACTTCTTATGTGACTAAAGAAGCCAATACACATCTGCGTCACAGGTTGGGCATTTGTAATCAAGAGATGCTGCAGCACTTTCAGTCTTCTCTCTGCTTCTGGTACGTAGCCCATCTGCAGTCCAGTATCTTTCCTATAGGCTTGATCTCCGTATGGTTCTATCCCGTGCTTCTTTCTTCACAACTTTCGTTGTCGATTTTGAATGGCCTGGGTGGTGCTTGTGTCATATTTCAACTTGACGGTGAAACACCACACCTTTTCGTTGACCGTTTTCGTTTATTTCTCTTTGTTAAGATCTCTACCAGTTTGTGTCAGGCCTGCTCACCTTTGGAAGTTGTTGTCCCCTTAGTCGTGTTTTCTCTCTGTTTGATGTCATGTCCATTGATTACACTTGCTATACACTTGTTTAGTCAGTGTGTCATCTTGTCCTCTGATACTTTTAGGTCTAATAAGCTAGAAGGAAGTCAATATATATTGTGTATCCTCTTACAGCAGACATATGACAACATGAAAACAGAACAAAATCTTAGAGCAACGAAAATCATCACCTCACTAAGCAATTTTTGTACAATTCTTTGTAAATAAGTGTACACTTTTTTAACTGCTACTATTTCCTGCCCATTACGTCATCTCGCATTCCTCCTGCTCCTGTCTAGATAAACTTGTTTACAAAGCGAAGAACGCAGCGACAAAATACGTTTTAAGGTTAAAATAGTTACTGTGTAACAAAATAGAAAAAAAAAACAATAGTGTAGATTCCATCGGTTTGTAAAACAAAAAGCAGCGCTATAAATATTATACAAACATTTTTTATTTAATTTTACTCAGGGTTACATAGAAATACGGGGCTAGAGGCGATTATGCGTCCCGTGGATTTGCTAACCTTTTTATCTACCCTTTTGCCATCGTTCGTCAACCTATTGCCACCATCGTTAGGCAACTATTGCCAGGCTGATAACTGTTTTGCTTGTAAGACTGGACTGATTCCTAAGGTAATGAAAACTTCTATTAGTGCACCGATCTCTCTTTCCCTAGTCTGGTGTTATTCGTTTACCAGGAAAAGGTGGTACCACTGTGATGGATATCATCTCAATACGGATAAAAGAAAACCGGTAGCCTAAAGTGAGTGTAGTAAAAAAAAAAAAAAAAAAAAACCTACATCCTAGTACCTGGTATTGTTGTAAAAAAAAAATAATTCATAAATATAAACACAAGCAAAATAATTTTTAAAAATCTTTTTTTTTTTCCAAACAAAACTTATCTAAGGGAAAGAAGCACAGAATCACTTCCATATATCTCAATACTACAAAAAGAGCTTGCATTTTTTTCCTATATAAAACAAAATTCATTAATTATCACCAATTGATAAACTAATTGGTACATTTTTAAATTGATTCGTGTATTGTCATCGACTATGAATTATTATGCAAAATTTCAACTTGATCAGAGAATGGGGAAATGGGAGAAAAACATATAGGAAACTTAATAAGGGATATATTTCCACATATACAACCACATCTCTGAATAAGTAGCATTAATGTCCCTTTTTGATACAAAAAGAAATAATTAATGACCAATGTTGATTAACTATTTAGTTAGTTTTTCATTGTTTCATGTTTTGTTAGGTAAAGCAAATAATTATTTAAGGTTTAAACTTAGTCTGAGAATGAGTGTGGGAGAAATTGTACCAGACAGACATAGTGAGATGGTATAAATATGTGATATTCCGATTCATGACACTTTATATACCAACCTTATATATTCTCTTTTTCTAAGGAGATGTCGCGGGATGATATAGCGTACAGTCCTTTGCTTGGTCTGAGGTCTGATAAAAATTTTAAAAAACCTCGATGGATTGAGCGTTGATTCCATTAAATTATTGGTCTGACTATTCTCTTTTATTCATTTCTTTTCAGATGTAAGTCTAACTTGTATATTTTCTAGTCATTATGCTATTTCAATCAATTTTTTTGCTTTTCTTGTTGTCTGCTTTTAGTTTGTATGTATTTTTTTAACCCGGTGTTGACACTAGATTTCTATCCTATGCAACCTTTGAACCTGGTCGTGCTTTGTGCCATGTCCATTTCGCTTTGTTCCTTTCTGGTTCCTATTTATCACATGCCATCACACGAAGTTCAATAGAGCAAACAAAATGACTACCTTTCCCTCCTTTCTCTCTGTCCCTCCCTCTCGAAGTTATCCATCCATCCGATCAATGTAAGCACGTGTTGATTCCTTCGTCCATTAATGAATAGTTCTTTTTGTTATCCCTGGATCAGTTCTCCCCCGACCCCCGACAAGCTAATCGCCGAGTTTCAGCTCTTGGAGCATTACGTGAGTCCGCGGCATCCTGCTTTCTGAGCCTAGTGGATTTTATGTGTGCATCGATTTTGTTTCAATCTTAACAGCTAAATAAATAAAATATTTTTTTTTAAATATTCAAGAAAGTGGTAAAGAAAAGAAACATATTTTCAGAACCAAAAAAAAAAAAAAAGCCATTGAGTCGTGTTTAAAACATCGTCTGTTAGACTAAACTTTTTTTCCCTCTTTTTTTTTTTAAACTCACAGAGGAAGTAGAATACATCCAGGAGTGGTTTAGATTCGATCTTTACAAAATGAAGCAAGCCTTATATTATTTTCATGTCTAGAAAACATTTTTGGCCATTTACATTTTTTAATGTCATATTAGGTATGCTACTGGGATAACCCTTTCAAGTTTTTTTTTTTTTTTTATACCAACAAAAAACAATGTTTAAAAAACTGTATCGTTAAGTAATTTTTTTTTTGGTAGTGGCCCCCGATAGAGGAATAGTTGCTATTAGTTTTGTGTCGTCTGTCAATCTGTCCGTCCGTCCCATTTTGATCTCATAAACTAGAAAAGATATTGAAATTTCGATATCATGATATTTTAGATCGTTCAAAGTTCTGATGCAACGGCTACTTTTTTTCATTCCTGAAAATTTAATTTTTAAATTAACAATGTAAGCAATTTTGTTTTCATTAAAATACACCAGGTTTACAACTATTCACTATTAATAGTAAAAAAAAACACTGGAGACTATTTAGTAAGAGAGATAAATATTTAGCATATTTTTAACGCATTTATACATACAGTTTTAGATTTAAAAAAATTTTTTAAAATAATTTTCTGTTTCTAAATTTATTAATTTCTGTCATACCATCTACTTCATTTTAAATAAAATGTTATTTTTTTAAAAATATATTTAGAATGCATATAAGTTCAATATAATTTAAAACAACAATACATAAGTAGTGTTTAATATTATACATACATGTGAAGTGCAATTATGCAAAGTTATAGGTAGTATATATGAATATTAGCAATGAAATAATAATAACATTAATATATATCCGTATCCTGTAGTATGAAGTCGTTAGTCGAACTAACGATACAAAATTATACACTTTCGACACAAGCACGTCTATTCTTTTTCTATCTACAAGATAGGGTTGCAGTTGTTGATAGTTTGTAGTTCATAGTTTCTGATATTCTTTCTGAAAATATTGAAACCTGCCTTTTTACCTGCCTGAGCGGACCACTTCAGGGACCGATTTTGAGTTTGTCTTTGTAACCTTGTTTTAAATTCTTTTTTTAATGTTAACATCAACTACCACAAACACCGTATCAGACCTTATCACATGGTCATCATCGTACATCTACGACCCCGGCACCTTAATCTGTTCCGATTCTAACCCATTAATTTGTGCTCTGACTGGTGATCGACGTTTATTATTACCGCCTCTTCCTTCTGGTCAGTTTCGGTCAGTTTTGTGCCGCGTATACATGACTTCCTTGTGGTTCTGGTCAGAGTTAACGTTTCACAGTTATCTGACACTGCACACATGTTTATTTAGAACAGGTAGATCCCTAGCTCTGTTAGTCACCTTTTGTATGGCACTAGGGCAGATTTGAGAGAACCCTACACTGTTTAGACTGCATTCTTTGTTGAGCCTACCTTTTATCAAAATTATCTCTTCCAATGTCTACCCAGAGCTATGTCTATGTTAATCAGCTTTCCAGTCGATACCAGAGTCTGGACTGTTTCTGTTGATCCATGTTAGAGAACAACATTTAGCCGACTGATTCAAAGCACTAAACTAAATATGCATATATTTTCAGTCTGCTAAATCGTTATTTTTTAACCTTTGCATTATTTTGTAATAGGTAAATTAGAGAAAATTCGCTGACAATTAAATAATTGAACAAAACAAGCTTTTAATTTAAAGAAAACCAAGTGCTGTATATAGATCAATGGCTACGCCAGGAGCACAAGATAATGTAAATGGAAAAAATACATTCCTGTAATTTAGAATACGTAGCATCCATTGCACACAAGAAACTTTTTCCGGGATAGATAATTTAGAAAAAAACATATTATCATTATAGTATTTTTTAAAATAGTTTCAACAAGTCGACATATTTTTCACTAAGAATTTTATTTAAAATTTTCATTGTCATCAAAAGATATTTTTTAACAAATTGTGTAAGTAATAACAAGAAATATTAAAATATATGCAAAATGTTTCAATGTTTTCCCTTGAGGTAAAAATTTCTAACTTTTACCATAAGTGCCCTGACCTCACATTTAGGCCATTCTAGTCGGATTTATTTACCACTTTTAAGAGAGATGTTGTTTTTTCGCCTACTCTGTTCTCAGACATGTAGATATAAATGAAAGCTAATTCGATTTCTGTGCATAAACATCTATAAATCTCAACAAGGATATCACTTTTCTGATATTATTAGATATTAATATTGCAACGTCAATAGTAATTAGAGTAGATTCTTTGCTAGTTTTAAATAAACACAAATCATGAAAAATAACTAAATAAACGACATTCTTGATGTCAGAATTTATTCGATCTGAGGGCAATGTCTGGTAGTCTAATTAAGTACTGTAGAAAAAAAAAATCGATTATTTTAAAATGTGTGGGTTTCACTGTATATTTTTATAAATTGTATTTCATTACATCAGCGGTATCTAGACTTTGTACATTCTCCTGTTATAGAACTTCTGGTCGTAACGTTTCGACTCTGCGGGCAATTTCTTAAACTGTTGTATCGTTTGTAGACCAGGTCCGTGGGGCCGGGTACGCAGGTTTACTCTCCAGATCTGCTGGTGCCCACTCATTTACTTTCGGATGGCCAGTCATTTTTGTTTGTTTAATCTCCGCAATTTTGACCAGCGTTCTCAAGGTCCTGGACAGAATATGGCACTGGCCCTTGTAATTGGGCTCGGTAATGAGAAGCTGCTGTTGTTACTGGCCATTACAGGCGGTCATTTCCTCCAACCGGGTGAGGGAGCAGGGCGCGCACACTTTTTTTTTTTTTTGTGTGGATGGGCTAGTTATCGTTCTTGTCATGATGCCGGGCAGGACAGGCTCTCTCTCAGAATACTGAAACGAAATTTCCCGTCCAGTATTTTTATCTGTTGTTTAGGTCAGGTGCTGGAGGGTATCTGGTCCCGAGTCTAGATTGGTAAATCCGTCCACACGCGATTGCCTGTAATTGGCATCGACCTGAAGCCTTGCTTGTCACGATAACTCTGGGACTCTGTTGTCTAAATAAGTCCTTCCACTTTGGTCCCGATCATCGAGACGGTCTGTCTATATGTGTTTTGTTTGCTTAGTCTTGATGGATAGGAGATGGTTTGATTAACAGGAAACACCAAAATGACGATCTAAATCGTATGCTGCTTAGATATATTTCCAATCCACTACTGAGGCTGTGAACTTACAACCACAAACTGGGTGGTAGCTAACAATACATTTAATTTTATTTGCATTAGGATAAATCTTGCAAAGTCATGTCATGTCAGCATGTTTGGTGATTGAAACTTGAAACTGTTTTGGTATGCAATGGATTGTTACATTGTGATTTACCTTCTAAGGTTCAATGTATTGTATAATGCTTAAAAAATAATGTGTACATAAGTGTTTGTGAAAATTTGAATAATAAGTTTCTCTTTTATAAGTAATAATTCTTCTATATGTGTGTGTGTGTGTGAACATTACCGTGTTGTAGAGTGTTTTTTTTTATAAACGCCAAATGTAATCAATTAAAACATAGGTAACTTCTCTACTATGTTCCATTTACTTCTGTACTGTATAGTTGTATGCTTATAAGACTACCCTGTTTCACGCTTTCTTTTATATCTATAGTACTTTCTATTTATAACAGCCTTCAATGTACATTTAAGTTTCGTTCAATGTCAGTCACCATCACTATCCTCCTTTCTTTTTATCTTGGACTCTTAACATCGTCATGTGACCTGAATTGGCAAAATTGCCGGGAAATAAAATTCTGATCCGGCATCATCAGGCGTAAGAATTGGAATCAATAGAATCAAAGGACATGATGAACCCGCCATTCCTCTTCCTCCCATTTTTTGTGTCCTCTATCCGCCCTGGAACTGTGATTTCAGCCAGCCCAACTCAATTGGCGCTCACTGGAAGGTAGCAAAGAGGGCATGCATGCGTTTAACAACGCCATAAAAAACAGAAAGCGATTTCATTCAAAAATTTTTTTTAAAAGGCAGAAGTAGTTAAATTTCCAAGTCTTGAAACGAATCAAGTAACGTCTTGAAAAAAAGAAAGGTCAAATCTTTCAAACCGGTGCCATTAAAGACTATAATGTCCAAGTAACGTCTTGAAAAAAAATGTTAAAATATTTCAAACTGGTGTCATTAAAGACTATAATGCCCAAGTAACGTCTTGAAAAAAAAAAGGTTAAATCTTTCAAACTTGTGTCATTAAAGACTAATGTCGAGACTTGTCCATACCTGAGGGTGTTGTATACAATCAGAATATTTGTTAATGACTTTTTCTTATTAGTAAAACAAATGTCTTGGGCTGCTGCTAGACGATGAGCCCTGCTTTGTTGTTAATTTTTCTTTTGTTTAAGCGATGCTAACGTCTTCTGAATCTTTGGTCTTGACTTCATTGCTTATATTTGTAAGAATTTTTTTTTTACAATTTCTTAAAAAATTATTATTGGAATTGAAAAAGAAAAGAAAAGAAAATGCGTTTCTGTTTAACCCTTACCCGTGCACACATATACACTCTTGTCTTTTGTTTCTAATACCTACATGTTTAAAAGCCTTAATGACAGTTTGTACAATAAGTGTGTTAAATACCATTTTGCTTTGAAATACTTATTTTGTTATTAAAAGACAATGATAACTTTATTTCTCCTCTCTTTTCACTTTTCTTTAGATTAGTGTCTTATGGCTTTGAGTGACAACTTGAAATGTGATGCTTTATAACATTCACGTATGATACTGATATCTTGAGAGATTAATCAATACTTCTAATTATACCTTTTTTTTCTCTTTAAAACCACATAGAATGAAATTCTATCTGTTAACACAGGTTGTTGTTTTTTTTAAAGAATACGTACACTTAATTTGAAAAGGAACACGGTCAATCTTCGGAAAAGAGAATCGCAATTGGTGCTTACTAAAAGAAGGCCTCTTAGCGTCTCCCGTAGGAAAATAAAACCACAAATATTTTTGTTCTGTCCGTCTGTCCTGTTTAGAACTTAAGATCTCAAAGTCTTAATAAAATAGTGTTAGTGAACGATTTTTTTTATTTTTGGTATCCATATTGTATGTACTTTCGTCTAACTCGAAAATGTCTTTGCAATATCCTTTTAAAATCTCTTCAATTCATAAAAACAGCAAGCACACAGGTTTGTTTAGTTTAGATACACGAACCTTCTCCCCCCAAACATCCAGTTTTGTATACCATAAGCTTTGTTAATAATAATTATCATCTTTTATTGGTCATCTCATGGTTGATGTTATGATTACAATTTAGATGTTGTTTTGTGCGTGTGTGTGTGATTTGAGACACCATGATTTGTTATAATGCTGAGGATGGTGGGACTGCTTAATATGACTTCCGTCTCGTTCACTTGTGTTCTACTCAACAGCTACAGCCTATTTTAATGTATTTTCTCCTGTGTACAATATCTAGTTAAAAGCTAGTCAAGATCAGAAGGCTCTGAACGAAAACAAAAATGTGGCGAGTGTGAGAGAGAAATACAAATATTTGAATTTAAATACAATCTTGATAGGGCTTCTTATTCCTGTTTGATTTGGGGGGGGGGGGAGCATTAAATAATAACCATATCTTCCATTTGTATATCCCTTAATTAGACCAGGAAATACAAGAAGTATCCGATGGTTAAAGAATATATTACTATAATTTGTCAGCGTACTTTTATCAATTCATTTCGTCAAACCCTTTTATTTTAGTCAAAATCTGCACTTATTAAAACTATACCTATCTTTACCTATCAGTAATTACCACTTAGTAATCTTTGGCATGCTATGGCATCTTCCATATGCATATATAGGGCGCATAATGAAAACGCTTGACTGCCCAACAAACTTTGTTGACTTTAAAATCCTGGCATGGGTTTTAGGGTGCCTGAGTCCTTGTTACTGTGATCAAGTCACACCAAAGGGATGGAGTAGGTCGTTCACTTTCCTAAGTTGGGCACTAGCAAGTGAGCGCATTTATGGCCATCTTAACTACCAAATTATAAAACTTAAAAAAAAAACCATATACAACAAACTCACTGTAAATGAGTATCCTGCTATTCTCTGATTAGTACTAAACTTCTTTCTGGTCACTACATCACATATTTATTTCCCACAATAATGCATTTCGAACAAAGCAGGCTGACACACCGAAACAAAGCTGCGGCTGCTTCTTGCATTGACATCAACCTGTTTCAGTGGAATAGTTCTCCTTTAGTTTAGAGGGAGTTTAAAAATTGATGGGAATTCATTTCTTTCGACTCTCAGACTGGTCCTTAAGTGTGGGAGGGCATTCTTAAATTAAGCTTTTTAGATTTTTGACAAATCACGTTCAAATCAGAATTATTTTCTCTCTCAGCCGATTTTAACTTTTATAGAACAAATAGAGTGTATCTATGGCTATATCCAGATTGTTGTTTTTTTTTGTGACGTTACGCACCGGTACGGCGTACCGGCAACTTTTTCAATGTGGGGAAAATTATTACTTTTCTTGTATTTTAACGTTTATCATTAATTTATTAGTAGTCAAAAGTTAGGCAATCCATCACCGAGTACCGGCACCTATGTTTATTTTATTTACAAAAAAAGCACTGCCTCGATATCTATTTATGTATGTTGATATTTTTATAATAGACAAATTTAGTGAATAAATGTGTTTTTCGTCGTTTGCTCTCAAATTAAACATATCTTCTGTAAAACAAATTATTGTTTCCCCACCTCAGGTTCCTGGCACATTGAAATGTTCATAGCTGTCTACAAAATGCCTGTCTGAAAAAAAAACACACACAAAAAAAAGCATACAACACTGTATACCTAAATACATCTTATAAATATTTTGCCACTAAATCCTATGCATGTCACTTTATCTGGACCTATTTCATTGAGCTAAATGTCACAAGTACCAATATATAATGCATGCTGAAGCAACAATAAAAGGTTACGTACACCCATTGACCACACCTGCTGCATCCTGATGCAGCTATCTAGTCATGGGTGCCGATATTAAAATTATGGCAAGACTTAACTAGCAGTGTTTCATTATGTTGAGTACAGACTCGATGGTACATAAATCGCGAATTTTTTTTACATTTTGTTTAGGGTGAAAGCATCTCTTTTTTGTTTGAAAATTGTCTTGTACCTGCTTTTGTTTTTTTTGCAAATAGTCCAAACAAAATGTAATTTTGTGTGTGTGTGTGTGTTTTATGGTTAACATATTAATATAAACTAAAAGCATAGACGTTCATGAAACAGACAAGTCATGTTTATTATGAACCAATAGTTTATAATTATTTTAGTGGCATTGAATTAATACAGCGTCCGAAGTTTCACAATCAACAATTTTTTTGTATATCATAATAAAATTCTCTGAATAGCTTTTCTAGAAACTTCCGATAAAAAAAATATAACCAGTTCAGATAATCCATTATTTCACAATATTTATGAGCGGACAAATGAAAACATCTTTTTTTGTTGTTACCATTCTAGCTAGTATAAATGAGGACGTGATCTATGAGTAGCGCTTCGATCATACAACAACTTGAGTTGACTTAGTTCAAATGGTATACTTTCGGCTTGCAGTGTTAAAAATAGTGCCTGCTACATTTCTGTCAAAAAAATAAGGGGGGGTGGGGTAAGAAATAACTTTATGGGTGTATTTCTAATTTCAAGATATTTATTCCAAATTGTTCTTAAACTTCGGTGTAATTTTTAAGAAAGGGTTGATTTTCTAAAAGGTGTGAATGAAGTCAGAAGTTTATTGCCTGGATAGGGTATCATGTAGCTTTTGTACTGTTGTTAGGCTTCCTTTTTAAGCTAGTATCGTTGTATAGCGTTAGAGGTGTTCGAATGTGTGTCCTTAATATTAATTGTCAAGATTAGTTTCATCCCTTATTTTATGATGATTCGGTGGCATTTTTGTTCTCTCTTTATCCCTCTCACTTCTGATTTGTTCTTGGATTTATTTTGTTTAGTAAACTTGTTTTAAAGCGAACACAAAACTATTCTTGCATTTTATATAATATCTGGCATGTCCTAAGCCTAAAGCACACAAAAAATATTCACTTGTACATATTCTACATGCTCGTATTTATAGAGGATTTTTTCTCTTCTTTCTTAAAGCTTTCCTTAATGAACTTGAAAGTGGTACCGTGGCACTGAACTATTTACTTGTGTCCCACTAAGTGGTATTGTTAGATTATTCATTAGATACTCCATGCTTCCGTTCCATTGTTTATGAGCACTTGTCACACGTGCAGCTCTTTGTTTGCTCAGCCGACAGCTCAGAGAAGTATTGACCAACGCCAGCCCTTCGATACCCATTGGATGTGCCTGCTGGTTGTCTACTGTGACAGTTTGCTGCACATCTCAGGTACATGCTCACTCTAAACCTACACATTTTCGCTCTCATTGAACACATTCACTTTTTTTTTTTACACTCTTTTAAATCTACATTCTCCCGCTCTCTTTTCAAGCTTTTCTTGCTAAGTAGAGACGAAAATAAATGTCTGTAATATTTGAGGCGATATTGAACACCATAGTATTTTATGATCTCGTTCCATATGATCAAGACTAGGTTGGTGTGAGGCGGATTCCGAGGAGGCGATGGTGCCAATTTTGAATCGGGCTACCTGTGGCCCTTGCAGAGAGTTTGGACATTGTATTTGTCTGTTGCACAACGGACATTGCACAAAAAGCACTATTACATTGACCGAGTGCTATTCACTAAGTATATTAATATATTTCATTCCTACACTTGTTCTCATAACTTTTATTAACCCAGCCATTATTTCGTAATGACAAAGCACAAAACAGTATAATAATTGCATTCATTTAAATTCATTTTGGGCAGTAATGAGATATTAGTACTTGTTATATTTTTTTGCAGTATTATTATTATTATTCCTGTCGGATGAATTCAGTTTCTCTTCTTTAGCTTGAAGTTATTTTAGTGTCGAGCAAAGTTTGGATAAAGAAACTGTACAGAGACAACTTTGAATGCGGATGCACACATTGTCTCATGGTAGCGTGCCCATACATTCGAAACTCCAGAATGTCTGAAATCGATGATCGTTCCTCGCTTGAATCAATCAGACTAGTCGGTTGTTTCATCTGGCCATGTCTGATTTAGTTTGCTTCATTACGGGACTCGTGAATTTCAGTTGATTATAATTGTTAAAACGATATTGATTTTGCCGATTAATTCTTGATTATGTATTCAAGAGAACTCTTCCATTTAGACCAGGAGATACGCGAGTTCGAGAATATAACGATCTAGTCGAATTTTTGTGTTTTATACTTGTTCTTTTGTTATTGTTCCAAGTTAGAAACAAAAATGATTCGAATCTTAAAACTCTCATTACCTGCTTTCAGTCGGTTACATTTTCTATTGTACAAAACACAATGATAGAAACATGCTGTTGATGGACTTACTAAATTATTTGTTCTGGACTTGGTAACTTATTTTTCCTGGACTTGGTAACTTTTTTTTCTTTCTGGATTTGGTATATTATTTTTCCTTGACTTGTTTTTTTTTCTATTCTTTTGTTATTCGAGTTGATTCGATATATTGGCATGAAAGGCCATCCTTGGGCCAGCACTATTGACTTTCTTTCGTCCTATCGCTTGTAATGAACCTCATAACGCCCGTTACATTGATTCCAATCAATCGCAGTCTGAGCGATGATCATCTAACCCTCTCGCGACCTTTCATTAGAAGACTGCCTGCGACTGACAGGTAATTTCCTTAATAGCTTGCCTTGTGTGGCGACAGTCATCAGTGCTCTCCCCGGTGTGGGGACAAGCTTGCCACAGTCTTTCACTCGGCTTAGATTAGCTCTATTGCACTACAGATTTATCACGCTTACACCGTATTCCCGAGAGATGCATAAACTTGCTCCTTTGTGGAGGAAGAAAATCTCGCCTCCCCCCCCCATACTCCTTCCCCTCTCTAATCCACCTCCCTCCTCTACTCGACCTTCCTCCTCTCCTCGCTCTCCCTGAGCTTCACTCTTCTATTTGCTGCGTATAACCGGGGCGTCCTGCGTGCTTCATGATTTATCAAATCCCAGTTCCAGTCTTTCTTCTTTCTTCGTCTTCTCTTTTTTTTTTCTTTTTCTTTCCACTTGTTTTCCACTTCTTTTTACGCGAATCTTAATGTTCGGCTCAAGTAAAATTGGCAGCACTAATCAAATGCATAATAGGGCCATTCCCACGTGCCAGGACTGAAGTGTTGGAGCACAGATTGGAATCAATTGTTGCTGGGATGAGAAGAGAAAAGCTCATTCGTATCGTTCCTGCCCTCTTGTCTCTTATGGCATGCACTGTTGGAAAGAAGGCCACACTTGGAGACACTGAGTTTTGAAAAAAAAAATGGTGGTATAATCATTTTTCTTTTTAAAAAAATCTTCCTTCGTGTGATATCGTTCTCTCTTTAAAAAGACATCTGTGTTTCTTTATGTAACAAAATTATGTCTTCCAATTTTCTTTTATTTATTTAAAAGAAAGGTGCATTTGAAATTCGCGTGGTTTGTAGCCTAGCTATTTAGTAATCCCCGTAATCTGCATATCTCTCAAGGGAAATCATCCCAGCTAACTATTGTGTTTCAGTAGAAGGGCCGAGTCTCCAGAAGTTCTTCCTTCACCAGTGATCTATAATCAGAAGATAAACGACTTGCTCCATTGTCGTGCCAAGCTCCACTGTACCATGCCATTGGTCCGTGTGATTACCTTGTTGGCTCGTTTGTCTTCCGTCCCTTGCCTTTTTTTTTGAAGGCTTTAAATGTCATTTTCCTTTGACCCTCAACTATTGGACTTCATCGTTTTGATCATTCTTCGTCTTTTCTTCTTGGTATGTCAACTTATATGTAACAATTAGTAGCTATACAACTATACCCCTTCTGAGGTTTATCGACCTATATGTAACAATTAGTAGCTATAAAACTATACCCCTTCTGAGTTCTGAAAATGTAATTTCGCCAGTATCATTCGAAGAAAAAATCTTATTGTGACTTGCTCCAATGTTGTTGTTTTTATTTTAAATATGTATCTTAAAACATGGCCTGATTTCTAAGCTTTTAATACACAATGGAAATCATATACTTCTACAGTTTAAATGACTTTGTGAGTTTTGCTTAATTTTTTTCGCTTTTTTTTTTAAATGACTATTCAGTCTTGTATTCACTTAAAGAAACAAAAAAAAAAGCGTCGAATAGGATCCTTGATCAAGCCGATAGCACGAATCAGGAAGTGGTAGTCGAATTAGATTAGGTACCATTAGTTGCTAGGGATACTCGGATTTATTTTTTTTTGGCACAATCGTCTCTGGATTTTTCTGTGTATCCTAAAAGTTATTTCTCTGACTCAGGAAGCTTGCTTTATTTTTCTCGCTAATACTCTTGATGCAAAAACAATAAAGTTAGTTCATATGTTACTTTGAGGTACATAGTTTCTTTGAACATAATTTGGAGACATCATTGTCACTCTAGCTAGTGACGTGCGCTTTAACGCACACACATTCACACACATATACATTTACATCGGTGATACATTTAAGCCAAAGAAGACAGCACTTGTTGCACTGCTATAATCCTGTTTCACTGCTATAATCCTGTTGCCAACTATTGAAGAAGTTTGACGGCTCTCTGGGTTGACAGCGTGCATCTGTTCACTTTCCCAGCCAATAAGACACTGTGATTCCCACCTGTATTGGCTGCAACATAGCTCTTGATGCCGCTGCCGCCTGCAGCGAAATTGATCGTCCCCCCTTCCTCTTTGACCAGGACAATCTCGGCTTTGTCAATACTCTATTTTTTTCTCTCTTTCTCTTTCCTGAGTTGTGGGTTAGTTACTTTATCGCCAGACTTTATTTTGTATGCACAGGATATTAATGCTCTAACTTTATGGTCTTCCAGCTATTGCTATTCTTCTAAGGCAACGGACATTTCTGGACTGAAAGATCGATGGAAAGAAACGTAAATCAAGTACCTGCTTGACTTTGATCTTGCTTTTTTAAAAAAAATCTCAGACATCGATACATCATAGGAATGAAATGGAAATACCGCTTGCTTGGTCTTTCTACTCGGCGTACCATGTAACAAGTACAACGTTATGGAGTGTTTGCTTTGGTAACTTCCACTTTCAGAGTGTTTCTTAAACGATGTCGCAAGGGTGACATCCTAGTATTTGTTTAGTGCCCAACAGTGAAAACATTGTCGTTATTTCAGCCAACTTCCCACTCGTTTTGTGTGTGTTGAGGAAAGGAACGAACTAGACGTCTCGGGCTTGTCCTGCTTCTTAAATCTGCGATGTTGGCAGGCGCGGTGAGTCCTGAGTGTGAGCTTTCATTCTCTATACACTGCCGTTTGTCATTCAATTCTCTCTCCTCGAGTGGCCCGGGCAGCAAACAAATGTGTCACTCAGATGCCGGACATTTCTGTTCGGAAGAAGTGCTGAAAAAAATCTATTCTAGTGGTGTTGAAAGCGGCCCCGTCTCGAAGGTTGGTTACGATCGTTGGACACATCATCAATAAACATTGAAAACCGGAGTCGCCGGTAGCTTGTTATGTGTGGATACAATAGATTAGCTTTCTCTCGCAGTCTACTTATAGTCTTTTTTTTTTTAATCGATTCTAGGGCCACTTTTATGTTGCGCTCTTGTTGGTGTTTTAAATTGTGTTGCTTTGGTTTGTGGGTTGAAAAAGTGAAGAAATGCAACTGCACTCTGGTATTTTGACTTCATTTTCTACTTAAGATAGCTGCATTATATAATTATATGAATGGCTTATGTTCGTTTTCTTACCATTCATGTTTTTTTTAATTTCTTTAACTTGTATTTTTTAAAGACTTATCCTTTTTCTGTAGTTATCTTTTTTATTACACTAACTGTTGATCTTTTTCGACATTCTTTAGTTTGTATATTTTCGAAGCTTGTAAATAAAGTTCTCACCTCGTGGCTGTCTTTTTTTTTTTCAAACTTATAAAGCAAAGGATTAATATTGAAATTAACTTAGCCCGTTATGGACTTAGACTTGATCCACGTTTCCGCAGTACTTTCTAAAACCCCATTATTTGTGTTTGTGTGTGTGTGTTTTAGTAATTGGGTTTTCTAATTGCAATAAATACACCGTGAAATGAACGTGTAAAATTAAATTTAAAAAAAATAGAGACCGACATGATTGTAATAGTCAACATCAGTGATGCTCGACCTTATTCGGTTTGTGGGCCTTTTTAATTTCCGACACTTGTGTCATGGGCCACATCAACAAAAAGACTTTTTTTTTAAAGACAATGAACCATTTGTGTTAGAAACTCGTGACTCTAGTAGTTACATTAATTCTCGAGAAGTTTATCCTAAACCAACTTTTAAATATCCGGTTGAATGAAATGACCACTGAATCTAGAATTCTAGATGTTCGTCCGTGAGACGATTACATAGCATGGGTTTTGGAAGATACATCCATGAAAATGTTTCTTCTCATAAATAGGTGCTGTTAATTATTGTGATAATCGATAACGTTTGTTTTTTCGGAGGTTTAGAAAAGTGTCTGCAAGCAACACGTATTACACATAAATCGTCAGCATCACTTTAAATGTGTCTAGCAGGGATATTTAGCTTTGTAAGTCAATCAGTTCCAGTTGCAGGTCTGTCTGGGCACTTGACACATTGGCCGAAGAAGATGGATTTTCGAAAAGACTAACATTGCTCAATCTGAACACGATCATCATCACATGGTCCCGACTTGCCACCTTGCTCGGTTCCATTTGACTTGACAACTTTTCTAATAACTCTTGCTGTCAACCATACTTGTGGCGCACTAGTTTCTTCCACTCTGTATGGCCAAAAGTTTGTACACGTTATTTCTGACTATACCTGACTATATTCCGCTATTACACACTTTTTACAAAGATTATATTAACTCACTCTATCTGACTGTCTGGTAAAATGTTTGTACACGTTATTTCTCCCACACCCAATCTCGGATTCTTCTGAAATTTTGCACAATTATTTCTTTATGTATTAATGTATTTCTTTAATTATTTATTATGTATAAGTGGTTAGTATGTCGTCTTGGGGAGGCTTAAGCCATGAGTTTGAATTCAGGTCTTTTCCCTTTTCACAATGCTTATATCAACTTACTCTGTCTGTCTGTCTGTCTGTCCAAAAGTTTGTACTCGTTATTTCTCAGGCACCCAATCTCGGATCAAGCTGTAATTTGGCACACTTATTTCTTTTACCTGACAACACAAGAATCAATACAAACAATTAACCTATTATTTAATTTACTATTGGTAAATAATTATTTTGTTTGATATCTCAAACCAGGGAATTATTCGCCTTTATAGGTCTCTGCCCTAAATGGAAACGAACAATGTATAACTAAATACAATGTTCTGTTGTCATAAGTACCCCACTAGCAGAGTGGTTAGCTCGTCGGCCCTTTGAGGCGTGAGCCACGAGTTCTAATTCAGGTCGCTCCCTTCCTTTTATTTTCGTAAATACTTTAAAAGTAGTTGTGTTTTTCTTGAATTTAAAGCTCAAATCTACCAAGCATAGCTTTCTTATTAGGTTTGAGTTAAGTTCCATCAGTTCTGGATTTCTTAACCCACATGTGCTCCATAGTAGTGACATTGAAAGTAAATGCTAAGAATACATGTTCATCTGGAAGCTCATCTAGAAAGGTCAATCAAAACGTATCTGGTGTTCCGGTATCCATATGCAATAATTGAAAAGATCATGCTGCCCTCTTCCGACACTATGTTCTGTTTCTATGGAGAATTGCAACAATGTAGACTAATAAACATGGTAATGAATTCGTAGAGACATCGTCATATTTTAAGGGGTAAATATTAAACCTCTTTAGATATAGTATTCAAAGTTAAAGCAGAGAGCTCACGTATTCTTTATAAAATATTAGGTTTCTCAAGAGACTAAAGCTGTTTCTCAATTCTTGGCTTTATAGTGCATAGGCCTCCGAACATTTCCTGAGGTTGTTAAAACTAATTTATTAGATTTAAATGTGTGCACATTGAAAAGATTTTAGCACTGATTTTGTCGATTTTAATTGTCTATACTAGTTTTTGAACTGTCTTCGCAATTCGAGAAATAAAATACACATAGAAGCTAAATAATGACCAGGTTTCTTTTGGGACTCCTACTTGTGAAACCTTACTAGTGAGATCACGGTCTGAATCAGTTCACATTTCAGTAGTTCGGCTGGTCTTCAAGAATGGGTTTATGAAGAATGAGGCCTAAGACCTTTTGAAGAGTGGAAAGGGTTTCTCTGGTCAAGAATGAGGAAAGTCTTTTCAATACACTCACTAGCAAAGGCTTTTACAATGCTTTCACTGATATAAACAGTGTTGTTGTTTTTTTAAAGTATTATTCTCGTTTCATTTTTTTTTAATCCTTCTGCAATATAATTAACACAAATGACAATAAACGTGAATTTGTCACAAACCTACTAGTTCTAGTGTTGTTGTATAAATCACTCAGAAAACAACTGAAGCTTAGCCTTAAGTCCCAAGTCACTGTGACCTTGTTTGTACTTAAACCAATGAGCCGCGTCAGGTCTTTGATGAAAACGTTACAGCTCGGATGAAAATATTTGAATCGTATTTATTTTAAAACTGCGTGTCACTGCTCCAAATTGTACAAGGAATAAACTGCTCGCGACAGCTAAAAGACACGTTAGTATATTTATATAGTTTCTTATCAAGATATGAGTTACTAGCTTTCTCTTCAAGAGTCTTCAACATCACAATTACTTGGGTTTGTTTAATAAGCTTATAAT
The DNA here is from genome assembly GCA_036873155.1 of Biomphalaria sudanica. Taxonomy (NCBI): domain Eukaryota; kingdom Metazoa; phylum Mollusca; class Gastropoda; family Planorbidae; genus Biomphalaria; species Biomphalaria sudanica. The sequence goes on from JAZGLO010002981.1 coordinate 333,976, forward strand.
TAGATGTATTACTTTGTGTCTTGGTGGTTGTTTAACACACACACACACACACTCTTACGCATACATTTGGCCTTCGGGATGGTGGAAAAAAATAGTTAAATCTAACTAGCCTGAAGGCATTGATTGATAGTGAAAAGATCTACAGTCTTATAGATGAGAAAGGTTTACTCTTTAAAAAAAGAATTACGTAGTATGAAGATGGTTCTTAAGGTATATAACACATTTATATTATTAGTTCAATTCTTAATGCCTTATTTAGTTTTAAAAATGTTTTGTTTTGTAAAATGTTTTACATAATTCGGATGTTCCTTCAGAGTTGAAGACAGTTTACTTCCTAGTCCAAACCTCCCGCAGGACGACGGGAGCGGGCAGGGTTTGAACCCTCGACCGTCGATAAATCCGAACGACAGTCCAGCTCGCAAACCGCACGACCAGGCAGCCATCTTGATATTAGGAGATCGGTCTAAAGTAATAAAATATTACTAGTGTGACATAAACTATAAATATATATATTTCAAAGAGAATAAATTCTACCTTATATGTTAAGATATTTAGAGTATTAAAAATCAGAACTGAATATAAAGTTGTTGTTTTTTCAAATCTCAACTCTGTGTCTGCTTGACTTTGTGTCCCATTACATTTTAATTAGACCTTACTTGTTGTGTCCTTTCGATTCAGCTGTAGTCTCTTCCTGTAGTACCGCTAGTCATCTGGTATACGCGGGGGACTTTCACTTGTTAAAACAGAGTAATTGTTCCATGCGACTTCATTAACTGAAGGATCAATAATTAATTCCATTAGCGATTTTTAGTAGATTTCAATGTGTTAACTTGAACTAAAGGAAAACTAGCCTTGAGCCGTATCGATCCCCGCTAGATCAATTTGTTTTAAAGTTACTTCTCCCCTCCCTCGCCCCCTGCCCTTTCTCGTGTTCTTCATGGTGAGAAGGTGACGGTGTACGCACAATACATAGATGAGTGAACTAATCAGGTCAGCTTTAGTGATAAGATGTTGGTCCAGGCTTCGCACAGCCTCCAGCAAAACACATTTAGTGTACATAGTGCACATGTTTAGATCTTCGTTTAGTCTGATTTGTATATGTCACATTGGCTGTCCTTGGGCCACACTCAACCATTTTAGATCCGATAATGCGTTCCTCTTTAATTTCAGTAAACTGAAAAAAAAAGTTGCAAGGATTTATATGTCATTATTTGTGTGTGTTTTTCATTGAAACTAGTCATTAAACACTTTTCTTTAATTTCGAAATTCAATTTTTTTTTGTTAGGACACGATGAAATTGAACACAGTTCTAGCAGCTTTTGAAAGCTAAAATCAACTGTGACACTGTAGTGCCTAGGTGAGCGTTGCTTGATGTTAATTACAACACACGACATCTCCAGATAATAGTAATGAAAAAGATAACTATTTTTAGACGAGGCAAACAGAGTAAGCAAAGGGAAGACAACATCAAAGAATAGACGGGCCTGTCATTAAAAGAGATTCTAGTCAAGGCAAAAGACAAAGAGGAATGGAGAGAGACGGTCGACGGACAAAATATATCATCACAGGTCTAGCATATTAGAAATACGTGAATGTGATTTGTACAGACATAACCAAAGATTTGAACATAAGCGTTAAGCCCCAAATTCGACTCCTGCAGATATTACAAAAACTGAGAACCTTTCCTGTATGTATATAAAAGCAATGGAAGAACCAGCATGGGAATAGTGGTATGACCATGAGGTCATTTATTCGAAGAATTTCGTAGTTTCTCTACCTTCTTATTTATAAACCCCGCTGCATGATAATGTCACTGTTTAGTTTGTTCATAACATGGCAACATATGGCAGTCAACCTGGCGTTGTTATCACAAGATTTTTTTATAGAAATGTTTCTCATTACTTATTTTTCAACACTGTCCTTGATGTAGCCAGGTAAAAGAAATCCAAACATATTGTACTCCAGCCAAAAACTTTGGATCTTCGGGAAAGAGTAACAACTTTTTTTTTAACCTCTTTCTTAAGTCTGCTACACGATGATGCGACTTTGTCTATAATGAGAACTTTATTTATTTATTTCTGTCCGTCACTCAAATCAAACTGTTGATTTCGCGACACAGAATGGACAGCCTTTTATATACGAAAAGAAACAAAAACAAACTCTGGCGCCCCTCTACAATGCCTTCTAAATAAAACATGTCACTTCGCAGTCCAAAAAGCAACATAAATGTGACACATGCAGCCCTAGATTGACACATAATTTAAAATGCCCGCTTTATTGGACATTATCGACGAGGCTTTCATTTTGTTGATAATGTGAACTAGTGGAAGGACTTTTGTTATCTAATATATAAAGTAGAATGTAAGGAGTATGTATGTATGTATGTCCCGCATAGAAACCAAAACTGTTTGACCAATCTTGATTAAACTTGGTATAAATGTTCCTTAGATCATGGTATGTTCCACCCACAGCCGGAACAAATTGGGTAAACCCGTTATCGCAATATTTTATATTTTATATTTATACGTCGGCTAAACTGGTAAACCCATTTTCGTGAAAATATATTTTTTTAAAATGTTAAGGGAACATTCGCCTTGTTTGACATACATCTAAATCCAGTTTATTAGATTAGTAGAACCCAATTTAAGGTCCGCAGGTCGCTGTTCATATCCGGCTAGTTGGTAAATAAGGAAGATTTCATTTGGGCGTAAAAGCTTACTTTCGACTTTACTGCTTCTAGTACCATTGCAAAAACTAGATACAACTTCAATATTCATTGAACACACGTTTATTTAAAGTTTAATTTAAACTACCTGTTAAGTAGAAGTTTGATATTTCCACACACAAAAAAAAGTCATTTCGGAATTCGGACATGCATGCAATTCCTTCTAATTACCCAAACATCTCAGGTAAGAAAACCAATATCTTATTGTTGATTCCCAGCACTGCGTTGAATCATTCTGATGGTTAGTTGTGTAACACCTTGTTGTTTTTTTAGTCCAAGTTGACTAAAATCTTACAGAACAGAAGCGTGATATCGTAGCAGTAAAATAAGGAAGTTCCCCGCTTTTCCATTTATTCGAAAGTTATGAACACGATCAAAATTGAAGGGTCATGGGCCCAGGGGTGTCATTCTTTGAAACAAGAACCTAGTTTTTATATTTGTTTGCTTTCTAAATGATGATTGCACTTGCTGTTTGTTGTGCAAGATCTGGCAATGTCTTGAACGAGGAGTACCAAAGACTTTAGCATGGGAGGGCTTTACTTTGTAATCAAATTTTCTTTCTCACAATATGTGTGCATACTCGAATCCAGGTTGAACAAAGGAGGTATTTCGCATTCCATACCACTCAATAGATCTAGACTGGCATCCTTGGTTTTTAATCAGTGTTGTAGTCGATAGAAGCACTTCATACGCAATTACTTTATTTGATTTCCACTTCAACATTGGAAAACGCCTGGCGAGGTATTGAATAGATTATCACACGTTCTCAAAGGTGACCTTCCAGGAGGCATCGATGACTGGAACAAATCTTGGGGACACCGGAGCTGAAATTGAACAGATCTGGCTTTTAGGGCGAAATGAGAACTCAAAGTCTGACTGGATGAAATTTATGTTGATGAATTATTTTTTAAATGTTTTTTGGTTTTAAAGCTTCGTTGATTTCAAAGAAATGTTTGATAGAGAACAAAGTACTATATGATATAATATATATTTTATTCTTTCTGCAAAAAATTTATTAAGATTTGCCTCAATTGTGGAGAAACTACAAATAACTAGCCTTTTGGTGTAACCGGTGTAATATCATCTTTATAAATTACAAAATGCATTTTAATCATTGACTTAAACTCTGAAAAGTAAGTCCTTGGTACCCTGACTGATTCAAGCAACCCATTTCATGCTCTAATGGCACTAGGGAATAAGGAGTACTCATTTGTCCTAGCATATGAAATAAGAAATGCGTCCTTGATGTTGTTTAGTTTATCTTCAAATCCCCAATAGTAGGCCCTACTGGCAGTAGAGAATGTAGTAGAGAATAAACTCAGAGGAATATTAAATATTTACCACCTTAGGGTTGTAATTCACTAGTTACATAATACTTTATTTTCCTCAGTAACATATGTATATGTTTAGAAAAGGTTAGTATATAGATAGACAATGCAATCTTTCTTTAATGCTTCTGCATTTGAAAAAGAGGGAGGAGAAATGGCAAGTTGCTTTAACAAGTTTACGAAATGGAATTGGGATGTAGTAAGGGCACCTATGTGAAGATAATTGAACAGTGCCCTATGTTGCATGTGTGCACTTCTTCCTATTATCACTAGCTCCAGTGCTACTCCAAAAATGTTCTTCCCAAAAAAAGTTACATCTGTGTCTTGAAATATACGCGTAGGAAAGATAACACACGTTAAAGGCATGCTTTTATTTTTGGCTTTTTCTTTTCCTTAAACATTAAAGATTAATGGTCTGTGTAATATATGTTTCAGATATTTGACAAGATAAGTGCTGGCCGTGTCGGTGTGTACGCTCTAGCTGTGTGCGTGTTTACAAAGGTGGAGATATCTCCTCACAGCCAGGCTCCCTGATAGCTCACACAACACCCTGTAAACAGTGAGTATAATCGTGCCAGATAAATGCCGCCTGTAACGAACTGATCCCCATTCCTCTTCAAATGTGATTAGAATTTATTTCAGATAGATTCGCGTTTATAATCTACTGTTTTACCATCCGGCTGGTCCCTAAATGTTCGTACCTGAAAAAAAAACTTTATGGGTAAGAAGGGTGAGAAACTTGTTGGTCTGAGCTAGTCACAGAATGGTGATCCAAAAATTAGAAGACTTGCATTCTAGAATAAAGGGAAGCCACACACATAAAAAATGTAGCGGTACATAATCGCGATGCTCCCTCTCACTCCACTCGCTCAGTATAAGCTAACAATACTTTTTTTAATGGAATTCTTAAAGACATTTCGTCACGTGTTATTTTGTTATAAAATTTATAAAAAAAAGACATTGATAAGAACTGCATTGAAAATGTGTATAACGCTTTTTAGTCCTAGTACTTGGTGCTCAGCGTAATACACTCTTATGACATCAAATGAGCACTCTTATTTTATTTATAAATCTGTGATGCTGTAGTTCCTTCCCGCCTTTATTAGATCATTTTGCTATTGGAATGCAATCTGTAAAGTAGGTTTTATTTTACTTTTTGCTTTTAACGTTTCTTTCAAAAGAACCGAGGACATAATTATAGAGCAGACCTCATCAGATTGTAATATAAAAGCTTTTAAGTAGAACTATCGCTTTTGTCAGGCTCCAGTTGTACAGTATCCCATAGATTGAAACAATTAGTCATCGTGAATGATGGTTCAAATATGATCCAAATTTAAAGTCATAACACATAACTGACATTAATGAAGCAGACACATGATGAATAGTTATCTTTTGTTACACCCATTGGGTCGTGTCGCAAAGATTTTTTTACAAAGCTTATATCAACTCACTCAGTCTTTGTGTCTGTCTGTCTGGCCAAAGGTTTGTACACGTTATATCTCCGACATCTAATCTCGGATCCAGCTGAAATTTATCACAATTATATGTTACCTGAAACACGAGAATCAATTTAAAAAAAAACATCTTTAGTTAACTAACTATTGGTAATAAATTACTTCGTTTGGTATTTTTAAAAAACGAGGGAAAGAAATAGTACTTGACTGAAGTGGCGGTATAAGCTGAATTAGTCCCCATTTTTTTAGCTTGTCATCTGAGTGAACCCAATCATGACATAGAAACAATAGATAACCATGCAATCTTCCATGTTCATATATACTCTTCGCTAGTAGATTAGTTACCGCGTTGGCTTGAGAAGCCTGAGAAGTTAGGTCGTTCCCCCTTTATTTAATTTTTATAAACACCTTTTTATTGTTAGTCTAGATCTATTTTCAAATTGAATTACACGACTGATCCAAACTGATACAAGTACGCTTTTGTTAAGTTAAAGTCTTTATATATATATATATTTCTTTGTTTTGTTAAATCGTTTAGGAATGAGGAAATGAATGGAAACATTACTTCATGTGAAATGATTATTCTCTAAACATCTCACATTAGAGAAGTTTTAGGCCAAAGAAAACAAAGATGTGTGAAACTTTAAGGCCTAAGAAAAGAAAGATGTGAAAAACACACGTGTCATTCACTTAGGTTTTCACATTCTAAGGATATACTTGTTACCTAATTCCCTGTTTTGAAAGTATTTGACTTTCTATCACTGTAGTTCTATGTCTGATTGCGCTACATTATTCTTAGGTCGTGCATTAAAAACGAAACATATAGGTGAATACACCAACGTTACACACGTGAGAGTCAGGTTTCTCCACTACACGATTCTTCTCTATTGTCTGCGAGTTTGTTGGCATATATATTTATCTATATAAAATATTTAATGATAAATGCAATTCAATCTCTAGACAGGATGAGGGATAAAGTAACTCCATCTCGACATTTATTGTGTTCAACTATCGATTATTCTCAAAGATATTTAACAGACTATTTATTTTATTGTATGTTAGGACAAAACAGTTTTAAGTAGGAAAGAATCAATCTGTTGTAGAAGTGTGTTTTCTAGTTGGCAGCATCAAGGGGAAAGCATGTTTGAAGCATGATTACGGAACTTAGTTTAGAGCTTCATCTCCGTTCTCTTTGTTCCGCCTCACCCACTCCCTCCCGGTTGTTGTTGTTTTTTTATGCCTCTTTTATGCCATCGTGGTCAACGGTTCCATTCCTTATTTATTATTGTCAGCTTAATCTCTGCTGCCCCACAGGATCTTTCTTTGGCCCTAATGGAAAACGCGGGCTTTGTAAATATATACTCAGGGGCAGCAGCACAGTACAGAGTCACCTGATCGGCTGAGATTACTCTTTTGAGCACCGCCATCCGGTTGTCTCCCTTCAGAGGCGTGCTGGCCACAGGGAGAAACTAGATGCTTTCATGGCGTTTCAGATTTGATAAAAGTTTACATTAAACAAAATATGAATACACGTTTGTATCAGGTCTTTTTTTTTTTTAATTAATTTCTTTTTATTCGTCTACCTTTGGTCTGTACGTTTTAAGTTCGATTTGGGAAAAAAGAAGTCTGTGATGTAGTTATTTTTAATTCTCCTTTGTGCTAAATGTCAGTACGGCTTACTGCAGGATAATTTAAAGTGTCATCTTCCTGAGCTTATTGAGCTGTTTCCTTCTTGATGAATGGCTGGGGGGATTTGTATAGGGCTTGTGGTAGATGTGTCATTGTTTGTGCTGTTTTGATTAATGCCTTAATGTTGTGATTTTCAATGACTATGCTATTTTACATTAGTCTCAACCTCTACTAGCTTAGGACTCGGAAAGATTGGGCAAAGTGCTGCTCTTTGGGTGATAAGTGACTAGACTATTGGCTGTTGCTTCAATTTTATAGCTATTTTAATGGTAATGTTTGGAACTGTGACCCATAAGCTGAGAAACTGAATGTTATATAGAGATATAAACCTGCAAAGTATTTCCTACCATGCACAGATGTTTTATAATAGCATTTGTTAGTCATCTTTTAGAGAAAAACTAAATTGTGAGTGTAATGCAAATTAGTGTCTAACGTTGGCTTGTCACAAATTCCACAAATATGCTGAACTGAGTTTGAAAAGTGTGCTGGACAATAAGAGCCCTTACTTCATGTCCTGTTCTTCTTGTAGTCAAAGGTGAGAGATAAAGAAAGCGTTTTTTTTCTTTCAAAACAATAATAGACATACAATCTTGAAACTATTTTCAATCGCTTGAATTACAATCTGATTGAAAGTGTAGAGATGATGACATTACTCAGCCACACGCTATGCTCTCTCTCTCCCCTTTTCTCCCTCTCTGGTTATCTTCCACTGGCTCCCCTCCCTTCAGTCTCACTCGGTATCACATTTCCAGCCTGTTTACATCAACAAGGACATTTCATCTCGTATCGATCGCATCACTTACAGTTTAATTTTTTATCAATGATAACGAATACATTTTTTCAAAGTTGCCGTACGCTTGAAATGGTAGTTTCTTTTTTTTTTTTTTCGCTCTCATCATGTATAGGCCTAAGTAGTTTTATTTAAGCTAGTTTTTATCCCCCCTCCCCTCACTTTTTTTTTTAAAACATCATCACGTTGTAGATCCTGTGATCATGAGCTGAACTTTATAGCCTCCAGTTGACTGAAGCCTAGTAGTGTCTTGCCATACATCTTGTAAGCTGCTTTCACGCATTCAATCTCCTTCTGCGCACCAATCTCAATCACCGGCGTAAATGCAGTTTTCTTTTAAAATCCTTTTCCTTCTTTCTCAAGGCTTGTGCTAATCCCTGCCTGTAAAATACGTTGAACCTGTTAGCGAAGTTAATGAGATATAAAATGAACGTGCCGATGGTGAAAACCTTATCCCCGATGCCCTCCCCCCCCCCCCCCGCACTCGACTGAATGTAGGCATGAGCTGCTTCATTGGAATCCTTTTGTCTGTGTGTGTGCGTGGTCTTCTGTCCTGCAGCTGTGTAATTACGTGGATGTCGATATAACTGAGCAGGTCTAAACAGAGACGTCACAACTGGTAATTTACAATGCCTTGTTTACGAATTGTTTTAAGCGATGACCTGCCAAGGTGTGAAGTTTTTCACGAGCTTCTACCGTCTTCGCCTGATGTTTTAAAACATGTAAAAGTTCCGCTTTCACTGCATGCACTAGTCGTTGACTTGTAGCATCGAACTGCTGGTATACAACTAAACCGTTGTATTTAACTAATAAAACTCCTTATTAGCAATACTAAATATAACTTTATTTATAATATATACAAAAATCAAGTTCATTTAAAATAAAATAAATGTACTTAACAAAAATCTAACTCACCACAATATCACAACCTTTCAGTCTCGTGTTCTGGAGTCGTCTCTCCTAACTAAGACCAAGCGACGACAATGCCAACCATGTTGCATTATTCACAACCAGTCGCTAACCTCTTCCCACCGTCACAATGGAAACACACACACACGCTCCATAACACCTACTTAGATTGGTGACTGATTTTCTTCGTAACTAGACTTCTTAACTAACAATGCAAGCAGTGCGTAGACTAGTGACTCATTTTGTTAGTAGACATCCGAAAACTCGACACTCGATAACCTTACTGTCCAGTCAACTTGGCCACATCCTGACTGGGCGAGAAAAAAAAAGCGAGCCACCAGATAAGCTCCTAAAATATCACATAGTAGGGGACAAAAGGCTGTCCAAGCAGTCCTTCAGTACAGAACAAGGTTAGTATTTTCATGCTTAGTGACGATGCAATAAAGCGCAATGCAGTGCGGAAGACAAATGGGCATTGCACATTTCTGAAAAAAGTAAAGTTACCATTTTTATGTAAAAGTTCAATATAGAGAGGTTGATGTCCGATAGTATTTTGGCAGTTTGTTCTCTGTTTCGCATACAAGTACAGTATATATATATATTCACAATATATTCCCGGTTTATCGACATTTTTCACAAAGTCGGAACCCTTTGTCCGATATCAGTCCGGATTTTCGGAAATGTACGGTAGTGCATTCAGTACGTTCTCTAGTGCTCGCCTGACAGCTTTGCTTTCAAATCAATGTGTTGAAATGAGTGATAAGTCTACAAGGTTTTAATATTTTTTTCTTGTGTCTTCAATGTAAACGCATATTGCGATAATGTTTCAGTTTGATGAAATCTAAAAGACTATTGGTTTTCTTGGGGAAAAAATTATCAAAGCATACGACGGTGAAAGAGAAACACTTATAAATATGCGGCTCCTATAATTCAAGTCAATGTTCGTCTAGTTTGTTTTTTGTTTTTTGTTTTTTGTTTTTTTTAATATATAAAGAATATGTATTTGAATGGGGACATGAGTAAGAATAAATAACATTTTGTCTCAACGTGGACCTTTCCGAATGGCATGTCGGTCAAAAACAGTAGAAAATGTGGGAGCGTAATTATGGGACGGTTCTAACAGCCCTAACTGTTCATGCAGTCACTCAATAATTCAGTCAGTATAGTCTGTTCACTTGAACGCTTTGTTCTTACCTCAGTGGTCGACATGTGCACTCTGGGTAGAGTGGATGACATCAGTATTATTTCGTACATACTTTATACATGCTCTAGGTACTCTCATCGGCCATGCAGATAGATTAGCTTGGTGTAGACGGCAGCTATGTTCTGGAGCCGTGTTTGGTTTGCACCTAGTTGCTTCGGTCATATCTAATGAAGACAGTCTTCACTACTCACGCCAGTAAGTGTCATAAGCCGTTCCTGTTTTGTTTTGTTTTTTGCTGGTGTTAAGAACACATGCCATGCTAACTGTACTACCCTATATACTAAATGTGAAAGTAATTAGGACTTTGTACCAACAAGGGCGCTCTGATTGTGTTGCATGCACCTCATCGCATTGACAATCAATACGATTGTATCCTCCGTACACCTCTTTAGTACCGGTTTACAAAACACTCGATTTTGATTTGTTTATAGAAACTTTATAACTTTGATATTTGTTTAGCGTTGACACTCTATAGTGTATTCAAGTTTGATGTTTGGGGGATTCAATAGAAAACGAAATTTCCGAGACACTTTCATTTTCTATATCAATAAACTTCAGCTCTGTTATATTTATCTATTATTATTATTATTATTATTATTATTATTATTATTATTATTATTGGAAAATGTCATATCTATTATTATTATTATTATTATTATTATTATTATTATTGGAAAATGTCAATGTTGACTAATTTATCATTACGCCAGTAGTTTTTTTTTCTTTATTTCTTTCCTTCATTTTTAAAGTGTTTTCACTAAATATCCTCGATACTTATTGGAAATCACACCCTCACGGTGGTGCAGAAATTCAACTACTTGATATCAGCAATCGCCAACAACCTAAATTTAGACTCTGAGCTGACAAAAAGAATAAGAAAGATCCCTGCAGCAATGGCCAAACTGTCCAAGCGCGTCTGGTAAAATGTCAAATTGACCACGGCAACAAAATCCTAGTCTACTATGCCTGAGTTGTGAGCACTTCTTTAGGGTAGTGACAGCTGGTCAACATAAATGTGACAAGGGCATAGATTAAATAGCTTTTACTTACGCTGCCTGCGACGCATAATGTGCATCTCCTGGAGGGATCATGTTTCCAAACCCGGACGTTTTGAAACTGGCCATTATGCACAGCATCTATGCTCTTCTGGCACAGAGAAGACTACGCTGGCTCGGACAATTCACGCATGCCAGATGGAAGAATCCATAAAGACATCTTATACGCTAAGCGTGAGGAGGGAGTCAGACCCAAGGGCATCCTAAGACTAACCTATAGAGATGTCTGTAAGCGAGACATGAGAACCACAGGCATCATTAAAAGTATGTGGAAGGAGATAGCCCAAGACCGGACAGCATGGAGACAGACTGTGCATGCTGGTAGGAACATGGCCGAGAGCAAAAGAAACAAAGCGGCCTTAGTCAAGAGAAAGAAAAAGAAAGTTGCTCTATCAGCTAGCCATAAAACAGATGCATATACATGCACGAACTGTGGCAAACTCTGCCGCTCCAGAATTGGCTTGATTGTTACAACATATTCTCCCTCGTCTCAACACGAAACCAAAGCCAGTGACTCATTTGGGCGCATCCATTGTCTTCCGAGACAGAAGGAGCCATGTAATAATAGCAATAAGTATCTCAACTGTATCTTTCTCTTCTTTTTTTTTTTTTTTTTTGTTTGTTCTTCAATAAAACCTACGAAGGTATTTAAGTAAGAAATTTTGCTTTGGAAATCAAGCTTTTTAGCGATAGGAGTCATTTAGTTTTTAAAGCAACCGAAATAATAGTTCGTAAAGTTCTTGTTGAAAGCAAAAAGGCCAAAGGGTTTTATTTACAGAATGATATTTATGTGTGTGTGTGCCGATGAGAAATAATTTGCCATAAATCCATTGTAATATAATATACAACCCAATAAACTTGGTGGCATTCGTTTGTCTTGTTAGAGAGAATAGTAATTACCCTAATCTGCTAGAATGTCCTGTAGCTAACGGATCAAAGTTTGTGTTGTAATGACTCAATTGTAAGACGCGTAAAAGTTACGTCTAATTGGGTATTTTCTTAGAATATGAATGTCTAGCTTACTTTATTGTTTAAACAACAAGTTTTTTCCTAATCAATTCCTCCTTTATGAGCTAATTGTGATCTATTCTTTCTCATTCTTTTTATTACTTTTTTATTACTGCATCAAGTTTCTTCTATTAGCCATCCAGCTAATGATTTGTGAATGTGAACTGAAATGTCTACTTAAGAATGAGCGCCAAACGTTCATGAACGACTAATTATGTTTTCAACTCTTTACTGAATACTAAGAAACATTTGAGTCGAGTGCGGAAATTACCGCTGAAAACATGTTTAAAAAAAAAAACTAAAGCAAATTTTATCTTAAGATGATATTATTTTTAAAAATTATAATTTTCAATTTAGGGGGATTTTTTTCCCCCAAAGATGTACTTAAACTGTCAAATGTTTACAGTCCTTCCAGTTTCAAACTTTTTAAAAATTTAACCCCTGAACAAAATGAAAGCTACTAAACATGTTGTAAAAAAACAAGACAAAAACACTATATTACTTGTTTTTCCGAAGGGTACAGTTTGTATCCGTTAACATGATCAGGGTCAATCCACTATTTTTGTTGTTCAAAGATCGTGCTAGTTGTTCATTTCTAAAAGTCATCGCTCGAGAACGTCTTCTTGTTGTTATATAACATTTTGACGAGTTCCTACACCTTTATCATAGATTTCTGTATACACTATTGTGTGATTGTATTCACTTCCCTGAGATATAAATAGTAATGATAACGAACGAAAATATCAAGTGTTATTGGGGTCTAACGTTTGTAACCGGCAAGTAATTTTACTAGCTTGATATTGATTTGATTAGTTTTTCCTTACTTTGAGCCAATAACGAATGGTTGTGCTTTGTTGATTTATTTTTTTTACATACAAATGTTTGCTACTCCGTTGTTGTTATTGAAGGTATTGGAAACTATTGCAACCTTGAACAAGTTATCATAGTGCCATTACATTTATCATTTAGGATCAGACACTTCTTTCTTTTTTTGATTGCATAGTAAATAGTAAACTTCCTTTATGAGAAGAATAACAAAGTTGAAGAGATCGCTTCGTAAAGAGTGATTAGTGACAGAACATTGAACAAATCTATAACCCCGTGAGGTTTCACTGTTTTATGTACCTACGTTTTGCCAACGAAAGAGACAGCCATGAAAGCATACACCACCAGATACCCATACATTTGAGATAGAAATGAAAGCTTCCTTCGAAAACATGCGCTTGTGATGAAAAGAGAACCTCCGGCAGACAAAGTAGCAGAATATTGTTTTAAACCTAACGCATGTAACTCAACGAAAGGAGTAAAAGATGGTGGCTTTTTATTTACATGTGATATCAGGACACAACAAAGAAAGATAACAGTCTTGGTTGATAAATCTTCTCAATAAGGTTCACTGTCGCTGCCTTTGTCTTTCATCACTGTCACAACTTCACAGTCAGTGTCGCTCTCTATCGTCTTTGGTTTTCCCAAGAACCCTTGCCTTCCCAAACCTCCTGAAATGTCTTCCACTCGCTGAGACGATCGTCTCGTCCAGACACAGAAAAACCAATACAGTTCTTCACTTAGCTGGCGGAGCGACCCAAGTTTTAACATAAAACATTACATTCATACGTCGGTTCAGTAGTAGACTGTTTACACTGTTTAGGTCACAGTTGGGTCTCCACTAGATACTATTCTTCCTTAATTTCGGACTCAATACATTCCCATTATGAAGATGACGCGGAGAAATTAGTTTTCTTGTCTACGTCCGTCCATTCCAGTAATTCGAGTGATCGTTGCTTAGTAGATAGTAAACTTCCCTTATAAGTGTTTTTTTATGGTGCTGTTGCATTTAAAACTGTGAGGACATTATCGATAGGTGTGATAATTCCTGCACAACATTGAACACACGTTATCGCAGTGTGAGGGATATTGATTGACAATAGTGTGAGCACTAAAAGATTACATCACCTTCACCCCGCCACCCCCCCCACTCCCAAGCCTTTCTTTATTGCTGCCGGTACTTGAGCTGTCACAACGTTCATACGACTCCCGTGCCAAGACTTGAATGTCTACACTCTGGGTGTTCATGTCGTGAAAGATGACATCTTAGTCAAAACTATTTCGGCTTGTAGTTTTAATTTTATTTGGAAAAGGGGGGGGGGGGCGGGTAGGAGAACGAAGTTTAGTCAGCACCGGGGGGGGGGGGGAGGGATAGCGTTATTTTAAGGATGGGTGGAACTATTGTAGTATTGATCAAAGTATACAAACTGTAGGAGTGGTACGGGGATGTCGCTTCTCCTTTGTTTTTCAGTTAAACTGTATACTTTTCAAAGTTATAGTTGTGGTAGGAGTCAACTATTTGTACTTTTGTGACGTCAGTTGTCTTGGGAGAACTACGTGGTGCTAGTCGCAAGGCAAAAAAAAAGTTTACTTCTACTATCTTAGAGGCTAGCAACTAAATTTTGAAAGCTGGAGAACTGTAAGGAGCACTGCGTCAAATATCTTTGAGATGCAAACATAAGTTAGGTGCGGGCAACAAAGAGAACTTAGATTTAACTTTCAATAGAGAACGATCTCATTTTTGCCTTGGCAACTAGTAAATTCTACAATCCTCTTAAAACTTGATTGCTCGAAGATGCTCTTTTTGTTACTTTTGTAAATATATTGCTATTTACATAATAATTTTTGTGTTCTTTTTTTTAAATAAAAGTTGTGAAATAATACTATTTAAACCTTGAGTTTGACTGCACTGTCTGTCAATGTAGAATGAAATATTCTACTGTCCTCATGAGCCAGTCTCAGACTCGCTAAATTTCCAGGCTTTATTTCCATGGCTTGAATGAAACCGCATCTCTTCTCACAAGGCATGACGTGTCTGGGTCAAGATTTTTAAACTCGCCGGCCAGAGCAATGTTCTGTTCAGACTTGCACAATCTCCAGACAAATTGAACGTTTCATGCTTCACGGCGTCATTTAGACTTCATTAACTAACTGAATTTAGTTCAATGCCATTGAGCCAGCTCGTCTCACGCTCTGCCTTTTTATTTCACTGAAACGAAATCTATATAAGCTGCTTCACATTTTTAGTTTTAATAGGATCACTCTGTGTGTATGTGTGGGTTATTTTGATAGGGTGTGTGTGTGTATTTTACTATGCCTCTGTGTTTGATTTTAAATCTCCTTCCCTCACGCCCCTACTCTTGCTATCGTGACTAACAGACAGGAAACACTTGAAGAGGAAATTTTCTCCCGTTTCCACTGCATCAGCATGACAATCGGTGATCCGATGGTCAGATCGATGGTCCACCCAAACAATGCTGTCGATTAGGCTTTTCAGACCTCGGAGCTGGTGACGTTTTAAAGTAAAATAGTAAAAAGAAAAAAGATCATTGTATCTACAGCAGGACACGTATCTCTGGTAGTTTTGTAGACAAGTGTAACATTGATTGTAAAGTACCGAGTTTCTAGTACCATATAGCATGATTATTTCTAGGCAGAATAAGCTTTTAGTAAGCGTTTAGCAGAATTAGAGATTCAGTTGAAATCATGAATTTAAAAGATAAATACAAAGCATTTCAAAATACACAATTATAAAAGAATTCTAATGGCAGAATCTTGTTTTCTGTTTTAGAAGCATGGCATACCATGTATACAAACGTGCCCCGCCTACTTGAATGATGTTTTGTAAGTATAGAAAGTAAACGGAGCCATTCTCTGTAAACACTAAACCAGCTACGTTTGTGTTTTTTTATCGTGAGCCTGGACAAACATTCATATTAAATACTGTAGACAACTTTCCACATTACGTAATTCTGAACAAAAAGATCGAGGTAGACTTCAGAGAGCTTCAAACTGTCTCAAATAGCATACACACGATGACTTGTAGCTGACTGAGATCAGAGGTGATTAGAAAGGGAAAAAAAATCATCGGAGTTCTTAATAGGTGGGTAGAAAAGAGATTTGTTTTTATTGAGCTCGTATTTATATACAAGTACTAAAGGCTTGTTTGATGTAAATACAAATATAAATACAATTAGGCTGTATCAAAAACATACAGTTTTCGTAATGAAATCTACATGTCATTGGTTTTCGAAATAAAAAAGGCAGCTATACAGCGATGTCCATTTAGACTTTGTAATGAAGGCGTCTTATGAAGAGAACTTCTGTGATAACGTCTTCTGGGGAAGACAACAATGCCAATGTTCAGTTCTCCTATTGTAGACTACTTGCTCCTTGACTCGTGTCGACTGCTCACTTGTATGTTTGTTCCTTGACTTACTCGTGACAACAAGGCTCATCTCTCTCTCTCTCTCTCCCACCCTTACAGTCGCACACGCACACGTTCTTATTAGTCGTGACTAAGATTCGGAAATCTGAACGTCTTCTTATCCCTCCCCCCCCCCCTCTCGCTCTTCTCTTCAGATCATTACCGCAGGGTCTCCCCCCCCCCCCCCTTAGCATTGTTTGCTTGGAGTTGGTGAGAAGGGGGAAAAACGTCATCTGAGTCTTGGCCCCGCTAGTTGACACACTCATCAGTTATGTTAGCTCTTCGAGTCACAGGTTTTCATTTCGCAATGTCTTCCTTCACAAAACATTCTTTTCCTTTCTGATTGCTCTCTATACGTCTATCCGGAAAAAAGATATCCTTGACATTTATTTATTTTTTTTTGCCTCTGCGCAAATACTGTTTAATTGTTTCTGCTACGTCAGTATGTATTTAGACACAAAACTCCAAATTTGTATTCTGTATTCCCCTATTCTTTATGCTATTCTTTTTAATTCTATCTAGTTTAACTGCCATCCGTTTTACCGTTATGATATCCCAGCCATGAAGATAAAATGGAAACCGGGGGACTTTTTTATCCGTCAGATCTAGAGATTGGGGCTATTTCATTGGGAATCACCAGCTCTAGTTAAGATGGCATCATCTGATGTCCAGGCGGGAACACTTAACGTCCAACCCTTTCCCCCCCCCCCCCACTTCAGTAAATTGTGTTGTTTTTTTTGTATCCTCCGCTAAAGTAGGTTGTCTATATAAAGATCTTTAGAGCCGGCAAACATGACCGCCTTGTCACATTTGTGTGACTATAAAAACATCTATGAAATAGAATATGGCCATTTTAGATCAGATTTTTGTTGTTGTTGTTGTTATTTAGCGTTTGGCTGCAACGATACAATAGATTATTCTGTCTATAAAACAAAAGGTTTTACGTAACACTTTATATATTGTTGAGTTAACTGTTGCTTGGTAAAATAAACGATTAAGAAAGCACGTTTTGTGTAGAAGATAAACGAATACACATTTTGTTCGGTCATCTTTCGAATTATGAACTCCTTATTGTCCATTAACACTTCATTATGTCTAATGGATTATTGAAACATCATTATGTCTTTATTATGAAAGTTGACAAGATTTTATGAGGCTTGATTCTCAATCAATTTTTAAAAAAATATTCTACTTTTTCAAATTTTGTAAACAAGGACTGTCCATCTTGATTATCTGGCTAACATCATAGACATCAACTTTGTTCGTTTGAAACAATCAGATGGCTATAACCCAGCGGTGGGCAACCAATTTTGGATTGAGGGCCGCATTTCTTTAAATTTGGGAATAGCGGGCCGCATATGTATATACAACTTAAAAAGACACTCTAGCTAACTTTTAATTCATAGTTACACTGTATTATATTCACGTTTCTTTTTTTCTACACTCCTTGTTAAGGAATTACAACAAGAGATAGCAATTTTTTAAATCAATTAATATTTTTTTTTAATTGCTGTTGTCTTTTTATATTACAATAATTTCACTAATATACAGTTGTGCTTAATGTGCAGTATTTTACTTTTTACACTCGTGCATAATGTTCCGGAACTGTGGAACTAGCTGACTAGTTGTTACCCTTGTGACTGCTGTCAAATTACAGTCAGTCAAAATCGACCAGTAATTATACTTGTTTAGTTTCCCCCCACCCAAAATATAATGCTTGTTCACTGGATGAGACATTATATGTTCCGGAAGTTAAATGTCGGGACGAGCGAAACTGCCCTTTTGGAGCATGACCAGAGAATGCTGACCATGTCCTTCAATGGTGCATACTAAATCAGAGACCCGAACAGGACTCTGGCCCTAAAACCCTCCTATAGAACCAAAACTATTCGGAGAACTGCCTGATCTGGAAACCATTGCGCGGTTCATCTCAGATATAGGATTACTGATCTGAACCCTCCAACATATAAAATGAGAACAAATAAGAAGAAGAACAGGTGTATGTGTACACAAATAGTGTGAACAGCATCACATTTTGTAAAGTGTTGACATTTGACATACAGATTCTGGCACCCATAAGACTCCGGTGGAAGTACTGACTGGAAATTCTCTTTGCTCGGAGTTATGTCATCTGGAGCTAAATCAGCTTCTGCGCTAAATGGTGAGCTAATGGTTTTTAAAACCGGTTCTAGACGTCTTAAAATTTGCTTTTATAAATTGCAAAATTACGGAATCTAAAGAAGTGTTGTACTTTTAATCATTTCGCTAGAAATAATTTCACCTTTCAGCAAAGGAAAATGACAAAACCTGTTTTCTTTTGCTTGCTTGTAGAAATGGGAAAGCCTTGTTTGAAAAGATTTAACATCCATTTACATTTCATATGCAAAAAAACTCATTGTAATACCGATTATGAAACATGAAATCTGTCTTCCACTCTTCATTAGAAATATTGGTAACAAAGTCACAGTTAATGTCCTTCAAGTAACAGAACAATTTCTTCCTTCAGATTTTATATTGTTCTCGTTTACCTTGCCCATGCTTAATAAAGTATTGAATTATTTTATTTATAATCAAAACCACCTGTGGTTAATATATCCTAGCACTAATAATTTTGTTTACTATGTTTATTACACTATTATGAAGCTGAAATTTTATAAAGCTTTGTGCAAATTTTCCTGTTTAAAGTTTATGGTTGGGGTATATAAAACAAAAAACAACCATTTTACTCTGTCAAAGATCGAGCTCCACCAGTTGTCACCCTTGCCATCTTGTTCCAAGCAGACCCAACATTCAACACAGTTCTTCATAGCATTGAATAAATACTGATCAGAGATTGTGTCTTTGACTGAGTGTATTGATGTAAAGCAAATAAGCATAGTCTTCGTTTGCTTGAAACTTTTTATAATGATATTTCAATAATTCATATTATTTTTAATATATTTGCATTTTTATAAGTATATACTGTGGGCACACTTGACTTCTGTAGGTGTCGGCGGGCCGCATAAAACACTCCGGCGGGCCGCATGTGGCCCGCGGGTCGTAATTTGCCCACCCCTGCTATAACCCGTTAATACAATCAGATGGCGCTAGTCCGTGGATACAATCAGATGGCGCTAGTCCGTGGATACAGTCAGATGGCGCTAGTCCGTGGATACAATCAGATGGCTATAAACCCGTTAATACAATCAGATGGCGCTAGTCCGTGGATACAATCAGATGGCGCTAGTCCGTGGATACAATCAGATGGCGCTAGTCCGTGGATACAATCAGATGGCGCTAGTCCGTGGATACAATCAGATGGCGCTAGTCCGTGGATATAATCAGATGGCTATAACCCGTTAATAATATCAGATGGCGCTAGTCCGTGGATACAATCAGATGGCGCTAGTCCGTGGATACAATCAGATGGCGCTAGTCGTGGATATAATCAGATGGCTATAACCCGTTAATAATATCAGATGGCGCTAGTCCGTGAATACAATCAGATGGCGCTAGTCCGCTGATACAATAACATGGCGCTAGTCCGTGGATACAATCAGATGGCGCTAGTCTTTGGATACAATTAGATGGCTATAACCCGTTAATACAATCAGATGGCGCTAGTCCGTGGATACAATCAGATGGCTATGACCCGTTAATACAATCAGATGGCGCTAGTCCGTGGATACAATCAGATGGCGCTAGTCCGTGGATACAATCAGATGGCTATAACCCGTTAATACAATCAGATGGCGCTAGTCCGTGGATACAATCAGATGGCTATAACCCGTTAATACAATCAGATGGCGCTAGTCCGTGGATACAATCAGATGGCGCTAGTCCGTGGATACAATCAGATGGCGCTAGTCCGTGGATACAATCAGATGGCTATAACCCGTTAATACAATCAGATGGCGCTAGTTCGTGGATACAATCAGGTGGCTATAACCCGTTAATACAATCAGATGGCGCTAGTCCGTGGATACAATCAGATGGCGCTAGTCCGTGGATACAATCAGATGGCTCTAGTCCGCTGATACAATAACATGGCGCTAGTCCGCTGATACAATAACATGGCGCTAGTCCGCTGATACAATAACATGGCGCTAGTCCGCCGATACAGTAACATGGCGCTAGTCCGTTGATACAATCAGATGGTTCTTAAGCAATTCTCGCTATTTTTTAACAATTCCATGACGTAATTTTTCAATACATTTGAACATAATGTTGGTGAAAATCAAACAGAAATCTTCGTTACATCTTTACTTTCTAACGAATGCAATTTCCTTTGACGTTTAAATTGCGTATTCATCGTTGGTCAAGTATTGTATTATTGCATCATGCTTTGACCGATGTCAGTTGTTAAGAGTAACAAAAAAAATAAAACAAATTAATTCCACTTATCTTATTCATGGCAAACCAGTAACACAGACTAAAAACGCAAAATACCTAGGTGTTATAATAAATGAAAAACTGTCATGGAATCCACATATTGATGAAACTTTTTAAAAATCCAACAAAGCATTAGGGTTTATTAAAAGAAATTTCTATAAATCAAGTAAGAACATAAAACTAAAATGTTATTTAACCTTGGTTAGGCCAATAATAGAATATGCATCCACCGTTTGGGACCCCTCATCTCAAGAAAACATTAAGAAACTGGAACAAACACAAAATAGAGCAGTGAGATTCATAACAAATGAATATTCACATTTGACTAGAGTAACACCATTAGTAAAATCACTAAATTTAGAAAGCCTTCAGGACAAAAGACTCAAAAGTAAAGTAGCAATTATACATAAAACACTGAACCATAATCTTCAAATACAAAAACAAAATTTAATAAAATACTCTGAAAGACACAAAAATAAAGGCACATTCCTCGTCCCATATGCTAGGACAAATTTGTACAAATACTCCTTCTTTCCTAGTGCTATTAAAGCATGGAATGGGTTGCCTGAGCTAGCCAGGAAAACCAGTGACTTGGCAGAATTTAAGTCATTGGTTAATATGCATGACTAAATGCATGACGCGTAGGACGTAAAGTGTATACCTGAAATGTTCTCACTGACTAGCTGCGTACGCATTTAAGATGAATCAAAGAATCCTACATTTATACACTGCTCCTGAACAAGCTACTGATATAGATTTATATTGTGTACAGATACAGTTGTTACCATATTAGTCGTACTTATATCGAACAATATATCGTTTAAAAATATTGTTGTTGCACGATTATAAGGCATTGTATTTCAGTTGCAATATAATACCTTAAAATTGTGTTAAAGCAATAGCAGCTAGTCCAAAACAATGCTTCACGACAGAGCCATTGTTGAACACACCGTTTCAATTATGAGAAAAATAAATGACATATCCTTGGTTAATCTTTTAGTTGCGCTGTTTGTTCATGGCATGAAATCTGCTCTTTTGTATGGAGTTGTTAGGTGGGGTGATCTGTCCATAGCTGTGACATAGAGTTTCATATGTTGGTGAGTTGTCTGCAGTCAGAGAAGAGGCTCGAGGTACATAATAATCCTACAGATAAAATCAATCTGACTGAAGCCGCATGTTTTGTTGCTTTATTTATCGCAGCTTAAAATGTCATAAAGTGACCTTTTTAGATCCTTCAGTCTACCCCTCCCCCTTTCCCAAATACTCCACCACCCTTTCAGCTGATCTTTTATAGATGTACTTTTTATGTTATGTTATATTATTATTCTTATCTTATCTTATATAATACAGACGTTACTTCAAAAAAGAAGATGATTACGTCCTACGCGTCATGCATTTAGTCATGCATATTAACCAATGACTTAAATTCTGCCAAGTCACTGGTTTTTCTGGCTAGCTCAGGCAACCCATTCCATGCTCTAATAGCACTAGGGAAGAAGGAGTATTTGTACAAATTTGTCCTAGCATATGGGACGAGGAATGTGCCTTTATTTTTGTGTCTTTCAGAGTATTTTATTAGATTTTGTTTTTGTATTGAAGATTATGGTTTATTATTACATAAACATACAGCACTATGTTATAAATTGTTAGATTGAATAAGTTTGAAACTAATAAAATATATTATTTTCTCTTCCTCTCTAGGCAGGAGGCTAACAGATCCTTTACCCAATCTTCCTCAAAAGTTGTATTTTCAAAGTGAGTACTGGCTTGTTGTAGAACTTAGAATGAGTTTGACTTAACATAGACTATGTTCTAATAATTGTGTTATCAACCATTTCACTGTCATGTAAAATCCCACGCCCTTGTGTTCCATTCAGAGTATCTTGTAATAAGTTCACAACAAATACATCAGTATATAATTGTACAACAGTTGTGCCCCTCACCATGCATTACCAATACGTTTTAGCTCGTGATATTTGTTACCTCTGTGGTCAAGTAGATTTAGCTAGTTCCTACATCATTGTCCTTATAAAACTCATGCCGGCTCTCTACATTCTTTGAGGATCTAGACAGTCCATATTTGTTAATTGTTTCACCGTACATAGCATTTCCACTACAGGGGCTTTAATTCAATTCAATTTAATTATGTCGCCAATTAGTTAACTCAATTTTGTGAATAATAACGTTGTTGGCCCGAAAGTAACCAGTTTGAATAAAATGCCGAATACTTTATAACATTGATAAACCTAGGTTTACTTTCATTACTTAGAATACGCTGTATACTACTAGTGTGGATTGGCTGCTGTTACATTAAGACATCAAGTGCTTCTCCGTCATCCCACAGTTCCACTTTGTTGTATTGTAGCTCCGCCTTTGGAATTTAAAGTTATTATATTCCCTGTTTGCACATGCATTCCACAACCCATAAACTAATTCATTTGACTCTGATCGTTTATGTTTTCTGTTATTCTAGCGCTGCAAGCGGGGTAAAAACTTGTAACAAAACTTCTATCAAGTCACTCTGTCTGGTGAAAAGTTTGTACACGTTGTTTCTCCCACACCCATTTTCAGATCTAGTTGAAACTTTGCATATTTATGCATCATTGGTGTAGACAATACATGAATCAAGTTTTAAAAAAAACCAACAATTAGTCAATTATTTAATTATTTTGTTTGATATCGAAAAAGGGAAATAACTTCTATATTCTTGAAAGATATAGTTTGTGGAGTTCTTCCCTTTAGATAAGACCCCTTTTTTTTAAGCATATTTTGCTTTTTTATCCTCTGTAACGACATTCGAGTTGTCAGTTGTTTTTTCTAAACATAGTGTGTTATTAGCAGGTTGAACAAAAGGGTGACTTTAATATGTAGCCAAATAATTATCTAGCTCTAAACGTGTCAGCAGCCATAAACTTCCTATAAAAATGTGTGCCTGTACTAGATCATAGACACCTCAAAACTTAATGAAATAAAACTAGTATAGGCGATGGTAATGCATTTCAGACACTAGCCATGATAAAGTTGACTTTTCAGATTGAGGAAGAAGACTTGGTTCTGAGATAGGTGCTGGCTAGGGAGGATCATTATTGTGCGCTCTATTGTAACTGAGACAGAAGTGATAGAAAACTGTTATTTTATACAGAATAGCTATTTTGATCTTTTGAAAGCTTAAGGATGTTCAGGACAACCACACTTTGTCTTCATATGCTGGTTGTGTCTGAAAAAAATTAACTACACTTTTAACTTGACACAGTGTAAAAACGAATTTGTCTCTATATCGTTCAATCAGCACTCATTAAGAATCCAGTCAGTTACTGTATTCAATAAGAAGATTATTTCACGTTAACTGGAAAGTGATTTCATAAACTTACCTTTGAAACCGCTTAGTACTCCATCTTTAACCGCTGTTAGGAATGACAGTCCGAAAAGGAAAAGGGGGACGCTACCGTGCGGGTTTTTTTCCAATGTAGGATGCTTAGAAATGTACTGATCAAAATAATCATCTATCAACCTTTTCATATGATAAAATACAAGTATCATTTAATTCTAGCATGTTTGTATATATCTTTTGAAAAGGTAAAATGTATGCCTATTAAAGTACCAACAATATTACAGGGTTCGTACACAGTCTGGAAAAAGTCTGGAATTTCAAAATTCAGATTTCAGTCTTTAAAAAAGTCTGGAAAATTGCTACTTTTCGAGGCAATTTTGTTAAATGTCTGGAAAAAGTCTGGAATTTGAAAAAAAAAATTAATCGGATGTCATTCAGGCGCCGTAACCAGTAAAATGCTAGGCTGCTAGTTGGGCATAGAGGCTTCCATTAGGCCTACTAGATTTATTGTTATGGGGAAAGCACGCGCAATCACGGCATGTCGGTGAAATGCCAGCCATTTTCTAGACGGTTTACTGTAGACTTAAATCAAATTTAGTAATAGATCTAGTCCTTATCTTCTTATCTTATATAATACAGACGTTACTTCAAAAAAGAAGATGATTACGTCCTACGCGTCATGCATTTAGTTCTAGACTGCCCTAGACTAGTAACTAGTTTATTATGACTGCTGTTAGTAGTGTTAGTCTATATTATCTAGATGGTCGATCAAATTTCAGTAAGGCTACCAAAGGTCGGGAAGTTTTTGGCCTAGATAGATTTATTTATGCATGCGCGAAACTCCCCCTTCTTTTTTAAATAAAGAAAACAAATATATCTCGTCAATGACGTCAACATAGAATATATAGATCTAGATCTAGAGTCTAAACTAAAAGACTAGACCACAAGAATTACTTACTAGATCTAGGTCTACTACTAGATTTAAAAGTCTCGATCTATGCGCGACTTTCATTACTAGTCTAGATCTAGATCTGTTCTAGGTCTATTAGATCACTAGATTTAGTCTTGATCTATGCGCCACTTCTTAATAGATCTAGGTTTTCTATTAGCCTAGAGTTAGTCTCGATCTATGCGCGATTACCCCCCCCCCCCGGTTAAATAAAGAAAACATTATATTATAATATATCTAGTCAACATAAAATATGCCTATAAGATTGGTAAAACTTCCCATCGAAGGCCCCTAGTTTTTCAGGTAAATTATTTGGCAGCTGTCTTTGCGCACTTGAGTCTAAACTAAACTAAAAGACTAGGCCTTTAGAATGACTTACATTACTAGGTCTAGAACTAGATTTAGTCTTCATCTATGCGCGATTTAGATTACTAGATCTAGGTCTACTACTAGATTTAGTCTCGATCTATGCGCGATTTCCCCCCCCCCCCCCGTTAAATAAAGAAATCAAGTTATATTATATCTAGTCAACATAGAATATAGATCTAGATCTTAGTCTAAACTAAAAGACTAGGCCACAAGAATGACTTAGATTACTAGGTCTACAACTAGATTTAGTCTCGATCTATGCACGATTACCCCCCCCCCCTTTTTTTTTTCTCCAAATAGTCAATGTAGAATATAGGTCTTGAATCTAATAGGTCTACTACTAGATTTAGTCTTGATCTAAGTCTAGATTTAGATTTACTATCTAGCATACTTAACATATAGATCTATAATTATAATCTAGTATGGTTATGATATAGATTTAGATCTAGATATCAATATTATCAATTTTTACCCTGTTAAAAAAAACAAAAAAAAAACAAGTCAATATTGACATAGGCATATGCCTTTTGTGAATTAGACATAAGTAAGCCTCTATTACAAATTAAATTTAAATTTCAATACAGTTACTCTAACTCTAGATCTTTATTTATCTCCTCCAATAGAATTATACTAGAGGTAGGCCCTCTAACCTAGGCTAGTCTAAATAAGTCTTTACTTTTTAACTAGTATCTAATGTTTAAGCCACTAAATATCTATATAAAAATGACAAAACTATTGGACTTGTTATGAGATTTAGAATAAGATTTTACAACTAAGTTAGGCCTATTAAACTATATAGGCCTACTATATCTATTAAATTGCCCAAGTCTAAGTGCTACAAGATTAGTGACTTTTTTCCCCCCTTGTTTCGTACGAAAATTATTATTACACCCTAGTCCAAACCTCCCACATGACGGCATGGGTTAGTTATTGGCAGGGTTTGAACCCAAGACCACGAATACAGCATTTCAGAGCGCATACGGCATGCTCAGGTAGCCATCCTTTTTACTGTTAGTAAGTCTGGAAAACATAATATAAATGTCTGGGAAAATGTCTGGAATTCATTTTCACAAAAGGTGTATGAACCATGATATTAAACATTTGGAAACATTGTTTTTAGTATTTCTTTCCTTCGGTATAGAACTACAACATAACAGATCTAGAGAAAAAGTGGATTAGAAGGGGAAAAAAGTTAGGAAATATGTTTGCATTGCAATGTGAATTTACCTGGGCAGAATGTCTTTTCAATGACATTTTTTTTGTCTCTTTCATTCTGTTAATGGATGAATATTTCATGTGATATTTGTGTTGTTCTCTCCAAAGAAAACATGTGTATTGGAGGCTGTCTATGGACCACAGTGTTCAGGGAATGGCATGCTGTGTCATAGGAATGATACTTGAGTGCCTGTGTACAAGTGGATTTTTTTTTTTTTTTTAGATCTGTTCAACGCTGTTTCCAAAGACTTTTAGAAGCACACTTTTCGTAGCATCTTTTCACGTTATCTTTCAATAATCTGACTTCCCCCCCCCCCCCCAATCGGGATATTTTCTTTTCCATTTTACCATTTTGATCATGGAATATTTATAAAGTGCCAGTGATGAAACATGCCTGCAAATGTAGAACCGTTTTGTTTATTATCTGTCTGTGTTTTCCATCAGATCTGTAGAATGGTTGGGAATATGCTATTTCTTTCTTCTACAAAACTAAAACATAAGCTGTGTTGCTTGGTGTGGTAACCCGGTCGTTAGGTTGTAGATCCAGACTGGTATACCATTGTAAACTTATGAGTTGAATAATACTTAACTTCAATAAAAACGTGTGCAAATTTTTTTTTATAATAATGTATATATATATATGTATATATATAGTCTTCTTCAATGTAGATGTATGTAGAAACACAAGCGAAATAGGATGTTGAACTATTGAAATAAAAGCACTACAAGAAACACACGTCTTTGTGTCTCTTAGTCTTCAACGTTCACCGTGCCTTTTTTTCCCATTACCTGCCATGGTTGCATCAGAATCTTTTCACCCTAGCAAGCGCCCACATACTCCATAACACTTGGGATGATTGAAACACCTATTGCTCTACGTCCTGTATTCTGTCTTGTTAAACTCTTCATTTTGTATCCTATCTACAACTTTGATATAATGTAACTAGCCTCGTTCGTTGCGTGATGGACACGGTATTGTGTGTTTTTGTGTTCTCTTTCTATCACTAAATTCAATCGTTTAGGCTGATTGAAATGTCCGGCTTAATTGACAATCTGCACAGTATTGAAATGATAACTGGAATGCTTCTCTTTAATTTCGCATTGGTAATGGATCGAGAATGATTTTGTACACAACACTGTTCTGAGCCGGTGCTGCGTTTCTTATAGTATGACGAGTAGAGTGTCCATAGGGAAAAGGCTATAGATCTAGATGAAGGAATCTTACGGTAAATATTTGAAGATTTGTCATTTGAATGCCTCATAGAATCTAGGATTTTATAAATGTATTGTTAAACTATAAAAAAAATAAATAAACATTCATTGGATTGGCTTTAAAAGTTTGGGAGTCATGTAGATCGGATCGACACGAGATCTAGATTATATTCTACTAGATCTAGTAGTTTCTAGTTTTTCTAGTAGATCTAGATTCAGATTTAGATCTTAGAAGTCTAGATAGATCTATATCTAGTAGATTTAAAACCCAGTTTACAACTAGTCAGCTAGAGGAAGTCTAGATCTAGACCTAAGCTATAGATTCTTGATCTGCATTCGGAATCTGTTAGTCTAGCACTCTAGCTCTAGTATAAACTAGATAAAGATCTACATCTAAGTCAAGGGTAGATCTAGATCTAAAAATTACGTGTATTGCCCTTTTCTTTTTCAACATCACTTATAATAATATATAAATATCTCTAGATTTAGAATCCTCGAGATATATGGTTTTTTTTTGTGTTTTGATA
This sequence comes from Biomphalaria sudanica, assembly GCA_036873155.1. Lineage (NCBI taxonomy): Eukaryota > Metazoa > Mollusca > Gastropoda > Planorbidae > Biomphalaria > Biomphalaria sudanica. The sequence continues at coordinate 362,364 of JAZGLO010002981.1, forward strand.
ATCTAAATGTAGATCTCAGTTGTGGATCTCTTGTTATGTTATTTTGCATGAAATGATATTGTAAAAATTTAAATTAGCGTGAACATTACGCCTGATAATGAGAAGGAGCTGTCCTCAATAGACCTTCGTATGCCACCATTACAAGGCTCATAAACTTTTCTGGCCTCCTGGACTTGTGCGACTTAATGGGAAACGTACCTTTGACTAGACAGATATTATATCCCAATGGAAACTAAACATCATTATACTGTGTGATTATACGATGTCCCAGCCTTCTGCCCTTATTGATCACAACCTAGCATTGATTATGTATTGTTTTTTTTTCTCTATCATACATTGATGTTTTCATTACTTGGCCATCAGCACGTGAGACACCACCAGCTTCCCCCCCTCTCACCTGCACACACTATAATCACTAATTGATTCTTCTTCGGACGTCTTTCTTCTGACACTCGATGTTTCGCGACACCAAAGGCTTTCACGTGGCATCCTGGGATCGTTAGACTTTATTCTTTCTTTTCAGTATTTTTTTTTTCTGTTTTGTTCTTCAAAAAAAAATTCTTGTATTCGATTTATATGAAACTTGCTGTTTCTTGGGCACTAAAAGAATGAACCCATTAGTGTGTAACCTACTTAAGACTTAGGAACTCCAGCTATGAAAAAGATTAATTCAGAAGACATTAATGTTTTTAAGTATTTTGCAATTGCTTATAAATGGACTTTTTGTCTAATGTGGATAAAGTAAAGAACATGTTCACCTTCACAAATCCCTTAGTCTGTTGAACCGTGGGGCATCACACAGGAACATTTGTACAGATTCTAAAAAAATGTAGACTCTTGTCGCTTCTTGGTTTGCGCGAACGAACAACTTTTGATTTGTAAAGATATCATATTTTCTTACTAGAGTGTTTTCTTCAATACCAATCTAACTAGTCTAAATCTCTGTTTCCTGCTCATTAAAAAGATTATAAGTGACATAGTCTCCACATCAATCTCCAATGGATTGGGAAATGTATACAATTGTGTGCATCGCTTTACACTACAAAGGTGACCTCTTGGCGACAAGAAAGACGGGTGGTCGGGCTACTCAAACGGTCTTATTGCAAAAGTGCCTCAAAATATTTTTTTTAAATCGGACTTTATTTGTACAATGCTTGATGCAGTGGCCCTTTTAATAGCTATTCCTATAAGCTCTGTGCAGCGTCAGATTGTCGGTAACTATCAGTTAAACCTATTGTTATCCAAATGTTTTTAGCGTGACCTTCACTCAAGATAATGCTTGTTTTGGTGTAACATGGTCTTGTACATGTGGAGAATTCTCACCAAATCTTGTCTCCTTCCAATATATATATATATATCTATATACGGTCCCTCTCCCTTCCCCAATCTCGTTGAACCTGAATGGGTGATTATTTAACCTTGGCATGCTCTTACAGCAAACAGAAACTCAAAGCGATGGAGCATCAAATAATTGCAGATCACTGTTTCAAGATAAGAGCTGCATCGTTGTTGTTGTTTTTTTTAATTCTCATTAACCCTCTTTTGGAAAGATCAATGCATTATGGAATCCTATTAACCCCCCCCCCATCCCTATTTTCAAACCTCTACATCCTTACATCGGCAGACACACACATACACGGATCGGGTCTCTATGCTTGTTTGGTTCTGTCTGTTTATTCCTTGTGCTGTGGTAGAATATCTGAGCCTGGATGCCACGCTTGATAAGATGAACACTGCCGCAAAGAAAAGGTCAATCGTGATTTTTTATTTTTTTTTTGGTTAGGTTTTCTCCCTTCGCATTTCTGTGGCTCGATTAAGTTCTATTTTCTAACTCACCAAATCAGTCTCACTTTGGGGTTCAGATATCATCCGCCCTTCTTCCCCCTGGCACCCTGGGATGTCTGATTTTGTCTTGCTGTGTCTGCTACTTTCTCTAAATGTCTTCTTTTCTGACTTGAGTTTACTCTTCACAGTTCCGTCTCTTAGTTCTTGACCTTTTGTAACAGCCTGAGATGTGATCATGATTCACTTGCTGCTATCTTGTGCTCTGACAGAAACATGCTCCAGGTAGTCTAGACATTGTGTACATGATGGGCTCCTTCTTATCTTGTGCTCAATTAGACCATAAGAATTGTTTCAATAGATCACATCATCGATCGACATTAATCCAAATATGGACGCATTGAAACTAATCAAATAGAAACGACTAAAACAAACCGCGATGGTGTGTACGTGGGTCATTTCTGGATAATAAGTTTAGCTGGCCGACAAACACACTTTGAAATACTGACAATGTCGTAACACATTTCAATGCTCTTGTTACATACGTTTTTGAATAGATGCTGTGTGTCGTAGTACTTTTTTTAAACCATCTTTAAATAACTTCATGAACTTTCCAAATACGTTTGCACCGTCACTCTTATGTGTTTTCAACCACCCCCCACCCAAAACACACACACACACACACACACACGCACAGCTTAATAGGTTTTTATTGCTTATTACCTTATTACTTTAACTTTTTTATTGTAGGATATTGTTAAGAGTTTCATTATTTGTCAAATTCTTGTATACATTCTATCTGAATGTATTTCAGTTCATTTAACAGTTTGATCTTGTTGGGTGGTTGTTAGTCTAGTTGAGTGTAGATTTAATGTAGATGATGTTTGTTAGACTAGTTGTGTGTAGATTTAATGTAGAGGATGTTCGCGAGTAGGTAAATCTAAATGCCAATCTCCTACAGAACAAAACAGCATAGAAAGTAATACCTTTTAAATAAACAATAATTTATTCTAGAAAATAAGGACACAGTCGACGTTGTATGTAAGGTGTATTCTTACTATTTGAACTGTGGATGGAACTTGTTTTTAATGACATAACTGTAGAAAAAAATTAGCTCTTCAGATATCAAGTGGGAATAACCCTTGAGGGACTATGGGCACGACATGGCCTAAATTGTGCCGATGTGCCAAAAACCTAAATATCTAATATCAAGCGGTCTCCTGGTCGTCGTTCGTCTGTCAATCGTTTCTAATTTATTTCCGTTCTAACATTTAAATGTACTGTCGGTCGCGTCACTAAGGAAAAACCCAATTAAACCCAACTTGTACGCGTCATTACAATCTATTAGACTCCTAGTCGTTGCGACATTGTACTGACCTCGCTTCGGTTTTATAATAGAAACAAATTTTAGTAGGTCCATGTCTTTATTTAGTGTGGTGAATCTCTAAACAAAACACGACCTGAACAAATGGCCCATCAATATGTTTTAATGTTTTGTTTTTCTTAATGTGTGAGACTATGAGTTCAGTCTGCTTCTCTGGAGGCCGGGTCAAAATGCTCGCTATAGATAAGCGCTTTGAATGTTTTGAATGTTGCGATAGCACTAAGTAAACGTCGACATTTTGTTAGTTCTCAAGCTCAGTGTAGAACTGAAAGTTGCTTACCTCCTTTGTCTCCAGGAGATGAACACTGGGACGGGATGTTTTGATGGTATACTTTGTTGCTGAGCATCAGATACACATTACTGCTATAATCTGTGATCTGTTCACTTTGCCAAATCAATTAGAATACATTAGTGCATAGGTTTAGACACGATATGTTACATATTTATGAAGAACGTAGGTTAAGACACGAAGCTATGACATGTTACATATTATGTTATGTTTCATTTCCGCCATGACACCTGAATCGAATCATTGACTTTTCCACTGGCCTCTCAACTTTCTTCATAGTCCTCATATTTCTTTTTTTTTTTCCCTTTCATTCGTTTTTTTTTTGTTTCTTCTTGTGTTTTCCAAGAAGCGCTTGTGTTGAGACCAGATGTAATCTTCGCCCTCCTCCACGCCATTCAGTGGAAATCTTCCCTGTACAAGTGGAAATGTTGACCTACCGGACCTAGTGTAAACTTCCGCGCAATGGCCCACAAAAGATCACATCACAGTTTGCTCCTCCCCCAATCGTTCTGCCCTTTCCATCAATAGCTCTTCGACCCACTGGGAGTATCTGCTAGATTGGGACTAACCGAGGGGGACAAAGACGTACTAAGACTTCTTGGGTGCCGGTGGTTCACACTCCCTCAATCTGTCGTGTTGTCTCTCTTGGTTTCACTTGGTCTCACAGAGATGAGTGTACGTCTCGTCATTCTCGTCATTCACAGGACTGCTGGCTTCTTGGAGCTTTTTTATTTAGTTAGTTACAGACTTGCCATTGACCCAGCGTGTTGTCATAATCACCATAGGAGTATTGTATTGACAAAAGACACTATCTAATTAAATTAGATGTAAACTGTTGCTGAATATCTAAGGGCGAGTTGTATGAATCGAAAAAATTAAATTTAAATTATTTGTTCCCTTTTAAATCCTTTTGTGGTTTTCTATAGTCTCACAATGAAATGTCAGGTGGCTGAGTGGTTAAGCGCTTGGTTTCTGAACACTGGGTTCTGGGTTCGAATCTCGTTGTGAAACTGGAATTTTTAGGATTCCCATGAGTTCAAGTATATCTGATGGGCACCTGACATTAGTTGGAGAAAGGTAAAGGCGGTTGGTGCTGGCCACATGACAGCCTGCTCGTTAACCGTTAACCCTGATTCCACGTGAATCTATAGGTATTTTAGCTTTCATTCTAAACGTACTTGGATGTGTGTTATGAAATGGAACATATTATGGTATAGTAGTATTCTCCCCTTTTCCCCTGCTCCTTTTAAGATATTGACTATGTAATGGGCTTGACCAGTTTTGCGCTTTGATCGTCATCCCAAGGAGATCAGGTAAAAGATGATTAGGATTCCTTCAGGGCGTGAGTGAAACCTGAGACAATGGCTTGGCATTCACTTGTCGGGCCGTCTGCTTGTTAAGAGACTAATGGAGTTGTGGGCCTGGAGTAGAAAGATCTCTTTGTACACATTCAAGTCAGGGATTAAGTGAACTTTTAATTTTGCTGGTTTTCTCTTCAAAACTTTTTTTTTTTAAGCCAAATGCTGAGTTTCGATTGAAACCTAACTCTATCATCTGACCTGAGATCACTGGATGTAGATGAAAACTTGTGTTTATTCAAATCAGACTTTAGAGAGCTAATCCTCCGAAAGAAATGTGTTTATGTTTAAAAACAGCAGGAACCTGACAGTCATAGGCGACATTGAACTGTTCAGTTAGTCAGTCAGTGGTTGTCCATACCCATGCTGAGTGAGAGTGCCATTATCTATGATAAGTCTGGGATTCAACAAACATCTGCTGTATTCTGGACGATACACTGATGTGTGCTCTCACTTATCCATCAAAATGTATTGATCCCAACATAAATGTTACCTGCTGATATCGCCGGGTCTACAGGAAAAGGGTGGGGACATGTTTTCTATATAAACTTGCCCATCTCATTCTGGTCTTGAATATAAAGATTTTTTTTTTTTGTTTTTGGCTCGTACCGGTATATAGACAACGGTTCTACTTTATGGGATCATCTAATGAAAACTAAACGAAATTATTATGATCCTCAAGTGTGTGTTTGTCAAATAAACAGGTTTCACCACCGCACCCCCGACCTCCATTTGTTTGGTTTGCGCGTGTGCTTTTTCCTGCCAGATGAGAGGCAACAGAGTCTGATCGAAATCGCCCGTGAGTACTGCGGGAAATGGAGGGGGGGGGGGGAGAGACCAGAAGAGGAAGGACAGCCACTGTATTCTACGGGGCGCCACCGTCAGACAGGGAAAGAGCGGAAAGGAGAGGGGCGCTGTGCGTACGGTTACGTTGCTTTTATTCCCCCTGCGGCGTCCTGTGCGCGGTAACGGAGGCCGTTGTGACGGCAGCGGGTAGTGAGCAGCTACGCGGCGTACCAGTGAGAGTATATGAAGGAGCTACAAGTTGCTTGTGTCCGTAACAGCGTGTTCATTATGTCCTCCTGAGGGATTGTAAGGGAGATGATGATTTCCTATATCTATACCCATTTGAATTACAGGTAATAGACAGTGTCTCGCTTTCATGTTTTTATTAGGTTTCTAGGCTGCTCAGCGTCAATAGCTGGATTACATATTCATGTCTACACGTGGTTGCTTATTAAGTTTTGATTTACAGGGAGTGTTGAGGAATTTTTGTTAAGATTTAGATAAGTAAAGCTCTATTTAAATAGTATAAAGTAAATAGGAGTATTTTATTGTATTCTATTGTAAACTTGGTATTATTTGTAGATCTTTCATCACATCATACGTGCAATATTGATTGCATTATATTCTATTACTGCTAAAGTATGGGTCGCATTTTAAAAAGAAATTAAATGTACTATAAAGTTCACGCTTTAATATCTCTGAAATTCTAATCGGATTCCTAGCAACGTTTTTTGCGAGCCTGGTCACGTGGTCTGCGCTCTGGGCTGTCGTCTTGATGGTCTCTGTCTCGAACCCTGTCCGCTGCCATCCTGCGGGAAGCTTTGGCTAGGATAGAATACTCTTCCATTCTGAGGAAACATCCGAAAACATATTAAACTAACAAAAACACAGACAAAAGGTCTTAAAAGCCTTGGTGTATACAAAACTTGCCTATTTAAAAAAAAAAAAAGATGTCTCTTAGCTGATCATAGTGTCGCCACATTTTTTTTTAATCATGCGGACATTAAAAAATGTTCTTTTCACAAAACATTAATGTGTCTTTATTGAATAATATAGAATTTGAAGTCAAATTGTTAGTTATGGGTTGCGCCGATACATAACAATTTTGATCTAAGTATTATTTACTGCGCAGTGCTTATTTTTTGTATTCATTGCCACTATGTGGAGAAATCAATTTCCCTTGCGTTGTTTTGATTGCAGGTAAGTTAAATGTGAAGCTATTGGAGCAACGTGATTGTATATTTAGAGCTTATCAATAGCTGGCTGTAGTACAGGTACACACACACACACACACACACACACAGAGTTCTGCTAACACTACAAGGTAGACATTGATCAGACGTTTCTGTTTTTACCAGCCCATTGAGCTGAGATTTACTCCAGCCTGGTTCTGTTCCGTTTACTCTTAAACATAGATATTTACCCAGCCTGGTTCTCTTCTGATACCCTATCAAGTAGATAATTGGCCTATACGCGCTTTCTCTTCTAACTCTCTTATTAAAAAGATATTTACCCAGCGCCTGTTTCTGTTCCACTATTTCCAATGTAATTAGTTCCGGTTGTGGTGCAGGCTGGTTTTCTAATTAAGCATGTCATGACCAAATAATTGTGTTCAACGTGTCTGTGGGGATCCTTTCCTTCATCGAGAGAGCACTATTTTCTTGCAGTTTAGTTCTTGTATATGTTGTGAACGCTTGGAACATTCTAGACAGCTGGGATGCAAACATTTGTAGACTAGTTCTATGGACCTTTATACTCAGCGAGTACTTCTGTATGTTTTGTTGACAAACGTTCTTGGTCTGGTCTCTTCTCTCCTTCTTACATGGAGTATATAGAAACACTTGTCTCTTCTCTCCTTCTTACATGGAGTATATAGAAACACTTGTCTCTTTTCTCCTTCTTACATGTAGTATATAGAAACACTTGTCTCTTCTCTCCTTCTTAGATGTAGTATATAGAAACACTTGTCTCTTCTCTCCTTCTTACATGGAGTATATAGAAACACTTGTTTCTTCTCTCCTTCTTACATGGAGTATATAGAAACACTTGTCTCTTTTCTCCTTCTTACATGTAGTATATAGAAACACTTGTTTCTTCTCTCCTTCTTACATGTAGTATATAGAAACACTTGTTTCTTCTCTCCTTCTTACATGTAGTATATAGAAACACTTGTTTCTTCTCTCCTTCTTAGATGTAGTATATAGAAACACTTGTTTCTTCTCTCCTTCTTACATGTAGTATATAGAAACACTTGTTTCTTCTCTCCTTCTTACATGTAGTATATAGAAACACTTGTTTCTTCTCTCCTTCTTACATGTAGTATATAGAAACACTTGTTTCTTCTCTCCTTCTTACATGGAGTATATAGAAACACTTGTCTCTTTTCTCCTTCTTACATGGAGTATATAGAAACACTTGTCTCTTTTCTCCTTCTTACATGTAGTATATAGAAACACTTGTTTCTTCTCTCCTTCTTACATGTAGTATATAGAAACACTTGTTTCTTCTCTCCTTCTTACATGTAGTATATATAAACACTTGTTTCTTCTCTCCTTCTTACATGGAGTATATAGAAACACTTGTCTCTTCTCTCCTTATTACATGGAGTATATAGAAACACTTGTCTCTTTTCTCCTTCTTATATGGAGTATATAGAAACACTTGTCTCTTCTCTCCTTCTTACATGGAGTATATAGAAACACTTGTTTCTTCTCTTTTTTTTGTTTTCTCTTATTTGTATACTCAGTAAGCAGACCTATAAACCAGACATTGTTAACATGAATTCGGCATAGAAACTTGGAATGGCAGGCAATACTCTCTGTTCATTCAAATACTTAGAGCAATGTCAATCTTGGTTGATATTTGCAGGCTTATTGAAGCTGAACGACTATTTCCATCTAATCTTATCCAACAAATAGTTGTTAAACCCCTCCCCCCTCCCAAATCTGAAAGGTCATTTTAAAAGGAAGCAACGTGCTTATTAAGTCCTAATATCACCGGATAGATCTATAGGGTCCATTTTGTTTCTAGGAAATTATTCTCATCTGTGTTTATAATAATTTAATTGTTATATAGGTGTTCCTATATGCATGCCCTTTTTTCTGTATTTATAATTATGTGTATTAGATTATTTTGTTTCTAAACTTCTCAATACAAGCTTTTTATTTTATAAAGTGGTCGCGAACTGATTGGTTTTAAGCAGCGGGTCTCAACATTTTTAGCTCGTCGACCCCTTTTTACCATTCCTAACTATGCAACAACCCCCCTTACCATAGTAAAATTATTTTGGTTCATAAGTCTAAGTAACTGTGCTTTTGCTAATGGTATAAAAACGTGATGCAAATATGGATATCTGTTATGTGTTGCCAAAATTTTATGTTTCCGTACAAAACAATATGTAATAGCCGTACAGTCTTGAAATATATCTCTTCATATAATTAAATTCCAAATTAAAACAATTTTATGGCGTGCATTTATTAACTTTTCTATTTGGTATCCACCATATTCATCTTCCATACATGTGACAATGTCAAAAGTATGGATGAACATGGATAGTGATCAGGGTAATAGTAGATGGTCTTTGCAAGATCACAAAGTATGTCATGTTCTGCATCAAGTCTGTTTCTGTATTTAGCCTTACTTGATAACTAACAGGCTGGAAAACCCATGTTACCCACAAAATGTATTATTCAAAAGGAAAGAGGAGGGCGCAATACACCAAATCCAGATTAGTGTTACTGACCATTGAAATGAGATTCTTTTTCGCTACATCGTTATCAATGAGTTCAATAAACGCTTACTGTCTGTAACATTATCAACTAGGACTGTGAATGAACTTATGGCAAGTGCCATAGTGTCAGATTTGGAAAGTATGATGAAATTTCGTCTGCAAATGTAAAATATAATTTAATTCGTTTTTCGGGTTAAATTATATTTTTGAAGATATATTTGGCAACATGGAAATATTATTTTCGTCAGTCTGTTTGTCAATTAAAAATGTTATTAGGAAGGATCGGACTATTTCCAGACAAATCGAGGCGTCTTGCATTGGGTCTTTTTCACTTTTTCTTCCTTCTTGTAATTCTTGTGGCTATGTCTTCCTTTACTAATATTCGTGAGTTCCGATGACTTTTGGTGACTCATTCAGTAGCAGACGTTGAAATCTAGACCGTCATACTGGCAAACTTCATGTACCATCTGTACAAACATCAATAATAGTTTTCAATGAGATTTTCTACTTCTTCAAAAATGAATCAACTTTCTGTTATACGTCTCGTGTTGTAGTCGTTCCGATTGGTTTGCAAAAGACAAGCTCGTCTTTTAAATCGTTACCATTTCCTATAGATAAAATCTCCATGTCGGCAAGGCTCGGATGTTGAATATCAAATTAACATCGCAGTTAATTACGTTACATAGATTCTGCTTAGAGAACTTCATGACAGATGACGCACTGCGATTTGTTCAATTCCTGCTGTAATTGTTGAAGTAAACCAAACCGTAAATAAATCAACGTAATATTTTCTGCTGTTAATATTTTTTCTTGTGGTAGATTAATTTCCATGGGCTCTTCCCTGATGAAAATATTTCATTTTAATAACATGGACGATTTCAACGAGAACCTATTATTTACAATAAGATAAGATCTCTTTTCACTTTCTTCACGACATTACCATACAACTAAAAACTATGACTCCGCATTGTCGCGTTATGTTTAAATTTACATTAATTTAAACTTGTAAAAAAAAAGATATATGCTGTGACAATTAAAATGTTTGAAATCATTCGGATATAGTTGTCTGTCCTTCAATAACAACAACAATAAAAATTCAACTTCCAATAGAAAAACATTAGAATGGAGACGAGATAGACAAATTAAAAAAAAATCCATATTTTCGATGGTCTAGGCCTAGGCGATCCCCGGCAAATCGTCATTCGACCCCCAAAGGGGTCGCGAATCACAGGTTGAGAACCCATGGTTTAAAGGAATGAAAATATTGAAGTCTTTACTCAGCAAAAGGCAATTTATATCGAGTCTATTCAAACTTCTTTGGTTAACTTTGCAAAGGAAATTGATGAACATCTTTCTTTTTCAGTATGTTAACCATTTTCTTTTCAACAATTCAAGAACTAGTGCTTTCTAACACGTACACTAATATCCTTTGTGTATACAAAACCTGCCTATTTTAAAAAGAGATGTCTCTTAGATGGTAGGTCATTAAGTTCTTAGAATCACTCTGAGGGATTGCGTGTTTGAAATCATACACCAGTCCTTCTGATGCGCTTTCCTTCTACATCTAAATGTTTCCTGTTACAAATAAGGGACAACTCTGTAAGCCTCAAATGAAAAGAGCGTTTCCATAATTTATCACAGAAAAAAGCCATGGGTGTGGTTTGCGGGAACCGTTATTGCAGAACTGTCTGTTCCCCGTCGATTATGCAAGTTCGGTCAGTCACGATGTCTGTTATTTAGCGGTGAATTTCTCGTCTAGTACTTGAAGGTAATACTTCTCCAGTGCCTGGTTTGGGTAGAGTATATACATTAGAAGTGGCATGCTTAGTTTCACTTAGCTTTGGACGTCTCTGGGGTCAGACGTATGACAAACAAGCAGGAACTTGGGAGATAAGAATATTAGGAAAACAAAATGTATCAATATGTTGTTTTTTTTCTTTCTTTTCTTGCTTCCCATCCGTTGAGTGTAGGTTTACTTAAACATTATACTTGATCTATTTACATTAAGTGTAGGTTTACTTAAACATTATTCTTGATCTATTTACATTAAGTGTAGGTTTACTTAAACATTATACTTGATCTATTTACATTAAGTGTAGGTTTACTTAAACATTATACTTGATCTATTTACATTAAGTGTAGGTTTACTTAAACATTATACTTGATCTATTTACATTAAGTGTAGGTTTACTTAAACATTATACTTGATCTAATTACATTAAGTGTAGGTTTACTTAAACATTATACTTGATCTAATTACATTAAGTGTAGGTTTACTTAAACATTATTCTTGATCTATTTACATTGAGTGTAGGTTTACTTAAACATTATACTTGATCTAATTACATTAAGTGTAGGTTTACTTAAACATTATACTTGATCTAATTACATTAAGTGTAGGTTTACTTAAACATTATACTTGATCTATTTACATTAAGTGTAGGTTTACTTAAACATTATACTTGATCTATTTACATTAAGTGTAGGTTTACTTAAACATTATACTTGATCTAATTACATTAAGTGTAGGTTTACTTAAACATTATACTTGATCTAATTACATTAAGTGTAGGTTTACTTAAACATTATTCTTGATCTATTTACATTGAGTGTAGGTTTACTTAAACATTATACTTGATCTAATTACATTAAGTTTAGGTTTACTTAAACATTATACTTGATCTAATTACATTAAGTGTAGGTTTACTTAAACATTATACTTGATCTATTTACATTGAGTGTAGGTTTACTTAAACATTATACTTGATCTATTTACATTGAGTGTAGGTTTACTTAAGCATTATACTTGATCTATTAACATTAAGTGTAGGTTTACTTAAACATTATACTTGATCTATTTACATTGAGTGTAGGTTTACTTAAACATTATACTTGATCTAATTACATTGAGTGTAGGTTTACTTAAACATTATACTTGATCTAATTACATTGAGTGTAGGTTTACTTAAACATTATACTTGATCTATTTACATTAAGTGTAGGTTTACTTAAACATTATACTTGATCTATTTACATTAAGTGTAGGTTTACTTAAACATTATACTTGATCTAATTACATTGAGTGTAGGTTTACTTAAACATTATACTTGATCTAATTACATTGAGTGTAGGTTTACTTAAACATTATACTTGATCTATTTACATTAAGTGTAGGTTTACTTAAACATTATACTTGATCTATTTACATTGAGTGTAGGTTTACTTAAACATTATACTTGATCTAATTACATTGAGTGTAGGTTTACTTAAACATTATTCTTGATCTATTTACATTGAGTGTAGGTTTACTTAAACATTATACTTGATCTAATTACATTAATTGTAGGTTTACTTAAACATTATACTTGATCTATTTACATTGAGTGTAGGTTTACTTAAACATTATACTTGATCTATTAACATTGAGTGTAGGTTTACTTAAACATTATATTTGATCTAATTACATTAAGTGTAGGTTTACTTAAACATTATTCTTGATCTATTTACATTGAGTGTAGGTTTACTTAAACATTATACTTGATCTATTTACATTGAGTGTAGGTTTACTTAAACATTATACTTGATCTAATTACATTGAGTGTAGGTTTACTTAAACATTATACTTGATCTAATTACATTGAGTGTAGGTTTACTTAAACATTATACTTGATCTATTTACATTAAGTGTAGGTTTACTTAAACATTATACTTGATCTATTTACATTGAGTGTAGGTTTACTTAAACATTATACTTGATCTAATTACATTGAGTGTAGGTTTACTTAAACATTATTCTTGATCTATTTACATTGAGTGTAGGTTTACTTAAACATTATACTTGATCTAATTACATTGAATGTAGGTTTACTTAAACATTATACTTGATCTATTTACATTGAGTGTAGGTTTACTTAAACATTATACTTGATCTATTTACATTGAGTGTAGGTTTACTTAAACATTATACTTGATCTATTTACATTGAGTGTAGGTTTACATAAACATTATACTTGATCTATTTACATTGAGTGTAGGTTTACATATATACTTGATCTATTTACATTGAGTGTAGGTTTACTTAAACATTATACTTGATCTATTTACATTGAGTGTAGGTTTACATTAACATTATACTTGATCTATTTACATTGAGTGTAGGTTTACATTAACATTATACTTGATCTATTTACATTGAGTGTAGGTTTACATAAACATTATACTTGATCTATTTACATTGAGTGTAGGTTTACATATACATTATACTTGATCTATTTACATTGAGTGTAGGTTTACATATACATTATACTTGATCTATTTACATTGAGTCCTTATTTTTGTCATGTCTAGGAGTTCTTTTTTGTTTTGTTTTTCTAAATAGTTTTTGTAATAACTAGTAACAAAAAAGTAGGAGTATTTCTTTCTTAACAAACATTTCCAACAATGTTGTTTGTTTCCAAAGATGAGTTGTCAAACTATGTAGAGGAAATAAGGAAACGTGTTAAATGTTCTTGTAGATGTTGAGCTGATCCTAAACCTAAACATTAGCGTCATCTAAATTCATTAGTCAGTCCTAGGTTCTGAGCCGAAGGTTTCATCAACGGAAGTCATAGCTTGAAACTACACAAAAAGATAAACAGCACACTTAGTGCAATGCTCAGTTCTTAGTAGCGAAATGTCAACAAGAGTACATTTTGCAAGAAAACCTTCTCTCTTCATCTTAATGTCTATTTCAAAGAGGGAGAAATGGTGATTTTAAAAAAAAATAAAGTTTTATTTTCTTAAAAGTAAAGTAAAGTTCCCATTTCAGACCTTGTGGTCTCAGAGGCGCCCAAGGATCCCGAAATTAAAAATTCCAGTCACCAGGATCCGAACCCGGGACCTCGGTTCGGAAGCCAAGCGCTTTACCGCTCAGCCGTCGCAACTCGCTTTATTTTCTTAACAGGTCAATACTATTTCTATAAGTAATAGATCTAGATGATGGTAAAACTTAAGACTTATAACCGTTCCACAATTGAAAGTGACATTGACTACCAGAGAGAGTAATATTTCGATTTGACCAAATGGCTGAGGGAACGTTAAGACATAATAACAAGCGTTGTTTTAAATGTCCTACTGTCAGACATCGCAATTCACTTCTCACTTCTGTCAGGGTGCAAAGAATAAATTCAAATAGAATAGCCCACTTATCTCATTCGTTTCACAAGTTTAAGAAATATACTCACTTCAATGGCAGGGATAAACTATTGACAAATTTTCCCTCAATTACAAAGCTTAGATCAACCCTGCCTGTCTGTACAATTTTTGTACACGTTATTTCTCCCACGCTCATTCTCGGATCAATTTGAAAATGTACACAATTATTTATTGTACCTCACAAAACATGAATCAATTTAAAAAATTAACCTGTTAGTTAATTAATTATTGGTAATTTATTATTTTGTTTGTTATTTAAAAAAGGAAATAAATGCTACCTATTGATATTTGTGGTTGAATCTGTGGAGCTATATCCCTTTTTTTTATTTATTGCACATGTTTTTCTCCACTTCCTTTCACGACTCAAGTAGAAATTGTGCACAATTGTTTATAGTCGATGACAATACATGAATCACTAAATTAAATTTAAAAATTAGTTAATCAATCAGCGATAATTAATTATTTTGTTGTATGTAAACAGGGAGCTTTTTCCTGCCATATTGAGATATGGCAGTGATTTTGCGTTTCTTTCCCTTTTTTTGTGAAAGATTTTTAAAAATATATTTTCCTTGTTGTGTATGGTCTAAGACCAGTGCTCGGCAGCTGTGGTACACATGAATGCGCCTGACTACTTTTGTCTGCAAGCTTTTGATGAACAACACAACAACTGTGTCCTAACACCATGTTGGAAACATGATGGCCTTCTTATTGTCAAAGAAAACAAGAATAGTTTTCAATCAGTTATAAAATATCAGCTTTCAAAAGTATAAAAATAGACTGGATATAATATAAGAAATTACACTGCATGGAACTATTTAATGAAAATCATATTAAGAAATGTGATCCTTAGTGTAATTGCCTTTGTCTCACGTGACCTATACCCTAATGCACAGAATATCCAAAGACATAGACACCTATTTTTTGTTTCTCTTTTGGTTCTTGGCAGCTTCCCCCAGTTGTATCGCTGTTATACTAGCACACATATCTTCACAGACATCTGACATATTTCTGGTTAAAATGAACTTTGCTCTCTAACTTGACCTGTTCCATAAGTTAGCGGGGAAATATTTGATTACGTCAGTGGCACTAACTGTTTTAGAAATTTTAAAGCACGCTGGTATTTTTTACATTCTCCTAGTCCGTAAGCCAGAAGTAAAAGCTAAAACTAGACCGCAATAAAAATGTAACACGAAGGTGTTGTAGGGTGATATGGGGATTTGTTTGTTCACACTGTGTGGGGGTGGGGGTTCGTTTACTTTTAGCTATTTCTTTTTCAAATTCTTGTAAGTCTATTTCGACCTACAATTCATGTCTTAAATTGGTGCATTCAATGACTAAAAACTCATGCTCACATATCGATATAGTCAGTCATATTCAGAGAATCATTGACTCGATAAAACTCGTAACTAGCCGTATAAGTAAGAAGAACTGAGAAATACCTGAATATGAATACTAACTAATTCGTTTGAAATGTTGGAATAGCGAAGGGAATACACTGGAATAAGATCTCATTGAATCTAAAATTACGAGCACTTCTAGATTCAGTTCGAAAATATCTACCAACTTGAGAATTTGGAAATATTATTGGTGGGCCGACTTCTGGATTTGTCGATACCAAGCAAATAGTAAAAAGAAAGAAGAACATTATTGCGTGGCACGAGCTCTCAAAAGACTTCAATAATGCCCTCACGTGTAATAAAACTCACTGACAGATTGTAGTCTGAGAAAAATTAGTGACACCTTCACGAAATTACCAGTTAAGAAAAATAGACATGATAACAAACATTGGTGAACATTACTGTGACATTACGATACATACCATACACTACTGAGTCATACAAGTTTGTTTGTTTTTTTACTACACAGTCAAATAAGTTCTTTTTATTGATCATTTCTAACAAACATTTTCATGTTGAATATGAATCAAAATGTTTACCAAAATATTGTATAAATATACTAGTCCCTATAATTCGTTGTATAACTGCTTCCCTTTAACCAATGAAGATAAAGCTGAGGTAGCCAGATTTTATATTTATGTTTCTATATTATATTCAGTTTACATGCCAATAGTGAAGGACATGCTTTTTCACATGAGTGTTATGGTAATTTAACCAAAAACAAATCAGTGCAATGATAAAACTGTATAGGTTTAGAAACCTTACAAAATAATGGCCAAAATAATTATAGTGCGCCTTCTCCTTGTCACAACCTTATTAGTATCTGTGATTTAAGACGAAGTTATTGTTGACATTCTCAATTTAAAATATAATCCTGTGAATATATATATGTGTGTGTGTATAGGCTCATTACCTAATAATGACATTTGGGATGACGAATAATTTAAAATACACAATAGGTGGCGGCCCCTGCTTTCACATGCTATCTTTGTCCTCTGTTAGGACAGATGATTCACTTAGATTGTGCTGATAGATGCTAACATAACTTATAAACTTCAGGATCATTGTGTGAGCAGTGAACACCTGTTGGTACTCAGCTTCGTTCTCTCTCTCTCTCTCTCTCTCTCTCTCTCTCTTTCTCTCTTTTTCGGTCTCGGTGGTCTCTCTCTTTCAGAAACACAAACCTCTGTGTAAAGAGTTATCAGCCTGTGAATCGCGTATTCCTGTTGTATTGAGGACAACAGTGCAGTCATTTAACGACTTGGCTTTGTCTCACTCTTTTATTACCCCCCACCATCTTGCCATCAAGCCTCTAACATTCACATACACACGACATTAGATAGCACCTAAGGGATTTGACCTAGGAGCCACTGTAACGACATATCATGTCCCTAAACTCGTTCAGATAGCATCATGTTTTGACTTCCTTAATTTGTACTGATTTTTATTTTAAAATTATAGAATCATTTGCTTACCCTAAATATCAAATAAATATTCATTCTTAGAGAGTAACATATATAATGTAATTCTTGAAAGGTTTCCTGGTTCGTTTTTGAGATGTATCGAAACTTTGTTCATCATTATTATTGTCAATTTTACAGCTAACAGCTGCTGTAAGAAGGAAGCGATACGATTGGTTAAATCTAGTTTCCCTTTCAGCATAGTTGAGGGAAGTGACGTTTGCCTAAGCTAAAAACAAAATCTCGAAGAACCCCGTTATTTGAGATGTCAAGAATTTACTGACTAAGTTATTAAATATAAATGTTTCTAAGCTTTTAAATCAAAAATGGTAAAATGTTTACAATTACAACTTTTTACGCAGAATTTAAATATGCTAAAAACTCAAATTTGAAAAACCATCGATAGCAAACTCCAGGGCCGAGAGTGAAGACAAAGGTGCAGATGAAAGAATGACTATGTTTCTGTAAGCTTGATAAAGTTCAGATTGAAGTGACTGCTTGTACACGTTGACTAGACATGCCAGGCTGTACATCCTTCAGTGATTGCTGTCTACTTACTCAAGTCAAGGCGGAACTGATGATCTGGTGCTCGTTAGCTCCAGTATTACCTGCCAATTAGAATGAGCCGCCGGTCTCGAGTCCATGTAAATCGATCACAGCTCGTCTGGCACTCATTAAGTTTCATGAATGGGCCTTGTGAAATGATGACACGGGTGGATCATTGAATGGGCCTAAAAATATGATGATTTTATTGGATGACCACACGGGTGGATCATTGAATGGGCCTAAAAATATGATGATTTTATTGGATGACCACACGGGTGGATCATTGAATGGGCCTAAAAATATGATGATTTTATTGGATGACCACACGGGTGGATCATTGAATGGGCCTAAAAATATGATGATTTTATTGGATGACCACACGGGTGGATCATTGAATGGGCCTAAAAATATGATGATTGTATTGGATGACCACACGGATGGATCATTGAATGGGCCTAAAAATATGATGATTTTATTGGATAACCAAGCGTGTGGATCATTGAATGAGCCTTGGAAAATGATTATTTTTTGGATGACCACGTGTGGATCATTAAATAGGCCATGAAAAATAATGATCTGATTGGATTACTACAGGGTGGATGATTAAATGGGCCTTAGGAAATGGTAATTTTAATTGTATGACCACGTGTGTATCATTGAATGACACTTAGTATGTGCCAAACGAGCTGGGGCCTTGGGAAATAATGATCTAATTGGATGACTACACAGGTGGATGATTAAATGGGCCTTGGGAAATGATGATCTAATTGGATGACTACACAGGTGGATGATTAAATGGGCCTTGGGAAATGATGATCTAGTTGGATGACTTCACTGGTGGATGATTAAATGGGCCTTGGAGAATGATGATTTTATTGGATGACTTCACGGGTGGATGATTAAATGGGCCTTGGGAAATGATGATCTAATTGGATGACTACACAGGTGGATGATTAAATGGGCCTTGGGAAATGATGATCTAATTGGATGACTACACAGGTGGTTTGATCGAGGGGAGAGGTCTACACTTGATTGTTCCGTTCCTTAAAGGAAGTCCCAATGAATGTTCAGGTTTGTGAGAGTCTACTCTGCTCAGAAGACAAAATGATTGCTTATTCGCCACTTAAGTCCGACTACTTTGTTTAGTAGAAAAAGAAATACCTTTCCTGCACCTAAGTTACAAACTCGTCTTGCTACTCGTCCCTTAAGTCAACCTTCATTCAACCGTTGTATAGGTCTATTCCAACTTATAACAACCCAAAAAATACCTTGAATTATCTTCGATTCTTCTTCGTTTTCATTTTTTTTTCTTCCTGTGAATGTTGGGCCAAGTTCTTCAATCAATATGGTTGTAAAAACTATCGCCTACCTGGGATAATAAAACTATCATCTAGCTGGGGGAATAGGCAACGATTATGGAGAGTATAGATTTGCACTGTAAACCTTGTGTTAAGACTACATGTTTAGTCGTGCTAGTTTTAATTGTTTAGAAAGCCTGTGCTTTTCATTACTAAGGAATGTGTTTGTAATTTCATATAGACTTATCACTGGAAAAGTAATTTATAATACATGTCTACTATTATATTTTTTTTTAAAAAAAGCTTATATCAACTCACTATGTCCGTCTCTGTCTGTCTGTCTTGTCAAAAGTGTGTACACGTTATCTCTCCCACACCCATTCTCGGATCAAGTGGAAATTTCGCACAATTATCTATTGGTATAGACAAGACATGAATCAATTTTTTTTTTAAAGTAACCAATTAGACAATTAATTACTCGTAATTGGTATGAATAGTTTTGTATAATGTTTCTTATTTCTCTCTAGTTCATTCTAAGTGGTTCCTATTCATGATGAGCAACGTGTTTTCAAACCGCTAGTCAGTCTGTGTACTGTGACACTCAGGTGGCGGCTGGTCTCCAGATTATCTGTAGGTATACGTGGCTCTCACCCACAGTAAAGGGTTTCCTCTGGATCGAACTAATACACAATGTGAAAACATGAAAAGCGCTGCTGTCGTTGAAGTGATGCTCGTGGGTATGACCTTGTAGCACCTTTTTTTTTTCTTCTTCTCCCTTCCTAATCCCCCTCGCACACACGTCACGTGTTTCATTGTACCAACCTGAACAGTTTCATCGAACATTCTGTTCTGGTCCCAGGGGAAATGAATATGTCCATTCTTCGAAATAACTAGATTCCCTTCCGCTCAGAAGACGAGTGAATAACTTCTTCCAATGTTTCACTCACTACTTGCCTGGTTTTATTTAGTTCAAGTCAATCTCTCAACAACTTGCTGGAGAGTTTCAACAGGCTTTGCCAGCTTGTGTTGTCATGGCAACTGTGTAATACTTGGCTGTTTAGTCTCCTCTCTGTGCTGTCATTTACCTGCAACCAACTGGCTTGTAACATGAGCAAAAGTTCGTTGCATTTTTAACTTGTAAAGATTTCATTTCAGTTTTAACTTTGTAAAAGTAAAAAAAAAAATTACCTGAAATATTTGAAATTGCTAAAGATTGTTTACATTATTTCAAAATGTTAGATTGTAATGATAAAAGTATTTTACAGCCTATATATTTTCCCATTGGTAAACTGCTACTTTAAAATCTACTATTCGATGAGTTTGAAAATAATATTAGTTTGTAATGAGCTGCATAAGTGTATGGCTTAGTCCAGTTTGATACGAGTTTTTTCAATCAGACAAAAGATAATCAGTTTTCAGTTCAATCAACATGGCGTAATGGCAGGTTTTTCTTTTTTTTTTTTTATGTTCAGGACTATGTTTTTAATAAATACTTTTTTTTCTGAAAAAAAAAGTCGCGTGTTTGTTTGTTTGCAGGTAGTGTCCAAAAATTTTTATTATTTTTAGTTAAAAAAAAAGTTTCTTTTAAAACATGAATAGACGAAGAAATCTTTGAAATTTTGAATCAACTGTTGTACATTATGTCAAAATCGTGCTCGTTGAATACGTTGTCAAAGAATTTAAAAAGTCAACACGTCGCGTGTAAGAATTTAAAAATCCACAATAGATACCAGTCACACACACATAGCTAATAGATTTGAAAGTGTGAATTAAAACGGAGATCTTTTGTTCTCATGCCAGTGTGTGGGTGAACCTATGACGTCACCTGCCTTCTGAGATAGCTAACGACGCTGTTCCATGCCTGTTCGCTATCTCTTGACTTGATCACAGTTTCTGTCAGGTTTACGCTGTGAGTAAGATCTACTAACATGCTTTCGGCTCTACTGATGATCTCGGAGTCAGAAACTTGGCAACGCTTTACAAGCTTGTCACGATTTGAGATGCTGAGATTCTCCTTGGGGACATTTACATAACGAACCTTTTTCCCAGCTGTTAATTAAAGTGAATATGAGTTTTTCTTTTTATGGTGTTTGATGATGGCTTTTCCTTTTTCCTTAGATTCTTTTTTTAGATTTCTACTTTGCTGTTTATTTTGTTTAATTAAACTTTCACTAGTAATTATCGTGGTAATTAATTAATTATTGGCACCTCAAACGATGACCATTGTCGTAGAAAACTTTTTGTTAGAACAGTGATGAACAATGGTAATCAATAACTCTTTCACACACACACATGAACACTTATGTCGTTGTGTGTGTGTGTGTGGGTATACTTAAGAAAGACGCCTTTCAATGCTTTCCATCGTTTATGTGTGTGTTTCAGGGTTTTCCCTTTCATGACCTCATCACTAGTCGTGTCATTGTTCCAGGACTTTCTCATAAGATAATGGCACCATTCTGCACAAACCATTATCTATCTTTCCTTCGTCCTCGTTAAAATTTCTTCTCTTCCGTACACAATTTGTCTCCAGCTATTGAATTTATAATTACACGGGGTTGGGGGGGGAGAAGAATCATCTTTCAACGCAGTGCAATTTCTACCAGGCTTGGGCTTACTTAGTGTCTGGACACATAGATCTCACCTGTTTCCCCATGAATAGTTTACAGCCTCTACATTTTTAATGAACGTTTTCTTAGATCAATCCCAGTACACTGTTCTGTTTGCTGTGGGCCAGACCATCGACATCTTGTCAGATGAAATGCTTTGGTAATGGGAAGTTGTGTGCTGTTTGGATTGGGTGCTGACGCCTTCAGCGTACAAAGCACCTTTTTGTGTGTCTTTATGTATTTGTGTTTGTCCACTATGATAAAGTGTATCCCGACAGTAGTTATACGTTTTTTTTTATTTCCTAGCTGACGAAAATTTCCCGGGAGATTGTTTGCTCGCATTCTTAGTGGAGACCTCGTCTGTCATGGCCAGCCTCCATACATCAATTCTGTCCATGGTATATTGTGTACAGTTGAATGAATCTGTTCTGGTCTTCAACAAACGATCAAATTATACAACCTCTTGAGTGTACTGTCAAACTAAATAACCATTCTTAGTCTACATGTGTTGTTGTTTTTTAATCTCTACCAAGTTATGGAATTTACGAAACATTCCAAATTTAGTTATATTCTGAACTTGACAATAACTTGGTAAAGTTTCGTATTTGAATCCTGTCAACTGAAACACTTTGAAAGAAGTTAATGATTTTTCAGACTAAGTCTGAGATTGAGGCATCCAGCGTGTTATGTGATTGGACCATAGCGCTCTGAGCATGCTATAAGCATTGAAGGTAGCGCTATATAAATGCTATAATTTATGTGTATTTATGTGTAAATTGACGTCGATGTCATTTGACCTTACTCTCACTCTTCAGATTTAAGTTTGTTTGTTGTTTGTTGAGTTCGTCTTTCTAAAACCTTTCAAAAAGAAAATTATAATAAATACAATAAATATAAGTCCTTTATGTGTGAGAATGTATCATATCAACTGTGAAAATGATTTATAGTTTAAAACTTCCATTCGTAATGAAATACGTTTTGTTGTTGTTGTTGTTTCTTTTAGAGGTAACGAGGATTATATTTGTTTATATCTCAGAAGTGAACGCGGCGACGTGTTTGGAGATGTTCGCATTCGTTGCTACTTTACTTTCTAAGTTACTTTTAGCAAGATGTTGAACATTTTGTTGAATTGCTAGTAGATAAAGTATGTAATAAGATGCTCTAACAACAGAATGAATGACATACTAGACATTTAGGTCCGGTTTGAAACATCAATTGAACGTCTCTAAAAACATCTTTTCAATGCGCTTTCAACAAAACCTCAACGATCCTGTCTTCTTGTTTTGTTTGCATCACTCCTAGTGCCAGAGATCCTTTCTACTTTTCTGTCATTGAAAGACATACACATTGATGACTAGTCTATACTAATGACCAACTTACGTATTCCAAAAGCTACATTGTAACTTGCGGAAATGTCGTGTTCGTGCCTTACATTGGAAGTCTCCACATAATGTTCTCCTGCGCTTGAAACGCAAGTCGATAAGAGTTGTCTTTAGTGAAAGGAGTTGTCTTGTGCTTGATGGTGAGTCTCCAACGAAGGTTGTTCCAAGGCAGTGGATAATTTGTATGATGCCACTGAAGCAAGTCAAAAGTACTTAAGTGGGCGATATCTACTTGACAGGGTCATTATGTCATTAACTTGGGCTGTGTGTAAAGGTTAGCCGCCACAGGACATCACTGTTGAATTACTTTGCGGAGGGTAATTTGTATTGCGTCGTCTTTGGGACCGGTATCTTTTAAATGCATCTAGACTAGTGATGTGTAATAGCAATGGATTCTTTAAATAGTGCAGAATGGTTTGAAAGGGTTTATCTATATCAACTTACTTGTTCTTCGTACCTATTTAATGAGAAATGTTGTTTCTTTGTCTTAAAGGAAAGTCTTAATTGTTTTTAATTGAAATATATACAAAGTTAAGCATTTGTAAAAGTTTATGGCTACTGTTGATAGTAACAATGATAATTTAATCTATATTTTACATAGCGCTGTTAACGAATATTTAGGCTCGGGCGCTTTTAAAAAAAAAGTATACAGGAGAAGTGCCTGATCTGCACTTCGTGGTTCATCTCAATTTAGGATTACTAGTCTTAACCGTACAACATAATAATGAAAAGTCCAAAGAGTTGAGTCAAATACTCGAGGTATCTCCTTGGCATCCCCCCTCAATCGACCTGTCTGAATACTGCTCTGTCTGGTAGGGATCCAAGCAGTTGTAATTTGATACAGCCTTATTACTGATAGCTCGTATCCCAAGACGCTCTTGTTAGAGGCTAGACCAAAGGCGGTGCCCACTTCCCCATAGTCCTTCTCTGTACCACATCAGCGTGTCTGCCGAAAAAAAAATGCACTTAAGGAACGTTGTTTAGATAGTGACATTATTGTTTGGGCTTTCTTCCATCCTCGTCTATACAATGGACTCGGACTCTATTAGGGGATTCTGTTCTGCTTCTTATATTGGCCTAATTAGCTACTCGGACACCCGTTTCTAGCCTGGCGCCTCGTTGAGGCTGAGAAGCATTGCCCGGGATCTAAAGTTGTTTACAGCATGTCAGTTTGCAATATTTACGCGTTTAAATTTTTTTCAGCGGCTGTCTGTTCGTCCGTAAACTTTTTATTACTAGTTAGATCTATTTATTTTTTATTTTTGTTGCGTAAAACACTGTTTTGTAAGGTTTATCCTATTCCATCTTTGTTAAATCTAGTTTTGTTATGTTAAGCTGGCCTGTTGGCTTCAACTATTGAGACGATAAAAAAAGACTAATTCTCTTACGCCACCTCTAGTGTATGGCCCCACGGCAATATCCCCTACTTGATGTGTCACTGCTAGCGTGGAATATTTGGCCTTGCCACGTCCTATTGTGCCGGACACACAAAGGTTTTAAGCTTAATGCGATTACCATCACGAGCTGGCCGGCACGTGACGTGACAGATTGATAGTTTCAGATACTTGTCTGGGCCAGACCCGTGGATACTTATCGCTCGAGAGTGGCAACGGCGTTACTATTTTCACTTATCCTCCGTGAGTCGTGACTGTGCGCTACCTTCCATTGGCACGTGACCGTCGTTTCCCTCCCTTCTCAGTAGTTCTCAAGCCATACGAGCATGATGGAAGAGTAAAGATGTTACAAGAGAAACTGGCAGTTTTATCTTTTCATTTCATGCTTGGGTCTCTATAGGTTTGGAGAGAAGTCATTACACATTCACAGTCTCGGATGTTCGTTGCATGTCTATGTTTAAGTTAATTCATTACACTTTGATAGTCTCAGATGTTCATGTCTATGTTTAAGAGAATCAGATGTTCGTTACATGTCTATGTTTAAGAGAATCAGATGTTCGTGACATGTCTATGTTTAAGAGAATCAGATGTTCGTTACATGTCTATGTTTAAGAGAATCAGATGTTCGTTACATGTCTATGTTTAAGAGAATCAGATGTTCGTGACATGTCTATGTTTAAGTTCTTTAGATGGTTGTAGTTACGTTTCTATTTCTACACCCAGACCAATGTGTTTTTATGTCTTACTTTCTGTGTGAGTGTTGTGCACGTTAGGGTCAGAGTTGGATCCTTAGTATCCCGTCTCGTGAGCAGAGTCAGTGGAATGAGGAGCACATAAATATATTGATCTACAATTAGATCTAGATCTTGAATTAGATCTGGATCTACTCTAGGTCTATATTTTGAATAAACCATTTGATTGTCATTGTAAATTAGCTATCACTTTAGACTTAGCTTAGGCCATCTTAGGCATTTTTAACCTTAAACTATTTTAGACTAGACCTTTTAAAACTAAAATCAACAACAGTCATCATGAAATTGCTCTGGCTATTTATCCTAATAATTACTAAATACATACTAGCTGAACACAGAACTAGATCTACCTCAGTCAACACTAAACTTAAAAATGAAGCAACAGTCATAATCAATCATCACACTTTAGATCAATGCAACTTCAAAAATAACCTAACATACACATCAATAACATTAAAGAAGATTACCCATCACAAATGGAAGTTCTCAATCAGACACAGTAGAAATAAATACCTTTCACTGTTAATATTAATAGCAGGAGATGTAGAGTCAAATCCAGGGCCTAGATCTAAAGATAGATGCAACATCTGCAAAAAAGTATGCACCATGAAACAGAAAGCCATTCAATGTGACACATGCGATGAATGGTACCATGCATCATGTCTCCATATGAATACACCTGTGTATTATGCCTTAGGCAACAAAGATGCATCATGGCACTGTGTACCGTGTGGGTTACCTCAGTTTACATCAGGACTGTTTGATTCCTTTGATGCGGACACTTCTAACCCATACAACATCTTAAACACCATCCCAAAACCAACTCACCAACCACTAGCCAGATCCACTCCTGTTAAACCTAAATCTACTAAAATTAATACAACAGCCTCACTAAACAAACCTCCTAAAGAAGTAATACCAAAATACCTTAAAACCTTAGTAATAAATTTTCAAAGTATTAGGAACAAAACAGCAGACTTAGAAATTTTATTAGAATGTGAGAAACCAGACATAATTGCAGGAACAGAAACTTGGCTACATCCTGAAATTTATAATGCAGAAATTTTCAATAGTAATTATGAAATTTTTAGAAAAGATAGGGCTGATAATCATGGAGGAGTTCTTTTAGCAATAAAAAACACTCTTATAGCTGAAGAAATTACCTTACCTAACTCAAAAAACATAGAATCTACATTTTGTAAAATTAATACCACCTCAACATCCCTTATAATAGGCAGCATTTACAGACCACCAAATTCTAGTTTAGAATACATGCAGGAACTATGTAATCAGATTACTACACTTAAAGAGACAAATAAAAATGCA
The DNA here is from genome assembly GCA_036873155.1 of Biomphalaria sudanica. NCBI lineage: Eukaryota > Metazoa > Mollusca > Gastropoda > Planorbidae > Biomphalaria > Biomphalaria sudanica. Next base: position 389,047 of record JAZGLO010002981.1, read on the forward strand.
GTTTTTTGGATTATGGGTGACTTCAACCTACCTGATATAAATTGGAAAACACTAACCATAGATAAACACCAAAACCTTAAGGACATAAATGAGCTTTTCATAGAAACTTTACACAACCTAAGTTTAGATCAAATCATTAAAAAGCCAACTAGATTAAACAACACATTAGATCTCTTCTTAACCAACAGACCTGGATTAGTAGTTGATTATGATATTATCCCTGGTCTATCAGACCATGAGATCATAAAAATACACAGTCAGATAAAAGCAGTAGCCAATACAAAAACCAAAAGAAAAATCTTACTCTGGAATAAATGTAACCTAACACAACTACACCAAGCTGCATTAAACTTTCAACAAACATTCTTATTAGAAAAAGACATTAACCAACCAGTCGATGACCTCTGGAATTTCATTAAAAACCATCTTAAAAGCATTATAGAAAATCATATACCAACTAAATACACATCAAACAAAATAAATAAATGCTGGTTTAATAATAGACTAAAGAAGCTTTGTAAACAGAAGGAAAACCTATATAGAAAATTTAAAGAAACCAAGGCAGAAAGAGTTTACAAAAAGTATATAAAAATTAAACACCTAACCCAAAAAGTAAGCAGACAGCTGCAGAGTGAATACATAAACAATGTAATATCTAAAGATAACAACAAAAACCTATGGTCATACATTAAGTCTAAGAAAATGGAAACAACAGGCATAGCGCCATTAAAAGATGAACATAACATAATACATAATGATAATGAAACTAAAGCAAACATCCTAAACAAATACTTTGCATCAGCATTCTCAGCCCCAGGAGACAAAGACATATTTCTTAATTTGAACCAAGTAGACAACATAGAAGATTTAGTAGTACAAGAAAATGGAATTAAAAAACTATTAGCCAACACCAAACCAAATAAAGCGTCTGGACCTGATGGTATTCCAGCTAGATTACTCAAAGAACTAAGCAATGAGCTAGCCCCAGTGTTCAAAATACTCTTTCAGGCATCGCTTAACCAGGGCAGAGTACCAAAGAACTGGAAAGAAGCTAATGTCACCCCCCTATTTAAAAAAGGAGAAAAATCTGATCCAGGAAACTACAGACCAGTATCACTTACCAGCATCACATGTAAAATACTAGAACACATAATATGTAGCAACATCATAAACCACTTAGACAAACATAATGTCCTCACCCCATACCAACATGGCTTTAGGAAATATAGATCATGTGAAACCCAACTAATAGGACTAATTGATGATTTCTCAAAAGGTTTAGATAATAGTGAACAAATAGATGCTATCTTACTAGATTTTTCCAAGGCTTTTGACAAAGTTCACCACCATAGTTTGCTTAAAAAATTAAAATATTTCGGCATTAACGGTCCACTGCATCAGTGGATTAAAGATTTTCTGATAGGGAGAGAACAAACTGTAATAATAAATGGCTCTAAATCAACACCAATAACAGTAAACTCAGGTGTACCTCAAGGAACAGTCTTGGGTCCACTACTATTTTTAATTTACATAAATGATTTACCAAATTGCATTAGTTCAGGAACAAAAGTCAGATTATTTGCAGACGATTGCATAATATATAGAACAATAAAAACAAAACAAGACACAGATATTTTACAAAGAGAATTAGATGAATTACAGAAATGGGAATCAAATTGGAGCATGTCTTTCCACCCAGAAAAATGTCAGTTGTTAAGAGTAACAAAAAAACTAAAACAAATTAATTCCACTTATCTTATTCATGGCAAACCAGTAACACAGACTAAAAACTCAAAATACCTAGGTGTTATAATAAATGAAAAACTGTCATGGAATCCACATATTGATGAAACTATAAAAAAATCCAACAAAGCATTAGGGTTTATTAAAAGAAATTTCTATAAATCAAATAAGAACATAAAACTAAAATGTTATTTAACCTTGGTTAGGCCAATAATAGAATATGCATCCACCGTGTGGGACCCCTCAACTCAAGAAAACATTAAGAAACTGGAACAAACACAAAATAGAGCAGTGAGATTCATAACAAACGAATATTCACATTTGACTAGGGTAACACCATTAGTAAAATCACTAAATTTAGAAAGCCTTCAGGACAGAAGACTCAAAAGTAAAGTAGCAATTATACATAAAACACTGAACCATAATCTTCAAATACAAAAACAAAATTTAATAAAATACTCTGAAAGACACAAAAATAAAGGCACATTCCTCGTCCCATACGCTAGGACAAATTTGTACAAATACTCCTTCTTCCCTAGTGCTATTAGAGCATGGAATGGGTTGCCTGAGCTAGCCAGAAAAACCAGTGACTTGGCAGAATTTAAGTCATTGGTTAATATGCATGACTAGATGCATGACGCGTAGGACGTAATCATCTTCTTTTTTGAAGTAACGTCTGTATTATGTAAGATAAGATAAGACGTCATTCTTGCCGAAGACTCACTCGCACTGTTAAGGTCATTTTTTGGGGGGTTCTATCCAGGTTGAAGGTGTTTAACTTTTTAAACAGTCTAGTCTTATAGCTGCTGTTAGCATGATTAAGTTCTATCTTGTTTAGTTCCTGAACATCTTTGAGCAAACACAATGATTTGCAGTACTTGTAAAAAAAACATACTTTATAGATAATACATTTACACACACACACACGTCCTACAATGAAATAGAAGAAGTTTGTTGTTTAAATGTCTATAAATTGTTCAGTCTAATATGTGAATGAAACTTTGGAGATAATCGAGATGCTGCTACCATAGGGATGGAGTTCAAAAACAACATTTGTATCTGCTCTTCTGTTTAGCGCCTGTAGTCATCTTTGTTTTTTGGATGTGGGCCGGGGGGGGGGGGGGACTTATCTGGGAGAAGTTTTCCTCATCTTAGATTGAGTAGGGATTGGAACTCAAGCCCACTTGTTTGGTAGCCAAGCCGTTTTAGCCATTCAGTCACACTTCCGTCGTTGTATAGGCTCGAACTATAAACCGACGGTACATTTGGACTCCACAATCTAGCTTGGACATTGATTTAATCTGACTAGCTTATCTGGTGAAGTATTTCACTGGTGTCTTAGATGAAGAAGATTTTTATTGCTGGAAATGTAAAATTAATCAAGCACTACGCTAATCCGATTATAAGCAACCGAAAAAGAATTCGTGTTGTATTTTCTTAAACTTTGACAAGAAATAGAATGGACTGATGTTTAAATTGCAAAAGCGTGGCTAAAATTATTTTCTAATCGTTAATTATTCCCCCAATTGTTTGGTGGTCTTCAGAGTAAACAAAGGCAGAGAAGCTTTCAAACTATGAAAATAAAAAGAAGGGATTAATTGAATGCTATTGTTTTAGTGAACACAAATACGCTTGTTTTCAATTTAAAAAAACACTCTTGTTATCTAGTGAACACAAACACTCTGTTATTTAGTGAACACAAACACTCTTGTTATCTAGTGAACACGTACACAATTTCAGTAGAAACTATAAAAAAATGTATGCGAGTCGCTAGTACAAGGGTTAATTTTGTTGTTCTCATGAGTTATCCTTATTGTAACATTCATTTTAAAGGAAAGGATTCTTAGTCAATTATTTAAAAAGTGGAGAAAACAATTCTGTTAGTGAGAACTATTGACTTTATTAAATGTTTCCATTCAACCTTTACATCAATCACATGGACTAAATTAAAGTTAATCCACATTCAAGCCCTACCTCGAACCAAAATAAATGTTTCAATAGTTTAAAGTACCGTATCTGTTATTGTTTTTTTATAATCGTTGGTTAGTGTGTGTTTAACCTTATTGTATTTCTTGTGTAGTTTTGCATGTGTTGTTTTCATTCTAGGTACACATCACGGCATATCTCAAAAGCTTCTCGTCTTCCTAATAACCCAGTCATGCATTTCTCTTACAGGGCGAACTGACTGGAAGAAGCCAAGTGTCACTGTTGCTAACACACAAGCCCAATAACACTGCTTGAGCTTGTCCCATTGCATTGCGGCGTCCGTCAGGGCAGCAGCATCGACCAAGCAGCGGCGGCAGCCCAGACTTGCTAACTAATTGTAGCCTTGTCAGAAACACGCACGTAGACTTAAAGTGACCTGCGTCCGAAGGAGTGACCACAAACAAGCAATCGCTGCTCTATGTAGTAACTGATTGTGTAGAGACTTAGTTCCATGTTTTTTTATTTCCAATTGCTGGCACAGATTATTTGAACTTTTTTTTTTAAACACGTACACATTTACATATATGTCAATGATCTATTTGGTTATATACACATATATAGCCTAAACAGTTGTTGAACTTAGTGTTGTGTTGTTATACCCCCCACTCCTATACACTTTGCTGTATTGCAACTGTGGACGCATCTATTCTTGTATTAATAATATTCTTCTTCTCTGTTCCGCAATGTCTAACAAAAGCGATTCAGGCAGCGAAGACACAAGCCCTGTGAACGGTGGGTCAGGACAGTACGATGACGATGTCTGCCGTGATTACATGCGCAACGTTTGCACCCGTGGCAAGAGGTGTCGGTACAGACACCCTAACCTGGACGATCGCTCTGACCACTCCACCCGCCACGACCTGACCTTCTGTCACGACTACCAGAACAACGGCTGCAATCGTCCCAACTGCAAGTTTTTGCACTGCACACGTGACGAGGAAGAGTACTTTCACCGGACAGGACTGCTACCTTCTCGCCTGAACCATGCCATCGTTACTGGTGGCGGTCACTTGAAAATGGACGTGCCCTTGTGCCGGGATTATCTTAACGGAGACTGTAAGCGAGGCTCCAAGTGCAAGTACCGTCATGAGAATGAAAAGGGAGACTACGACCGCATGCATCACCACAGGCGCAACGACCGCCACTACGACTACGCTCCCCAGCTGAAGCGTCGTAGGGGGGACGATGAGTACGAGAGCATACGTTCCGGGATCAGTTTCTCTCTCCTGGAAGATGAAAACATTATGCTCAAGCGGAAGATTGAGGAACTGAAGAAACAGGTGTCAGATCTTACCGCCATTAACGAGGTCCTGCTGGACCAGAACGCACGTTATCGGATTAGCAAAGCGACAGCATCCCTTCATGTTCCTTCCAACCAAAATCTGCCAACAATGGCCTTGGGCGCTACCGTCAACCCTGGGCATGCGCAAGCCAGTATCAATCAGATGAACTCGGCGCTGACCCAGCAAGTGGCGCTGAACAGCGACCTGGCCACTCAGCATGCCATCGCTGCCCAACGTATGGCGGCGGCGGTCGCCCAGTCTCGGGCCCCACAGTCCGCCATGGGGGTGAGTCCATCCGTCACACTGACCCAGAACGTAGCCAGCGCCCTGGCCCTGACACAGAGCAACATGTCCGTGTCCATGGCTTCCATGCCGCAGCTTCACGTGGCGCATTCTCTGACCCAGAACCTTGGCGCTCCTTCCACTACGTTAGTGTCCTACCCTATCATGTCTCACAGCATGCGCTCGGCTGTAGAACCAAGTAGTCTAACGCATTAGATTCACCCCACTAGCGCTATACATGGACAGTAAGTATCTTCTTTTATTAACCAGGTCTTAACATCGCCTTCTTTTCATTTGGCAATCTAGGAATTTCAATCGAGCGCGAAACTGTGGTTTTATAAAAGCCACCAACGGAAAATTCCAATCGATACATTTAAAATGGTATAGTCAGAGTTTCTGGACATTTTTGAAAATACAAAATCTTGAAATTTCTAGATACCAAATTGAAAAGAGGACAGCACCAAGCTTCTCTATTTATACTTAAAAAGTAAATCGATAAGCCTCACTCCCCACCCTCTTTGAGCATTAATTTCAACAATTCTTTATTAATCATGCGCAACGTGTTCATTTTAATTTGTTCCATTTCATGTCAGCTTGAGATGTCAAACAAATCGGCTTACATTGAGTTTGAACTATCTCGATATTTGAATAGAGATAGTATTGCTATTCTGAAAAGCCCAAGATCTCCAAGTCACACTTTGAATGCAGTTTAATCCTTTCCACTCGTTTCATTTCATTCCGTGTTCTCTTTTTGTCTAATTTTTTTTTTTTTTTTTTTTTTCTTGGTTACATTCATTTTTAAAACTTAATACTAAATCAATTACGTAACTTTTACATAGTCATATATAAATGTTTACTGGCAAACCATTATACTTTATTCGCTAAAACGGCACGCTCTGTTAAAATTGTTATATCATCTTTTCGTAAGTTTTAGTGTAATGATGCTGAATTATTTCATTAGGTTTTGTTTCTCATGTTAGTAAATTGCTTTCATTATGACCCTCCAACCTCATCTTTTGTCACGGACTAAGCCTGAAGATTGACGCATCTTCTAACTGATGATCAGTGTAGATTTAAAACGTCTTGGCATTTGATATTGTCAAGAGTCAGTCCAGTTTTAAGGTTTTTTTGTTTTTTTTTTATGTTGTTTTTATAATGGCTTTTTAAAAAATTCAGAACTAATTACTGAAGCAGAATAGTATATCATAAACCGGAATGATTTTTTGTTTTAACTATTTCATGAAATATCTGATTATTTCTAGTTTCGTCTCCTCCATTTTAATGATGCTGAAATGTTGATTGTTTCAAATGTCATCATCTCAACTTTTCAAGCCATTGGAATGTTTTTATCAGCTGTGGACATTTTACGTGGTGTTGATTAGCCAGGAATAACTTATAGTTATATATTTTTAAAAAATAGGATACTGTCCTTCTTTGCACTACTTTTAGCATACAGGGAAACAAACACTTGCACAATACAAACAGATATATTTATCCGCTATAGAAAGAATTTACTTTTTAAAAAAAAATGAATTCTGGATGAAACGCAGCCTAAAGCCTGAGTTCTAATAGCAGACCTCCTAGAGACTGTCGAATGGGTTTTCTTTCATTTGGCCTTTGATGCTGTGAAATAAAGGGCGAGCCCATTAGAATTAGAAAGTCTTCAGTGTGTTTACTTTAAGATTGCTTTAGCAATGTTTCCTAAGACTTTGGTTTGAACCTGGACCACACTTGGCGTGTCTGATGGACCCTGGAACAGTTCCATCTAATACATGGACTTTGATTTTGATTACATTAACTCCTGAATGGTGTCGTGCGTTGAAATCAAAGCGTTGTAGTTTAGACAATTCCAGTGAATCTTCCTTTTTTTTTTTTTTTGAAACATGATTGTGAATACATTTAATACTGATGTAGGCTGCAGTCATTACTTTATGAAATGCTTTCATGTGGAATTTGAATTTCAAAGGCGTTGTTTAGTTTAAAAGAATCTTTGAAAACTTTTTTTTAATCCAAGTTTTCTGTTTCATTCTTACAACATAATAAGCCTTTATTATAGATTAAATTCTATAGCAACTGCTGTTACATTGAATGCAGAACTTTCTTTTTTTTTCCTTTCAGTGTTACTTCATTAGGTGATTGAATCGATAGCAGTCTGTTGGTCCTAAGCTAGTCTTTGATTGTAGAGTTGGCATTAGATTGGATACACTATCTTGTTAAGGCGGCATTTGAAATGAAATAAATTGAACAATTAAATAACACGAACGAAGAAGTCGCTGGTTAGAAAGAAATAGTTCACTAACAGATGTCAGAACAAACAAAAAAAACAGTTCTGTACAGCTCCTCCTTCAACAGCCCGTCCCCCATTCACATGTCAATAAAATCGATTCGTGTTAAAGCGATGAAATCTATCACTCAGTGACATTGCTGTTTAAACTAGACTTCCACTAGTGTCTGTTTTCTTGAGTTGCAATTGGAATGTATGCACTACGGGGGTGTTTTTGTTTTCTTTTTTTTTTTTTTTTTTTTAATTGTGAAATTTGTTAATTGTTTATATTTGTGACTGAAGGCATGCGCATAGCATGAGCGTGCTGTGATAGGGTTGACCTATGATGTTATTTGTAACTCCAAAACACTTACAAACTAAAATAACGTCTTCTCGTAATGTAGTTTTTAAGAAAAAAATTTGGGAACATAGCTGTATAAATGTTCAAAGCCTGCATTATAGTCAACAAATTCTTACTTTAATTGGGTATATATATATACTTTAAAATAAATATGACATGCTGTTATTGATACTAGGTTGGTTGATTGTTTTTTTGCTATAGTCGCAGGGCATTAACGTCAATTAATTGTCACCGCACTTAGCAATCACTTACAATTAAAACGTAATAAAAAAAAATAAAACAGTCTTAGAACTCACTCCACACACACACACTCCACACATGCTCCACACACTCACACTCCACACATGCTCCACCTCACGGCTATCGTGGCCAACTAAAGTGTAGTTGTACGAAGGCTGTTTTGTTTTTTCCGAGTTGTCACATCGATAGCGACGGTCCCACGATTTCAGCAAAGCTCGAATCAATTTGCCTTCACAAGATTACAACGCCCCGAGGAAGTTGGATTGCAGAGTGCAATCGCCAGAGCCCCCACAAAACGTAAACAATGATTTCGTTTAGAGGATTCCTCCCTTCATCGCAGAGTGCCACCTCGGGGTCGTCCTATTTAGCCCCACGTTAATGGGACACGCCCTTATCCTGGATTTTGAATTCAAGGAAATCAGGCCCTTGATTCTAGATCTAAATCAAATCTGTCCTGAGAGTGAGGCACAGTTTCTCGTCCGTGCTGTGGGTGTCTGGCCAGTCTTTAATGATTTTTTAAGACCGTGATGATGTCAGAAATAATTGCTTTTGCAGTGATGGGCTTTCACGGAGATGGATGAAATGCCTGTCCATAGGAGGGGTTGGGGGGGGGGGAAGAAACACGATATTTTAATATGACTGTAACTGGACGAAGTGTACATGACTGGCTTGGTTCTTCGCGTAGACAACGACGACTGATCGATCGCGCATCGATTCCTTACGCCTGTGGGGATCACCAAGTTTAATGGATGTCCATAGTAGTTTCCTTGGCCAGTGCTGACCCGCCGACAGATGCAAATGACTGCTGTGCACTTCATCAAAAGTAGCGAGATCTCCTGACAGTCACAACAACACTAAAATAAATGCTTCTAAATCTGGGCTGACATTCGATGATGTGTGGAAAGTCTCGGTTAACACTTCCCACGTCTCGCATACTCTCTCTCTGGATGCTAGTCCTTGTGTACTTTTACTTTGGTGTACCAGCTACTTCATATAAAGGTTAAATCGAGATTTTTTTTTTAATATGTTTGGGAAAAAGTGTTGTCATATTTTGGAATCATCTACATTACTTGTGAAGAACAATATCGTACCTTATACTTTTTGTGACTGCAAATGCCTTGTGACCTGTTCTCATCCACTGGTGAGAAGGACAACAGTTCTCTTGGTAAGCGCTATTTCGTTTAAAATTCAATAACCTTTGTGGATTTCTTTGCTATAAACCTGCAAAGCAGCAGATATTCATTTTGGTTCATCTTGGAAGATTTCTGTAGTTTTCCTTTCAACCATTCACACTAGCCACTGTTTCCAGATCTACTCGAGGACGTAATCAAACTGCCTATGACGTACAAGAAACATATTTTATTTACTGCTTTTCTGTCATGACATAGGGCTTCATGTTCAACTTGAATGGAATGAGCATTCTACATCGGTGCGAATGAAGACAAGATACTTCGGTTTGAATCAAAGCAAAGCCTATATTCTTTATTCACCTAACAATAATAATCAAAATGAACTTATAACAAATGTGTTACAACAAAACACAGTCGATCGTATCAGTAAATAGACTGAGAAGTAGGTCAAGTATTTGTAGATTAAACACCGTCCTCTGATCTGATACATGACTCAGCCTCAAAACACCAATGTTTTTGCTTTTCTTTGTTTTTGTTTATAGTTTCAACGAACACACTATTGTATAAATTCTGTTGATTGACTCTTGTATAACTTGTCTTAAAGCTTGGAACATAGCCCTAACTCTTATCACCATTCAATGGTTTGTACTGATAGATCCACTCTGTTTCTGTTGTTACTGATAACTTAGGTTTACCTTGGCCTATAAGCGCCTTGTCTCTAAACAGTTCGATCTTAATCTACCGCTTTGTAGGCATGAGTAAAAACGTCTTACACCAAAGAGTAGCAGTTTTCTTGGCACTCGCCTTGTTTTCTCTCATCACTGCGTTAGAGGGTGTCATGTTGCTCTCAGGCATTGTAGAGTTGTTTTTGTTTCGGTTTTTAACAATCTGCAACATTTTCTCATGTATTTATATGTACTTAAAGTAAAAGTGCTTAAGTTTGGGAGTGACCTGTAATGTTGAACGGCGATCTAGTTATGAAGGGAACTTTTTTTTTAATAACTTAGTTGTATAACATTTAGCACTTGAGCTATCAAAGGGATTGAGGGGTCGACTTGGCCTAAATTGTGCCGATGTGCCAAAAACCCAAAATGTCAAATTAATAAGAAACAACATTGAATAAGTTGTGTCCAGTATACGTACTTATTGTATTATATGTCAGTCTGTGTGCAGTGACCGTCTCATTGAATGCAATTTCTGTCTCATTGTGTGTCATATTGTCTGTCATCCTATTTGCTATGTCTTTCTCATTATGATTGTGTGCAATGTCTGTCATTTTGTGCGCAAAGTCTGTCTCATTCTGTGCAATGCCACAATGTTACCCTAGTTGTAGTGTTTGCCTTGTAATTGTGTAATTCCCCGCTTTTGAAATCTGAAACTATTGACACACTCTCAGTGTTCACTGATACATTCATGATACAGACATCGCGAATCCCGGCGCTGGATATTTCATTTAATGAGTTAAACTAGGTCACAGGCGTCACATTTGTACAATGATATTGTTTGTTATGATTCTTATCACGTAGCCTGGGATCAAACAACACTTGCAGCAACTATTTCTGAGACGTGACCAAGTGTAATGTAATACTTTTAGTGGCATCTAAACTGGTTCTTGTTGTAGTCCATCTCTGATCATGTTGACCAAGAAACTCGGATCCTTCAAGAAATGAGCACGTGCTCTCTATGTCAAGGTTGTACTTCTACTCTTGCTACAACAATGTTTCTCATTGATTCCCTAATGTATAGGTTAGCGTCATTCTATCCAAAGTCTGTAGTTCGCTCTTTGCCGGTAACATATACATTAAAAAAAAAACCTCGAGGACGTTAAAAAACCCCTCTTCAATATAAAACTAAAGCAAATAAGTCTCCAAATTCTATTAACGTAGCTAAGAGAGATTTTAAGTTTAAAACCCCTCTCCATATTGTTTTAAGTTAAAACCGCCTTCCGGATGGTTTTGAGTTAAAAACCACCCTTTTTCTAGGTCGCTGTTGTGGATGCAACTAACTTCTCAAAGTTTTTGTAATTAAATGTGTACAGAAGTCCAGTTGTTTTAAGTTTCGTATAAGTTTAACTATCTAGATATTTAATCACAAAACATTCCTTAGAATCAGGCTGAAAACTATATACTTGAAATTAAGCAATATACACTTATTTATTCCGATTTCAAATGGCTTTTGCAATAACTGACTTTTCTTGATTATTAAAGTTTACTAATGAAATCTTTTTTTTTTAATCTTTTCCAGAATGATGAGAATGTGGAGATCTGCGAGTTGGTGGCAAGTCCAAAAGAAGCTATGTCAGTTTGTACAACAATTAAGTTTGACTTGACAAAATACCGGAAACCAAAGTCTGTTGGGGGAAAGGGTCAATGATGATGTCCTTCACTAACTATGGTACTCTCAGTACTTCATAATCTCTAGGGAAAACAACCGGGAAAATCATTACCGGGAAAAACTCCGAGAGATAGCATTCCCAGATGTTTATGTCCTCTGAGCAGATTGCTACAGTATTTGGTCTCCAGATTGGCGAGAAGATGGGCTGGAGGGGGGTCAAGGGTCGGATTTCTTAGTTGTTTGAAATGAAATAGCTTCATATTCCTTTAAACGTATGCGCGCCATCTTGTTTTTTTTTTTGTCATTTCCTAAAGCTCATTAAGTGTATTGGAGTGAGCAACATCTAACTTAGTTTGGGGGTAACTTGCAAGAATGGAAAAAGTCTGTGGTCTCTGTGTGTTTACATGTGAGATCGATGAGCATCTTGAGTAGGATGAGATGGTGCTGGAGACCATACTGCCCTGGTGGGAGATGTAGAGATTCGAGTATAGCATGCTAGACTTCATCAAATTGTTGGTGTAGGATGCTAGACTCTACAAGATTGGGATAGATTGAAGTAGAAGATGAAAGCTTTGTGTATAGTTTGAGGGTGTATGAGGCTAGACTGTGGAAATAGCGGCACATTACAAAGTATTGTCATAGCAGTCTTTAGAAGTCAATTGTACAAACAGGATGTGGCATGGAGGTGGGTCTAAGTTGATCGCCATCTTTGCGACTTCTCTTATTTCACAAACAGCGTGAGGAAGTTGAGCGAAAATCTTTTTTTATTAATTTTATAATTGATTTTTTTTTTTTACTTTACTTTTTCAACTTTGTTAAAAATTTCTTTTTTTTCCCCCTACTATTCAGAACCAAATCAAAACTTGACATCTCTACAGATGCCAGTTTTATTTGTTATGTTAAAGGTTATCTTTTGTTTACTTTGTCTGCTTTGTATATATCCCTATCTGTTGATTTGATGCTTTGTTTTGTTTTGTTTTTATACATTATTGTTTTATGATTCCAGTGAGTTACACAATATACTGTGTAGCCTGAGTTGAGTAGGATGAGTAGAATCACATGTTTGACATGTGAGAGGGGGGGGGATGACAACTCAACAGACCAAATTTGTTTTCATCTAGTTTATTGCATCTGACCACTTCCTTGACAACGTATACATTCGAGTTAGGACTCTTGAGTTGTTTGGTTTCTTTAACAACAAGAAAGAAAAAAAAAATTAGAATGTTGGTGGGATTTCTGTTTACTAACCACACTATAAACATTGATTTGAGTACATTATGAAGTCCTAGTCTTGTCGGCTGTTGTATCAACCAGGTAGTTATAGTTGTTTAAAGTTGGAAGCACTACCTTGAGTTCATATAGTTTCACCATTACCCTAATAGAATCTGTTTTTAAACCACAGTTTCCTTACCGCTATTCACCACTCTAAAACTGTTTTTGTCAAATACATGTATTGTGCTCTGAATGGATTTACAAACCACTTCTAAGATAGAGCTGCTGAAGTGTCTAAAAGTGTCGGTTACTAAAGGGCTGAGAAGTGTCCAAGAAGCTCATTCTCTGAATGAAGCTGCACGTATGTTTCCAATCTCAGCCTGTAATGTCCCACCCATAAAGTGTTGACTGGAACGTAGGCACATCCAAGTCATTTGTCTTATAGACATTGGACAGTACGAAAGATATGCTCTAAACGGTCAAGTTCATACATGAAGAGAGCATGACCCTCTGACAGGTGCAGCCTTGTTCCACTACTGGTGAGGGACATGTTCTAACCACTGTTCTTTATTTATTCAACAGATTTCTACAAAATATTCCCAGTTGAAAAGAGACTTTTTTTTTATTTTGATGGTTTGCTAATTCCTGTCTCTAATGAATGAATAGCGTGAGTTCAACTCATTGTGGCGCTTCCTCGCTCATCACGAGATGTGCCAATGATTAAAAGATGCTAGTTGCATAATTTATTTCCATTAACAAACCGTTCAAGCAGCACTGTTTTTTTTTATTTGTTTTTTTTCCTCCCAAAGAATCGTGTTTCATTGCACTATAAACAAATGTCTAATACCTTTGAAATGACATCGTAAGTCCGGGTTACTTCAACATCATGTGACCGTCATTAAAAACAAAACCTGGATGTTTAGAACTTTTATCAAAGAACGTAGCAACACAACATTCATTGGCTTAGCACTTAGGCTTTCACTATTAGAATCATTTCAATAAGACAGATTTCATTCTTGTAAATATAGAGTTTGACATTATTAAGCACTGTCTCAGCGTACAGAATAGACTATATACATCTCGGTCCCATTGTCTTGGTGACATTGCTTTTTTTTTTTTTATAGTCAGTACTCTGCAGAGTTCAAGTGGTGATAGAGGTACATAATGTTGGCCTGTGTTTGTGTGTGGGTTGTCTGTCAATAACGTTTGTAGTGATATCAGTCTTGAAGTCTTGTATGTCCTATATTTGTTCCAAATGATATTCAATATATTTGTTAAGATGTATTTTAAAAGATTCGAACCAAGGTAGCTCAAGAAAAACAACACGGCGTTACCCTCAGCTCATGTTGGTAACACGCGTTGGTAAGTCTGTGATCGATACTCCCTAGTGAGTTGTTTTTTTTCCTTACTTGACCATTTTCTGTCAAAGTTGTCATGCTGGCTTTTGACCTGACTGGTCAACCCAACCACCTAGTGGTCAGACTGTTTTGTCTAACACTATCAAATGATGACTGATTGGCCGGACTTACACCCAGTGCGATCAATTCTGGTCTCACGGTGGACAGTAATGTATTGAGTTTTAAATAGCTTCTAACTGGCCAGGCCTTAGATCCAGTCTAATCAATCTTGTTCGAAAGACTAATTCTATTTTTTTCTTTTCCTCAAGACAAACTGAAATACAGTACTATACTTCTGAAGTGACTTTTTTTTTTGGTCATTTTCATGTCTCAAATTTTGTTGTTTTTTTATTATTTGTGTGTGTTCATTAGTTTCTCACAAGTTCATTCATATCACTGCAATATCCGTCACACCAAATGTTCCTTCAGTCTGTTCTCTCTGTCTCTACCATTACATACACTACTGACGACAATGAACAATAAAACATCAAGTCTATTGGATACAAAGTTTAATGTCCCTATGAGAACACCTGAGTGGTCCACTTTGTTAGGCATGTCTTGTATGTGCATAGAAGTTGTGTTCTGTTCCTTCTGACATTTTTACTGATAATACATAGGAAACAACTAACAAAAGTGTGTTTCATAAATGTGTCGTCGGAGTAACAAAATAATGTGCAACAAGAACAATGTAAATGTACAAATCTCACATCTTAGAAAGGTGAGAGGACTCTGTTGTTATTTATTTGTCTATCTCTGGTGAATTGATGACCTTAACATCATCTGCCCTATAGATCGCTAGATCTGAAGGGGGGGGGGGGAGAGAGACAATGAACATGATTATGAAGAGTTTCTTTGATTAGTTAACCCTTAAAACGCGTGTGATAGTTTAGCCTCTAAATTGTAATTAAAACAGCTCAGCATTTTAAGGGTTAAGCCTCGTTGTAGACATCACGTGGCTGATGCCATTTATTAGCTTCTTAAATTGTTTGAACGGTACGGGATGAAGGGAACAACTTGAAATCGCCGATGATGTCAGAACGGCGATACAACAAAATGTGACTTTTGTTTTCATTTGTTCTGCAACTTTGAAATCTTTGTAGATCTTGTTTTCAGGTGTGTTCGTTCGTATTAAGTATTCGTGATAAAACTACTAGTATATTAACTTCACTTTGTGTAGTTGTGGATGGGATTTTACAACATATATATATATATAAAGAAATATGTTCTTCAATTGTTTATATCTTTTAAAATGTTTGACATAATATAATCTTATGTATTCATCCCTAATCCCATGTGATGAGCCTATCAATGGATTCAGCTCTGTTGTACTCCAGTTAGTACAGTTTGACACTCACAGTTTACTGTTGGAATGATTTTGTTTGATTCTTATTTTTTGCTAAATCTTTCAACAGAACCTAATGATATTTTTTATACAATGTACTGATCAAGTCCATTTAAAAGAAAATGTCTTGTACTGAGAATTATATTTGTAAATAATCATGTCACATGATATTTGTTGTACCATGATACATTCTTTATCTCAAATTGTTAGTCACGAATAATTGATGATTTAATTATTTTTTTTTCCTTGGTGATTTAATATTTTATTGTGGAAATTAAAATTTTACTTTTCAAAACAGTCTTTACTTGTTTTGGTGTTGTTTTTCAGTGAAATGTTTTGTTTTTGTTTAGTTGTTGTTGTTTTTTTGCAGGCGAATTTGTGCTTGTTATAATCAATTAGTTTAAGGTCAAGTTAAAAGGATTCTAGTTTCAATGTGTATGTCCATGGGTCCAATAGTGACAAGAGTGAAACTTCATGTTGAGAACTAGAGATTGTTTACTTTAGGCTTTTTATGTTTTCTCTACTGGGTCTTCAACAACAATTATCAAATACATCTTTCTCTCTAACTCCCAAATAAAGAAAAAAAAAATTCTTGATCATTTTTAGCGGCCCTCGAAAAGGGAAAAGACGCTATTAGTTTTGTGAATGTCAGTCCGTCCCGTTTAGATCTCGTAAACTAGAAAAAAAAAATAGTGAAAATCAGACATCATACTATTTTACACCATTCAAAGTTCTGAAAGCGAAAAATCTAATTTTTAAATCACTTATGTAAGCAGTTTTTTATCAAAAATACACCACTTACAGAAGTATTTGCTATATTAATTGTAACAGTCACTAAATGTCCGTAGTACGGGAGATTACTATATACCATATTTTTAACACATTTCTGCAAACGGATTTAGAATTTTTGTCAAAACAATATTTTTATTTCTATTTGCAAGTTATGTAAGTTCTGTTACACAATATTTACTCACAAAAATCTATTTAGTATGCATACAGGTTAGACATAATTTAAAACCATTAATAAGTAGTTTTTCATATTATCGCATGCACTGCGGCATAGGGGTATAGTACAGAATCACCTATCCTTTGGTCTGTGGACCGATGGGGCACCACACAAGATCCGTCAACCTTCTTTCTCCATTCTTCTCTGTCATTCGTCTAAGATAGAATTTCATTTTGATGTTCTTTCTGAAAATATTGAAACCTGCCTGGGTGGACCACTTCGGGGGCCGATTTTGAGTTTGTGTCCCCACATAAAATGTCTTTGTAACCTTGTTTTTACTTAAAGTCTTGTGACTTTCAAGTCTTTAGTTTCCTGGAGACGAGTGTCTTCACAAAAACCTGATTGAGCTAACCAACTGTCGTAGAATGAATGGCTTGTTAATTTAGGGTCATGCCTTAGTTTTTTAGTTGTTTTTTTAAAGTAATCGAGTTCCAATGAATAGGTATCGCGGAATAAACTCTAGAGTCTAATATCGCCTATTGACTACTGACGTGGTTTTAATGTCTGACTGATATTGGTAACTAAAGTATGGCTCTGGTCGTGTGCGATACACACAGATGTCACGATGGTCCAAAGTTTGAACCCTGCCTGCTGCTATGTGATGCCATCTTGCAGGGCGTAGGGACCTTCATTTCTGGAAGAACTTCCACAACTTAGTAACAACAAAGTACAAAAAAACAACAACTTAGTAGCCGTAAATATAACTGGAAACAAAATAACTTTTAATTATATTAGTAATACCACTAAAAATACTTACGGATTGAAATGCTACACCGTCAGAGAGAAACTTGGTTTCTATCAAAAACTTGCTTAATAAAAAAAAAACGGTTTTCTTTACGACGTCGATAGGTGATTGAAGGAAAGTGTAGAGGGTGGGGAAATTTCAATGGGTTTTATATTCCCATCAAGTTTGTGTAGCAAATACATTGATCGTGGATTTCTGAGCAGTAGGTCAAACTCAATTAATTCTTTTTTTTTTAATTAAGAATAACGTTTGTATTTTGAAATAATTTTTTTTTTATTTTAGAAGAGAAATTATCAATATTTTCAGTTGGTTTACCGGTACCACCAAACAGGTTTTCTCGCGTAAACTCAGAGACACAGCGAACCCTAAGGCTGAGACACGCTGATTTAAAACAATCTCGTCAAAGTCATAAAGTATCGAACTACCGTTGAAATTTAATCTGCAGACTCTTAGAAAAAAAATCTATCTTCACCTTTGTTAATAATCTTCTGCGTTTTTAATGATCTCTATTACAGTCTATTTAAAAATGGAATGTTTTTCATATGTAGCCAAAGAAAATTTGATTAACAGATTATAATGCTGAAACACAACAACAAAAAAATCCAAAAATGGATTTTCAGACTGGAAAAAAATGTGGCTAGAAAGAAATGGAAAACCTGGCTACCATCGAAAAACGGATTGAAGGTCACGCAGAAGCAACTTTGTCACGACATGGAGCCATTTGCTTTTATTGGCCTACCAAGCACAGTTGAAAAGATTTCCTTTAGATTTCTCAAATCTGTCAGAAGCTGCTTTTAATTCTGCGCAGTCAGTTAAGCGAGCTTCATGATGGTGGCAACTAATCCTGGTACATTCTAGATTGGGAAGATTATTAACAATGGTGAAGATAGATTTTTTTTCTAAGAGTTCGGCATATGATTTCTTTGATTTAGACCCGATCTCTATAACTGACTCCTAAAATCTATCTTAGCCATCTTCGATGAGCCACATTTAGTGTTTTTCAATTTCGGCAGAAGACTATTCACACTTTATTAATGGACCCAAGCCACTGGTAGAAATTTATTCGATAAATAGTATTCAAGAAAGTGTATGTATAAATTGTGAGTTATAGTCCCAAATTTATTTAACTAGAAAAATATCAGATTGAGTAAAGGTTGGGAAAAGGCGACTAAGAAAATATTATTTGAGTTTAGAACTCATCTCAATCATGACTCTTTTACTGAAAAATTTCGTTTGAATTCTAACTTTTCCAATGCAAAGTCTTTCTTAAAATAATTATGATAAATTCTTGTGAAAATACAAAAACTTTGTCTGGAAATGGGAGGAGCGGTAGAGTGAAAACGATTAATCCTCGCTCCTTTAATAATTTCTGCTAAAGAATTTCATTTAGCATTAAATAATAGGGGTGGGGCGACTCGATATAAGAATTTAATTTATAGTATATATAAATTATATTAGTTAAAGAGTTTTTAAATTTTGTAATTTCTTACCTATAATACAAAAATAAAAAGTATTGATTTGTCCGATGGGGGGAATGCGATTGCATGTATCGCCCCTCCCACCTGGTACAACCCTTTTTCATTTAAATTTACTAATGATCCCATTTGAGATTAGAGTGTGGTACGACATAATATACATGGGTTACATATCAATACGTAATTTATATTATATAGATATTTAAGTAATTTTGTTCACAAACTATGATTTTCCACAAAAATAGGACCTCTCCCCCCCTGCTCTCAGAGGGCTAGAGTGGGGAGGCAGTACATGCAATCGCCCTCCCCCCCCCCTACCCCACCGAATCGGCCAAAATACCAGAAAGGGAGCGAGGGTTTAGTTGGGAAGGGCAGTAGAGGTATTCGCCCCCCACCCCCCATCAATCGGCATACAGGGAAACACATAATATAAAGATCGGTTAAAATATCAATAACAATTTTAATTATATAGATATTTAATTGATTCTGTGATTTCTACAAATAAATTGGACCGCCCCCCCCCCGAGTAGAAAGTGTAGGGGGGGGGCGCGGGATAGATACCATCGCCCCCTCCCGACCTCACCAAATCGGCCAACATATTAGAGGGGGGAGCAAAATAATCTAAAAATAGGTTAAAATATAAATAATTAGTTCATATTTTTAACATAAGTGTCATGTACACAGTATCTATATTTAGCTAGTCAGCAGAACTTGAGCTACCTCGGGGAATTTTTCTATCATGCAACAGGATCATATTCAGAATAAATGTGATTGGTTTTGAAATATTAATTGTTGTACATTGAGCTGCATTTATTGGTTGGCCTTGCAGTGTAGAGTTGTTGGTCACGTGATTACGCTCTAGAGCCCGGGGAAGGTTCTAGATTGCGCCAGTCTTATATGGAACGTGTTAGAGAGAACATGTACTATAGTTTTGTATTAGAACTCAATTATATTATTGTGTAGATCAGTTATATTTATTCAAGTACATTTTCAAGTTCTGAATTAAAGTAATTGTTTTAGACGAAGAGAAGTTTCTCTATTGAATACAATAAAATACTTAGATCGACTTAGCGATTGGCAACTTCTAGATGATTCTCTTATCAACTGGCAACATTCTGAATGATCGTATTATCAACTAGATCTAGCTACTTTTATACGATCATCTTATTAAAAGACGATTTCAAGATCCTCGGCAATCACGATCATTGGTGGTGTGATATAGATCAAGATAATCTTCAACGTGACATCTATCATAGCATCTTCATAGATCTTGACATCTGACATCCACAATTGATGATTATGACAATAAGTAATAAATTTGTATACAAATTGTGTGAATTCTATAATAAAATTCGCCCGCCCCCCCCCCTGGATCCGCCAGTGGTACAGTAGTAGTTAGTTATACAAAGTCAAAAAAAAATAAAAAATTTTAACCTCACATAATTCATGTCTCTACAAACCCTGACTACACGCACCTCTTTGGTTCTTACAAATGTACGGACACACATAAGTATAGAGCTGCAAATACACAGACGACTTTAATTTAAAAAAAACAGGCAACAGACATACACACACATATTCACACAAACTCGCGCGCTTAAGCGCTTGTTTACTTGCGTTACATCATAGCGTAAACACCTTAGAATAATTCACTGAATCTTTAGAGGGCAGGGCGCACACTTGATCCAATGAACTGTTTCCTATTTATGATATACACTTGACCATGTGAGTAGCCACGTGCTCACTTATGCCGAAGTTGTGCCGACCTGTAGCTTACGTCAATCTGACACCAAAAACAAACGGAATAGTAATATAGGTATTGGCCTATTGGATCTCAGAATTTATCTCAAAAATAACCATTGTATAAAACGTTTGTCCGTAAAAATTTAATTTTATCAAACTCTAAGACCAGAACCTGAATTACTGACCAGAATTGCACAATCTAAAGCAGCCCTTGCAAAACTCAAAATAATCTGCACCGACAAAGGCGTAACCCTCGACACTAAAATAAGACTGATGAGTTCCCTGGTCATGGCCACATTCTTATATGCGTGCGAATGTTGGACGCTTACTGCAGATCTCGAGAGGGCAATCCTAGTTATGGTACTATGATGCTACAGAAAGATCACTTACAAAGACCGCATCACGAATGAAGAGACAAGAAACAGAATTAGTACAGCTATTGGACCCCACGATGAAAAAACTTAAACTCTATGGCCACATCGCAAGATCCACACGGCTCGCAAAGACCTTCCTTCAGGGAACAGTACCAGGAAGAAGAGGAAGACAAGAAAAAGCTATGGGTAGACTACAAGGCATGGACAGGCCTGTCAGTGAATGAAATTCTATTCAAGGCAAAGGACAGAGAGGAATGGAGAAAGACGGTTGACAGATCTTGTATGGTGCCCCATCGGTCCAACACACTAAATGATAGGGAAGGTGAAGGTAAAAGTTCAATTCTTTTTTAATTTTGAAGAAATTTTACGGAGTCTAGTAAGAGGAAGCTCTTCATTCTTCCATTTTATTTTATACAAGAAAAATATGCATATATATATTTATATAATAAGGCTTGTCTTCGAGTCTGAAGATTAATACGAAATGCAGTATTTCCCGTGGTACGCAGCCCAAGCTGTGACCTACACATTTTGCCACAACCAGGCAAGCATAATCATTGTCCGCCGGTGGTCGATTAAGAAAACTTTTTAAAAAATAAGACTGTGAGAGATCTTTGAATAGATCAATGAAACGGTGTCAGGTGTGACATATTGAAAGATCACTGCTGCCAACTAAATATTAAACATTCTGAAATCGAAAGAGTTCATCAGTCGGGTTTTAGAATGATAAAAAAGAGCTTAAAATTTTCAAAATATCTAACCATATCAATATCAATACCATAATAGCAAACAAATTCATGGCTCATCAATACCATAATAGCAAACTAATTCATGGCTCATCAATACCATAATAGCAAACAAATTGATGGCTCATCAATACCATAATAGCTAACCAATTCCTTGCCATAGATGCAATAATAGCTACAGATGACCGAAGTATAAAGAGACGTTAATGTTTCTTTCAGTATTTAGTTCTATACGTATGGTCTTTCTTTTCCCTAAACCCTACTGTAGACCAACAAGTACAACCGCCATAGCATTGTCTTTGCTCGTGGTGCTACGTACATCAATAGTTGAAATGAAACTGACTGTAAGCTAGAGGCTTACATCATCTATTACGTTTGAAGTACCTTATAATGAGGACCCGATAATACACGTCTCAAAGTATTTTTTTCCCAGCTTCTTTTCAGAGAGTATTGTTTTATTGTCTTAATACTGATACTGGAAAAAGAGAGATAACTCAAAGAAATAGCCTTTCAAAATACTCTTTATTAGAAGATTTTCTTCTGGAGTAAATTATTCATGATGTTTAAAACGATGTTTAACTCGCGTCTTCCCTCGAGTTGAATTCAATAAAGTAAAAGGTCAGACCACTAGTCCGTGTTGTTTTATTATTGTGCGTGAGAATGTTTTTAGATGTTGAATGCTTGAACTATGCTATGATAGATTTGTGTTGGCACTTGTTATCGATGTTGTTTAGCTGGTAATGTTGCCTTAAATGAAGGATGTCTCTAACATGAGCGTAGCCGGTGGAGTGGGGGTTCGAGCCCCACCAACCCGTAATGAAATCACAGCGGTTCCCCAGACCCCCTGGCTGGCAAGAGCGGGGGTGTCTACTGTCTTTCCACTACTTTCAGGAAGAACTTATTCTAGGGTACAATAAACGTCTTCCAAAAGAATGAAGGGTTGGAATGTAATAAAGATTAATGAAGTACACACATATATGTGTGTGTGTGTGGCAGGGGGGGCAGAAAAAATTCCCCCTAACCGCCCTTCCCCTCACTGAAAAAATCTTGGCTACGCCCATAATATTTAAATGTGATTAACAACTCTCTTTAAATAATTGAGACACTTGAATATACCTTTAAAAAAATGTCCCCAGTCCCCAAACAATATTAACAATATGATCATTTAGATGGATTAATTTCAATATAATGTGGTTAAATTCTGACAATTGAACAAGTGAGGGCTTGAGAGGCTCAAATCCTCTCTGCCAAAAGCCCAGGACAAAAACTATGCGATTGTGCGCAATGCAGAATTGTTTCAATTGCAGGCAATAGTACCAGGTTTTACTTTTCAGGGCGATTCGTCAAAACTGGAACAGTTCAAAAAGATTATGAGAGGATTCGTCTTCTTCCCCTCAACTGGCAGTCGAAGTTTGGCTTGAACCTTGCAAAGTAAGAATCGATGAGTCAATATTGCACTGGGCTATGAAAACTTGTTTAGGTTTAGGTAGTCTGCACCACAAGGAGACTCAAAGATGTTTTTTTTAGATTTGGTCCAACACCAGAACCATTTTTCTGCTTAATTATGGGGTGAAATGCCGTCTGATTTGACCTATCCGTTCATACATTGCTCCAAAGGAGGGAAAAAAAAGAGTTTGCAAAGTGCATAGAGGGAGACAATTTGGAAAGATAAATTCGGGGGCTAAAAGGAAGAAAATCTTATGTTATTATTATTATATATTATTATTAATATTATGTTTTCCAATAATATTTAAATGTCCCTTTAAACTTAAAAAAAAATACAAGTATTTAAATATTATATATATATATAAAGTGATAACTAAGAAAAAAGAAGAGTTACAAAGTTGTTTTAAAAACGAAAGTGACAGTGCTTCCCCAGGCATCCCTCCCAATATCTCTACAATCCTCCTACACTTTGGCTTTACTTTGAAGAGAAGCAAACGATCCAGTGGAAACTCTCTAAGCGCCCCCCTCCCACCCCACCCTTTTTTTTTTGGACTGCTTTTTTTTTTTTCTATCCCTTGAATATTTGTGTGTATAATGTCTAAAACATTTCTCTCCCTTTGTGACTGATACACAGGATGGGGAAACAAGGAGGTGGGGAATATATGTATACGTTAAACACATCCAAAAATAACATAAGTCATTTGATTGATACATCAATAATTAGATACAGAGAGTGTAATTTCTTCGAAGAGTCTTCCGAAGCGGGCATGTAATGCTGTGACACAGATGCACTTAATTCTAAGCCTATAGAAAACAAATGCATGAGGAAAGTAAAACAAAAGTAAGTTTAGGACGAGATGTGTCTATAAATGTTTCGTACAAGTTTAGGACGAGATGTGTCTATAAATGTTTCGTACACGTTTAGGACGAGATGTGTCTATAAATGTTTCAAACAAGCTTAGGACGAGATGTGTCTATAAATGTTTCGTACAAGTTTAGGACGAGATGTGTCTATAAATGTTTCGTACAAGTTTAGGACGAGATGTGTCTATAAATGTTTCAAACAAGTTAACGACGAGATGTGTCTATAAATGTTTCAAACAAGTTTAAGACGAGATGTGTCTATAAATGTTTCAAACAAGCTTAGGACAAGATGTGTCTATAAATGTTTCGTTCAAGTTTAGGACGAGATGTGTCTATAAATGTTTCGTTCAAGTTTAGGACGAGATGTGTCTATAAATGTTTCGTACAAGTTTAGGACGAGATGTGTCTATAAATGTTTCGTACAAGTTTAGGACGAGATGTGTCTATAAATGTTTCGTACAAGTTTAGGACGAGATGTGTCTATAAATGTTTCGTACAAGTTTAGGACGAGATGTGTCTATAAATGTTTCGTACAAGTTTAGGACGAGATGTGTCTATAAATGTTTCGTACAAGTTTAGGACGAGATGTGTCTATAAATGTTTCGTACAAGTTTAGGACGAGATGTGTCTATAAATGTTTCGTACAAGTTTAGGACGAGATGTGTCTATAAATGTTTCGTACAAGTTTAGGACGAGATGTGTCTATAAATGTTTCAAACAAGCTTAGGACGAGATGTGTCTATAAATGTTTCGTACAAGTTTAGGACGAGATGTGTCTATAAATGTTTCGTACAAGTTTAGGACGAGATGTGTCTATAAATGTTTCGTACAAGTTTAGGACGAGATGTGTCTATAAATGTTTCAAACAAGTTTAAGACGAGATGTGTCTATAAATGTTTCAAACAAGCTTAGGACGAGATGTGTCTATAAATGTTTCGTACAAGTTTAGGACGAGATGTGTCTATAAATGTTTCGTACAAGTTTAGGACGAGATGTGTCTATAAATGTTTCGTACAAGTTTAGGACGAGATGTGTCTATAAATGTTTCTAACAAGTTTAGGACGAGATGTGTCTATAAATGTTTCAAACAAGTTTAGGACGAGATGTGTCTATAAATGTTTCAAACAAGTTTAGGACGAGATGTGTCTATAAATGTTTCAAACAAGTTTAGGACGAGATGTGTCTATAAATGTTTCAAACAAGTTCAGGACGAGATGTGTCTATAAATGTTTCGTACAAGTTTAGGACGAGATGTGACTATAAATGTTTCGTACAAGTTTAGGACGAGATGTGTCTATAAATGTTTCGTACAGGTTTAGGACGAGATGTGTCTATAAATATTTCGTACAAGTTTAGGACGAGATGTGTCTATAAATGTTTCAAACAAGTTTAGGACGAGATGTGTCTATAAATGTTTCTTACAGGTTTAGGACGAGATGTGTCTATAAATGTTTCGTACAAGTTTAGGACGAGATGTGTCTATAAATGTTTCGTACAAGTTTCCTATGCTGCTGGACAATACAATGATTTCTTCCTATTCTATACCTTACAGCCATCACCCAAACCTCCATGTTATGTAAGAGTCTCATGCCTGGCCCATTTAGGAATACTTTGGCTCGTGTTGGTCTCCTACTAAAAATATACAAGCTTCATCAATGTATTTGTTTAAATTATGCCAGAAATGATTTAAGCAAAAAGAAAAGCACATTGGAGATAAAAGCACTGTGTTGTTGTTTGCAGTTGTAACACTTGCATCGTATCATACAAGGTGTCATAGAATCTAAATATTTTTTTCCCTGACTTTTTAATTATTTTTAAGCTTCGTGCTCTCACCCCCACTGTTTCTTTTTTTTTTTTTTTCTTAATGTTTTAAACATTTTTTAAAATTACAAATGAATGAAGCCGGTGCTCTGTTTTGTTCCACAACTGCTTCATTTAATTATTTTTTTTAAATAAACAGCATTTGTGAGATTGTGCTACGAATATTGCTCAAAATGGTTTAATTTAATCATTTACATCTAGAATTAGCGCGGGTACTTTGAAAGTGCGGGGCCCACTGCCGTCGCATAGGTTGCATTGGTATGAGGCCGGCCCTGCGAAATAACGGCGTATGCTACGCCGTGGGTCGACTAGTGTAATAATAATAACATTAATAAATCTCCGTATCCTGTGGCATCAAGTCATTAGTCGAACTAACAATACAGCAGTATCGGAAACACTTTCGACACACTCAAGTTTCTACTCTTTGTATAGTCGGAGATAAGGTTGTAGTTGATTATAGTTTATAGTTCATAGTTTCTGATGGAGATAGGGTTGTAGTTGTTGATAGTTTGTAGTTCGTAGTTTCTGGCGGAGATCGGGTTGTAGTTGTTGATAGTTTGTAGTTCATAGTTTCTGATATTGTTTCTGAAAATAGTGAAACCTGCCTTTTTCTCTGCCTGAGCGACCACTTCGGTGGCCAATTTTGAGTTTGTGTTTCCACACAAACTGTCTTTGTAACTTCGTTTTTTAAATATAAATAGTTATCTGTATCTGCTAGTACCCTTAACTCGTAAATCTATATTCAATCGTAATGCATGCTGGAGCGTGAAAAATCTGGCACATCCTATAAACTGCTTTTTTTGGGGGTGAAAAACAAATTGATGAATGAATATCAATTGCCTCCACTTCAATCATTTTATTGTTAAAGTAGCTAAAGTAACGTAGTGCAGGTGCCGAGCGTATCCATGTTCCAAATCTAAGACATTTTAGAGTGTTTGAAAAATAAAATCTAATTCTTTGACAATGTGATAACCTTTAACAATATTATGACCAATAGCCAAAAGGGCTTTATAAGGCATATCATGATATCAGTAAAAGCTGTCAGTAGTTATAAATACCTTGGAGCTATTGCCTCAGATAAAGGAACCAAACCTGAACTACTGGCCAGAATTGCACAGTCCACAGCAGCAATTGTGAAACTCAAAACAATCTGGAAAGACAAGACAAGGCATAGCTCCGACACTAAAATCAGACTGGTCATGGCCACATTCTTATGTTTGCACATCTTTGAAGCTGATTGCAGAACTAAAGAAGAGGATCCTAGCAATTGAATCGAGATGCTTCAGAAAGATTCTAGGTATCACATACAAAGAGATTAGAAACAAGATTTATACAGCGATCTGACTTCCCCCCCCCCCAACCCGATGACCTGCTAACTACTATCAAAAAATGTAAACTAAAACTGTATGGCAATATCACAAGATCCTCATGATTTAGTAAATTTAATTAACAGGGCCTCTCTCTCTCTCTCTCTCTCTCTCTCTCTCTCTCTCTCTCTCTCTCTCTCTCTCTGTGGCATTTTACGTCTCGAGAGCCGATCTTTTCCCTTTGCAACTTCTTGTGTGACTAAAGAGGCCGATCCTTGATGCACAACTGTGGTCACAGGTTGGGCATATGTAATCACCAGGCGCCGTTGCATTTTCACCCTTGTTTCTGCTGCTGTTGTGAATGACATCTGCAATCCGTGACCCTTCCTTTATGCTCTCTCTCTCTCTCCACGTGGATCTATCCAGTGCAACTCTTTCCTAGCTGCTAGTGTGGATTATGAAGAGCTTATTTCATGTCGCGTTTGTATACATCCGTATACCATAAAAGTAGGCGACCAGCGACTCTCCTGCCTTCTGTTAGATCGCCATACAGAACGTCTTGTGGAAGTTGACCTTCTGGCATTCTATGAACGTGGCCAAGCTAGCTAAGTCGTCTGCTGCTGATAACACAGCGGATGTCCTGGCTATCTGCTCTTCCTAGCACTTCCTGATTGGTTATTTTATCTTGCCACCTTATGTTAAAGATCCGCCTTAGGCATCGGAGGTGGAAGACAATCAGCTTTTTTTCCTAGGGCCTACATGCGGAAATACCCGAGGGTGTATAGTCTGTTCAAGAAAAATATTTTCTAGTCCTCAAACCAAATTCAAATTCATTTTTTTTTTACTTTGAAAATTATAACGGTCAAACTAGAGTTTTCCGAGTGTGGCCAAAAAAAAAGAAAGATAAAAGAACAACTAGTAATTCTTTTCCCAACGATATAGGCCTACAACAACTGTCAAATTTCTAGAAAAAAAAAACGTTTGAGCCGTTTTCGAGAACCGCGTCCATCCAGGTTTTGCCAATTCCTAATAAGAGACTTGAATAGAGGTCTTGCAATAAGAAGCAACATTTAGTATGGCGATTACTTAATTCTTATATAATATTTAGCCTCTCACTCTAGCCTTTTTACGGATCTATCTGTGCCTCCTAGCCTTTAAGTAAAAATAGTGGCACGAGAAAATATTTATATATAAAAGGGAGGGGCGATTTTCGTTGCATTTTAAGCATTTTAATAATACAACACAAAATTAATATTTTTAAATAAATAAACCACGAATTCACATAAATGTGCATGTGGGCATTTCAATTTAAAACTCGGTTTCTTCTTAACCCAAGTTTGTCTTGCATATTTGTTTACCTCAGGCTTTTAGTTTTGAAAAAAAACTCGGGTCGCTCGGGGTAAATAGATCTAGTCTTGCTACAAAACTAGGACATGAACTTAGCTCAGGTCACATAAAAGTAGAATCATTCTTGCGAGATATTCATACGCAAATCAATATTTTTATATAAACATAAATTAAATTTTATAGCAAAATCTTCTGTCTTTGTATTGTCAATAACATTGTTTATTAAATATAAATTTGAAATTGTTGAGAAATTATTTTTAAGTAAAATCTCTAATGAAAAATTAAAAAGAACTCATTAGTTTAGCGTTTTAACTTGATATAATGTGATAAGGTTGTTTACCAATAAATCCTTAACCCGGCTGTTCTTTGTGTGCTGATTGCGAGTATTTTCGTCTAGTTGTGAGGTAATTTTGTTACTAATAATCAAACAGCATTCTTATACATTTAGCTTAAAAGTTTCCATAATGATTGAAATTATGTACTGATAGTTTTGGCCACTGAAAAGCTACATAATATGCTAATTTCTCAGAAATTCTGTTTCTGCTTATTATTGGCAAATTGCACAACATTCAATAACAACAAAAAACAAAATTCGGTTACGACCAAGACCAAGTCACTAAAACTAAAACAGTAGATATATCTAGATCCAGTGGCGTAGCTAGCCATGTGCGGGAGGTGCGGCTCGCACGGGGCATCAAGTGATGAGGGGCATCAAACTAAGGACAATTTAAACTTTGTCAGTAAAAACAACACATATTACTGTTATTACAAACACAGACTATTCTATCTATTAAAAGAAATTTCTATAAATCAAATAAGAACATAAAACTAAAATGTTATTTAACCTTGGTTAGGCCAATAATAGAATATGCATCCTCCATTTGGGACCCCTCAACTCAAGAAAACATTAAGAAACTGGAACAGACACAAAATAGAGCAGTGAGATTCATAACAAATGAATATTCACAATTGACTAGAGTAACACCATTAGTAAAATCACTAAATTTAGAAAGCCTTCAGGACAGAAGACTCAAAAGTAAAGTACCAATTATACATAAAACACTGAACCATAATCTTCAAATACAAAAAAAAAATTTAATAAAATACTCTGAAAGACACAAAGATAAAGGCACATTCCTCGTCCCATATGCTAGGACAAATTTGTACAAATACTCCTTCTTCCCTAGTGCTATTAGAGCATAGAGTGGGTTGCCTGAGCTAGCCAGGAAAACCAGTGACTTGGCAGAATTTAAGTCATTGGTTAATATGCATGCCTAAATGCATGACGCGTAGGACGTAATCATCTTCTTTTTTGAAGTAACGTCTGTATTATATAAGATAAGATATTCTTGCTAACCTTAAATATTAACTGAAGACTAGCCTGACTTGACTAAGTTTGTTTACATCTAGCCTGACTTGACTAGGTTTGTTTACATCTCTAAGTAGTCTAAAGGAAACGCGTAAACTTAAATATGAACTGAAGACTAGCCTGACTTGACTATAAAGGTTTGTTTACATCTCTAAAGGAAACACGTAAACTTAAATATGAACTGAAGACTAGCCTGACTTGACCAGATTTGTTTACATCTCTAAAGGAAACACACTTTTACACGTCCACATGGCTTTCTTCTAAGCAAAATACCAAACGGCAAAAAAGTTTTCAGAAAGTGTTACAAGCCCCCAAAAAAATTTTTTTAAACCCCTTTATTGCTTCCCTTTCATACTCTTTAAACAAGATGAAGTATAAGCTACATCAGCATTTCAAATCCAACAAAATGGATTAAACGATAGGGCTTATCACTGAAAAAAATAGACCAGCAGAGCTCACATTCAGCCACTTGGGAGGAAATTAGTCTTCGTGTAAAGAGCGTTATTAACAGCGATGGTCAAGATTTATTAAAACAAGAAGAAAAAAGTGGAAAGATTACAAGAAGAGAGTCTAGGACATCATTTTGTTTTCTCTAAGATCAGAATCTGGCATCGTGGGCATCACAAAAAAGTGAAAGAAGAATTTAAAGAACAAAAATAAAGTCAATTTGTTGATGTTATTGAAATTGCTATCCTAGTGGAATCCTCTAGGTCTCTGCTGTTTGGTTCAGTCATTTCACACAACTTAAATCATCATCCAAAAAAATATCTTAATATATGTTTAATTATTAAACACTTTTTATTTCTTAGAGTTCAGTTTAACAAACAGAATGAATATGAGAACACCCCACTCACTCTTGAATGATGAGACTATAGAGATCATACCTGTAGTGCAGCATCAAGAAGTCGATTTTTCAGAATATATGTGGATGGAAGAAATGGAAGAATTTGATCGGCAGGTATCTAATGCTGTTGTTTTTTTTAAACACAAGTGAGCTTGTTCCTGCACTGAGAAAAAATTGTAAAAATAAATAAACACTATCTCAGAGCAGGTCATGAATCTCTGACCCCCATCCACCAAATAGTCAGCACTATCAGGCATGAATCTTGGACCTGAATCAACCAAATAGTCATTACTATCTGGCATGAATCTGACCCCCCCCATTGACCGAATAGTCAGTACTATCTGGCATTAACTCTGACCCCCTCCACCAAATAGTCAGCACTGTCTGGTATGAATCTCCAACCTGCATCAACCAAATACTATTTAATAGTCAGTACTATCCCAGGCATGAATCTCTGACCTGCCTCGACCAAATAGTCAGCCCTATCTGGCATGAATCTCTGACCCCCATCCACCAAATAGTCTACTATCTGTTAAAAATGCAAGGAGACAAACTGTAATAAAGCCAAAAAAAAAGACAATTTGATGTGCCTCTAGTTCTAGTCTTGTATTCTATCAAAAAGTGCCTGTTCATCCCTAAGTCCATCCAAATATCTGTGGTAAATTTGTAGTGGTGAAAGAGTTCATAATTTAGAGACAGACTCTGTAGCTGACAATT
This sequence comes from Biomphalaria sudanica, assembly GCA_036873155.1. Classification (NCBI taxonomy): domain Eukaryota; kingdom Metazoa; phylum Mollusca; class Gastropoda; family Planorbidae; genus Biomphalaria; species Biomphalaria sudanica. The sequence goes on from JAZGLO010002981.1 coordinate 420,421, forward strand.
AAAATATGTGGGGAAAAAAATGAATGTTGACTTTTACCTTTCCCTCTATCGCCACCCAATCTATAACACTAAGAGGCACATTTCTTCATACAAAACCTTTTTTCTTTTAATGTAATTTGTTAAAAAAAATTCTAATGTACATTGAATTACAATATTTAAATCTATCTTTAAATATCTTTTTCTGTTTACTTGAATAATTTTTCCATGCCATATGAATCCAAGTGGAGCTAATTTAGCTATAACTTGTAAATGATACCCAAATAATTTCCAGGTGACAGAAACTAAACAAATTATTTAACTTGTACAGTTTATAATGCTTCCAATATAACTGTTATATCAATTAATCGTTTAGGTAGAAGAAGAACTTCTTGAGCAGGACATGATAGAACAATGTTTTGAGGATTTGTATGAAATGGAGCAAATAGCTACAGAAATTTTATCCAGCTCACCTATAGAGAATGCATTTATCACATTTGATTCATCTCATGCAGGCATGAGGACAAATGGCATGGCTCATGCTAGGCAGGAATATACATATGTCTTTATGACTCCAGAAAATGTAAGCTCAATGTTGCAGTCTGTTCATGTTTGTACATTTTCTATATTTATATAAATGGACTGTTTGTGTTTCCATCTCATTTATGTATAAATTAGTCTGTTTTTTTGCATAAAAAATAAATACATTTTGTCTCATGTTTTCCTGTTTGATGCTAACACCAAAGCTTACAGTGCCATATTAAACACATTAAATAAATTAAGCTAACATTGGAATTATTGTGAAATTATTTTTCATTTGTACTTTTAAGAACATTCTCAAAATACTATTGCAGAAAATTATATTTTCTCCTTTCTATTCTTAAGTATACTACTTGATCTCAGTTGTTTTATACTCTGCCAGTAGAACACATGGCTGCCAGACTTAAACATTTTCAGTATGAACTCAAGTTTGTATTATTCTTTGGGTTTCAGACCGTGATGTGGGTGCAAGCTGACTTGAGTAAATTCAATAGTTCTTGATTAGCTAGTCAGACAAATCTTTGAACCAAATTTGTTTTTACTTATGAATTCAGCTGTAGTAACTCAGTAAGTCTGCTAGGTCATTTTTGTTTTGAAAGCAGCCAAAGTTTAACACATTGAGCAATATTTAAAAAGTATTCTTTTTGATTGAAGTGATGAGGAAGGGAAAGAAAAGTAGAAAATAAAACTGTTGTAGAGTATCCTGTAGAAATAAACACTATTGACCCCTACAAATATTGTTAGTTATTTCATTTAGTTCCATGTATTTAAAAAAATGTAATTAGTTCCCACTAATGTTTTTAATCTAGTTAATTGCCAAATTGATGATTAGTTGCAAATCTAATGGCCTTGACATTGAGTTGACAATAGAAAAATGAACATTGTTGCAGACATCTTGATGCTGAAACGTCTTGATTCATGCAGACACATAAGAGATTGGGCGTTGTTAGGACAGAGGCAGATTTAAACTTTTTTTTTTACTCAGAAATGTTGGTCTGCACGTAAATATATATTTTCCTTTCTAAAAATGGACACTTTGAGAGGAACTTGTTGATTAAGTCTGTGTGCTGGCCCCAGAATACCCACAGAAATGGTTGGCTTCAGAAACCTGCCCTTGAGAATTGTTTTTCCATAAGGAACTCTTTTGTTAGCCACAGAAACAGTTTGCTCATGATACATTCTTTTGTTTCTTCTCTCTTCACAGATTATTCTATCTAGCAAACTAAATCCATTGGCTCCAGAATTCTTTCCCAGAGGACAGTGTTAGCAAGAAGGTAATGAGACAGTATTAGCATCACACCAAGTGGAGCAGCATTTACAATTGTTTTACAGAGTATCTCCATCTTTAGGAATTTCTACATTCAATTAGTTTTTGTTTGGTTGTGAAACTACACTTCCTTGTTTTTTCGTTTCTGCAGTTGTCTTGTAGAAGAAGAAGTTCAGATGGAAGATAATAGGAAAGCTACTTGAAGTTTTCATTGTAGTTTTTTTTTCGGGGCATTTTAGCAATTTGAAAAAAAAAAGAATGAAAAAAAAAATTGTTTCACAAAACAAAATCAATGGAGAATGGATTTATTACATGTTCTATTTAAAAAAATCAACTTAGATGATTTTTATTAAAGAATCTCGTGTTTATAATTCTGAAAAATGCCTTGATCACTACTGATATGTTATAATCATTTCATTCAAAATATGCATTGCCTTTTAGTTTCTAGGGATTGGTTAGCTTGTACACATCTTTTTTTTTATGTTTTTTTATTTTATAGAATTCTCGTTGCCATATTTTAAGAATTAAAAAAATGCACCATTTTTGATAATTAAAATAGAAAGACGTTTCTCAGAAATTTTAATCAATATTTGGAGTGGGTACAAATTGATTTGCTTATTAATTTAGTACAAGTCTTTGTTTTCAAGATTTATTTGAATCTTCTATGAGTATTTTTAGTCATTTAATTTTGACGACTTTAGTATTGTAAGTAATGACTTGAAGTGAGAGAAGAATGAAATGTCGGTACAAACTCGATTGGCTTAGAATGGCTTCCTTGTCTTGATACAACTGTGATTTTTTTTTATTGCTGTTTAAATGTTACATGGAACCTCAAGAAGCATTGTGTTGGCTTAACAAACATCTAGTCCTCCAGATCTTGAAGTGATGGAAGAGGACATGTTTGTTGTTTTATTTTTTTTTTTTAATTAATTTTTTGCTATTTTAATGCAAACCAATAAACTTCCATTTTAAGACCTTTCTTTGTTTTCTGTGTGGTAGTGTCATTGTTTATTTCAAATATGTTAAATACATGATCAGAATAAAAAATTGTCTGTATCATGAATTCTAACTGTAAACCATGTTATGTGGTATTAAAACTTTTTGAAAAGGATATAATATGATTTCAGTATATATTACTACTTATTACTTAGCAGTGTAGCAGCAGAAATGCTGCTTAGATTTGCTAAATTTTTAGAACAAAAAAAAATAATAATTCACTATGTGCGAAAGAAACTGTCTAGAATATAATGGAATTGACTTTCAACTTTAATAAGACACAAACATTTTTTTCTATTCAAGTCATAGTTTTTTTTTAAATAAAAATTGAAAAAATCCAGCATCAGAGACCTACAAACTGTCCTTGTTTTGTGCTGATCCTATATTCTCTCCCTAATAGTATCAATGAAGTTATACTACTATGTTAAGGTAAGTGTACGTTGAAATTGTTAGGTGTGTACGTTGAAATTGTTAGGTGTGTCCGAATCTGAAATGGAAGAATAGCTCTCACTGTAACTACATTTTGTTTGTTTTTTTAAAAAAAGGTGTTAGGCAGGCGTAGAACCTAATTTAAATAATGTTTCATAACTCACTCTGACTCTCTGATAAAAAGTTAGTATACGTTATTTCTCCCACACACAATCTCGGATCTAGTTAAAATTGTGCATAATTATTTCTTGCACTTGACAAAACAAGAATTAATAAAAGAGATTATCCAAATAGTTACATTACCATACGTAATTATTTGATTGGCGTCGAACAAGGGAAAGAAATGAGTTTTTTTTTTTTACTCGTCTGTAGTCAATGTATTACAAAAACTATTAACAGAATAGCGAATTAATTGTTTTCCACTGTCCTTTAATAGGGCAATGAAAAGATGTGGTACAGATACTTTCTCAAACTCATGCCACTTCGGTCAAGTACAATTTCTTTCCCTTGTTCGAGATATTTAACAAAATAATTAATTACCAATAACTAATTGGTAAATTCTTTTATTGATTATTGTGTTGTCAAGTAAAAGAAATAATTGTAGTTAATTTCAGCCTGATCCAAGATTAAGTGTGGAAGAGAGAACGTGTACAGAGAGAGAAAGTTGGTATCAAGTTTCTAATAACGTTGATCTAAGCGATACACAATGTGACGTTCATCCTGGGAAGCCCTGGGTCAACTATTCAAACATTATTATTATTAAGAGAATGTGTTAGAGAAAACCAAGTTTCTGAAAGTGCATAAATTTGCTGACTCGATGGTCCATTTGTTGAGAAGGATGTAGATCGAGGTAGAAACGCCTTATCAGTTGTGCGTACGAGCTGAGTTCAAGGACGTATTAGCGTATTTTCATTTTAAACATTAGTCTTGAAATGTTTCCAAGCGTGGCCCTTACTCGGCTTAGTCGTCATTTTGTGGATGAGGTTTGTTGTGCACAGTTGACACGAAGTTGATCAATGTTCTCTTTTGTAAACTCTACAGATTCTGATTGGGTCTATGACCTGCATGAACTAATGCAAGAATTTGAATTTGAAAGCAATGTTTAATAGCCTACATTTTTACCTTTGACCTATCCCTTAGTGACAGCCTGTTGGACAGTTGGAGCATTATGCAAAATTTGTCGACCGTCTTTCTCCATTCCTCTCTATCTTTTGTCTTAGTAAGAACCTCTTTCAATCGCAGGTCCGTCCATTCTTTTATGTTGTCATCCAATCGCTTTCTATGTCTGCCTCCTCTTCTTCTTTTTCCTGGTACAGTTCCCTGAAGGAAGGTCTTTGCGAGCCCCGAAGACCTTATAATATGGCCATGGATTTTTTAGCTTACGTTTTTTTTTTACGATAGTTAGCAGGTCATCATTGGGTCAAATCGCTGAGGTAACCATGTCTCGAATTTCTTGATTTGTGATGCGATCTTTAAATGTGATGCCTATATAGGATCCTTCTGTAGCATCTCAATTACATTGCTAGGTTCCTCTTCTCTACCTCTGTAGCCAGCGTCCAAGACTACATTTAGTTAGATCTATTTAATTTATCGAGTATGTCACCAGTGGTGTCCCGACAGTTCCCTTAAACCAAACTATTACGTTTGCAACCCCCCCCCCCAATCTTTATAAGGTAAACGGGGACTGGGGGCCCAATAAGCGGAACCCAGACACCAAGTCTTTAATTCTAATGATCAGACATTCATTCACATTGAGAACAAAAGAGCACTATTTCTCCTGGTAAGAAGAGCGCAGTTCAAATAAACTAGTCGACCGGCGGCGTACCATACGCCGCTATTTTGCAGGGTCGACCATTTATTGTTATTGGTGTTGATTTAGAGCCATTTATTATTAGTTTGTTCTCTCCCTATCAGATAATTTTTTATCCACTGATGCAATGGACCATCAATGCCCAAATATTTTAATTTTTGAAGCCAACTATGGTGGTGAACTTTATCAAAAGCTTTGGAAAAATCTAGTAAGATAGCATCTATTTGCTCACTGTAATCTAAACCTTTTGAAAAATCATCAATTAGTCCTATTAGTTGTGTTTCACATGATCTATATTTCCTAGAGCCATGTTGGTATGGTTTGAGGACATTATGTTTGTCTAAGTGGTTTATGATGTTGCTACATATATTATGTGTTCTAGGATTTTACATGTGATGCTGGTAAGTGATCATCATCATCAAACTCCATTTGAGTGAGGGCTTGAGAGGCTCAAATCCTCTTTTGCAAAAGCCCTGAACAGAAACCCTGCTGTCTTGCGTAGTGCATAAATGTCCCCATACAGGTCGAGAATTTTTGGTTTCCCAGGGCCTGTCGAGACAGAGATCAACAAGTCTGGGGCAGTCAAACAGAATATGAGGCACGGTTTCCTCTTCCTCCCCGCAGCGAATCGAAATTGGGCCATATCCGTGAGAAATATGAGCCAACAGGACAATGGCCTGTCCTGCACTGTGCTATAATAGCTTGTTCAGGCCTGGACAGCATCCACCACGGGGAAGTGCGGTCAGGGCGCTTCATGCGCTCCAAGACTCCACGGGCTTATAGGGAATTGTCCCAGCACTCGGTCTACTTTTCCATTTCTGTTTTTTTTTTGTGGATTAAACACTGCTGGTAAGTGATACTGGTCTGTAGTTTCCTGGGTCTGATTTTTCTCCCTTTTTAAATAGAGGGGTGACATTAGCTTCTTTCCAGTGCCTTGGTACTCTGCCCTGGTTAAGAGATGCCTGAAAAAGTATTTTGAACACTAGTGCTAGCTCATTGCTTAGTTCTTTGAGTAATCTAGCTGGAATACCATCAGTCCCAGATGCTTTACTAGGTTTGATGTTGGCTAATAGTTTTTGGATAACCCTTTTCTTGTACTTCTATATGTTGTCTACTTGGTTCAAATTAAGTAATATGTCTTTGTCTCCTGAGGCTGAAAATGTTGATGCAAAGTATTTGTTTAGGATGTTAGCTTTAGTTTCATTATAATTATGTGTTAAGTTGTCTTTTCCTTTTAATGGCGCTATGCCTGTTGTTTCCATTTTCATAGACTAAATGTATGACTGTAGGTTTTTGTTGTTATTTTTAGAAATTACATTGCTTATGTATTCACTCTGCAGCTGTCTGCTTAAGTTTTGGAATAGGTGTTTAATTTTTATGTACTTTTATGTACAGATATACTACTTATTATATCATGAGCTTAACTCAATCTCTCGTAAAATGCATATTCTTGATCTAAGTACTTTTTATTTCTTAGACTTTCCACAAAGACATAAAAAACATATTGGGCTCTTTTGTTGCTCCGTTAAGGATTGCATTAACGCCATTTCCCCTGTAACAGAAAAAGTTTCATCGATGCCTTGTATAGTAATAATAATTGTGCTGTAGCATAGTTGTTTTTTTTTTCGTCAGTAGGCCTATAACTGGAGCATAACTTAAAGTTAATTTTTTTAGGCTTACTGTGATGTCGATTTCATGTTTACTTATTGTGTCTCATGTATTTTTTTTTTAATAAACGTACATGGGTACACTTTTTAAATTCTTTTATTTCTGGAAATAAAACTTCGCAAAATTGAATCGTGCATTGTTTAAAAAAGTTTCCACCAGAAAGTATTTTCTTTTAACAGTTTTGTAAACTACAATAATGTGAAGGTGTAGCACCTTTGTGAGAACTATTTTAAAAAAAAAACATTTGCCGGACTAAAGATTCTTCGAATCTTTGCTGAGATTTTCGGATTTTTTCCACCTTTTGTTATCGATCATGCATGCATAAAGAGTTTTATGTTTAGAATTGAAGTGTCCTGATATATTATAGTTCTTACAAACGACCACGATTGCATTGCAACTGAGAAACAGACGTTGGTCTTTAAAATTAAAAAAGTACTTCCACATCCACTCATCTTAAGATACACGTTAAGAATCAACTCAACCTTTTTTTTTAATTTGACATCTAATAGCTGAAATGTTTTCCGAACTTGTTTGAATACAATTAAAAAGAGTGAGGAACCCCTCTCAGTATTTGCGATCTATAGGGTAGTTAATTTAAACCTCATCTGTTTCTGTGGCCATCGGTTAACCAAGGTGTCTAGCACGAAAATGAACCACCTTTACCTTACCCCAATGTCTGTTTCCCATTTAAGTTGTTCGGACTTAAGGGCGTCCTGAAAGGAACACCATCATTTCGTTCAGGCTACTCATGAAACAACTTTGAGTAAATCATACTATTTGAAATTCACAATATTACTTAAATGGTTCATCAGGTATTGAAAACTTGAGTTCTTAGATCGTGAATGGATTTTTGTTTAAATTTTAATCATTATTATAAAATATGCCGCGGGCCGGATTAAACCTGTTCGGAAGCCTGAGTTTGCCCGCGGGTCGAGGTTTATCCATCACTGCACTAGGGTATGCTACTATTTAGAAGCGTCCTGTTTCTTTTATAGTCAGCAGCTGAGAATAAAAGTGGCAGAAATAGCCTAGATAACAATGTTGATTATTGAAATACGTCTAGAATGTCTATGATTAAAATACCTCTACATTGTTTCTTCTTTATATAAAATTAATCGATGATATTTTAATAGTTATTATTATTATAAATAATACATATAATAGGAATTAAAACCCAAATTTCCGTTATTTTCATTTTACTGCTCATTTTCCAATACCAAATTTACAAAAATCTGCCCAACTATCTTTTTCTAATTTTCTAGCTGATTCCAGAAAACAGCAAGCATGGCCGGTGGATTACCAATAATTATTCTCAGTACGTAAATTTACATAAACAAATAATTGAAAATATGCTTTAGGTGTAAATCTTTTATTAATCTGAATGTCTATGTTATTTCAGATCAAAATACTAAGAGAGAGTCTGGAAGAAAAGTCCAGATAGGAAATATTGAAGCCGGCAAGGTATGTGCCTAATCTAGAAGTAGAAAGTAAAGGATAAATATTAGACTAGTTCGTCACAATGAAATATTACTTAGTGTTCTGGTAACTTCTGACTCAATATGACCTAATATAGCAACATGTCAAGATACACATTATTATGTCATGTTGTAATCAGTATCATCATCATATGCTCATAACATTTAAGTTAATAACAGTGATTTAGAAGGGTGATGAATCAATCATCATGAATGAAAATGAAAGGGTTACTATTATTTATTGTAACGTTACTGTGTGACACTGTCACATCACTGTCTGGTGTGTGAGTGTGTCCTTAGTTACCATCTACTATGAATTTTAAAGTCCTTAGTTAGTACCTACACATTTACTACTTTTTCTATTCTGAGTTCTTGGATGCTTAAGATCCAATTTTAAAACTATTAATTAAGAATAAATTGGACATAGTCTCACACTTGTTTCATAATTTAATGAGGTTAACTTACAGAGCCTACTAGGTGATACTGGTAACTTAAATCTGATTTTAAAAAGTCATAATCTCAGTGTTTATTGTGATGACTAAATTAATGAAACATACACTGGACAGGAGGAAATTTTAAATGATAAAACTAAAAAATGATCTAATTGAGAAGCTTTGATTTAAACATAACTGAATTGAAGCCCAATACTGAAATTTTATTATCAAAGCTGCCCACTAAGATATTTTTTAAAATCAATTTCTGTAATATTTATTACATTTTATTATCAGTGATTTACATTTCTAATATTTAGTGCTAATCTACTGGCTGTAATGGAATAGCAATAAATAGAGAACAATTTTTTTTTTACAGCATTATTAAAATTATAATTGAAATAAATTTTATGGTTGCACTGTGACATATAAAATAACTATTTGGTGTTGATGCTTCTATGTCAGTTTACTTCTATTTAATTTTAATCTAATTATTAACATATTTCAACTATTTTGTTAACATTTGCAGACAGTTGCTGATATCATTCGAACATGTTTAGGCCCAAGGAGCATGTTAAAGGTTTGTGATGTAGCATAATTTGTTTTGATGCCATAAAAACTTTAATACTTTTTTGTTTTTATTGAATCATGTCTGAGAACATTTGTTATTGTTTCAAATTATTCTTTTTGATTAATTTTTTAAACATTATTTATACCAAAAGTCTTAATTGATTCACTACCATTAAAACTATTTCAGCTTACAACTAATCAAAACTATTTCTTTAGGTACTAAAGATATCACCAATAAATGATTTTCAATAAGTTTAAAAGACAAATATTTGTTATTGCTCCATATTAATTATTTAATTACACTTAGTTTTGAATTTATTTTTTTTAAAGATGTTGATGGACCCTATGGGGGGCATTGTTATGACGAATGATGGGAATGCTATTCTTAGAGAGGTGAGCATACAATCTATCTAAGCTGGCGTTTTCTTAATGCCTTTTTCTAAAGTGCTATTGATTTTTTAGCTGTCTGCTCTTCTTTCATGCTTAGATCTAAAAATGTGTGTATTTCTAGTTGAATGTACAACACCCAGCTGCCAAGTCCATGATAGAGGTAGCAAGAACTCAGGATGAAGAAACAGGCGATGGAACCAAATCAGTTATCATATTAGGTGAATATTTATGTAGGAATTCTTTGTAAGTTAACATTATTCTATTTATCCCTTGAGTAACAATTTCTTTGATAAAATACTAATTCTTTTCACTAAACAGCTGGTGAGGTCTTATCAGTGGCTGAGTTATTTATCCATCAACAGATGCATCCTACTGTGATTATAGCTGCATATAGACAAGCTTTAGAAGACATTCTAGAAGATCTGAAACATAAAATAGCGTATGTTCTTGTTTGTTAATTTATAATACAAAATATTAAAAATATTTACAAAAGGTTAGTTGTTTCATTCAGCTGCCCTGTGGTGCAGTTTGCACGCTGGACTGTTATTCTGACTTATTGATGGTCCTGGGTTCAAAGCCTGCTGCTCCCATCCCCCGTTGTGGGAGGTTTGGACTACGAAGTAAATTATCTTCACTTCTGAAGGAATATCTGAAACATAAAAAAACATTTATTAAATTTTACATTGTAAGTCACTTAAAAACTTATTAATTATTATTTATGTTAACCTTTTGTGAATAAGAAGTCTGCCAATGCCTTCTTTCCTAATCTTAAAAGTAGCATATGACAAATTTTTTACATGTTTTAGATAGCAAGTAACACAATTGAAAGATTTTGAGGATATTTAAAAGTTGTTGAAAAATCAAGTCACAGTCTCTCTAAAGCTAAACATGTAATAATAAACTTGCATCACTTTTGCATTATTACACAAATTTGCAATTCCTTTTAACTATAAGGGTCAATTAGTAAAGATAATTTCCAATAATATATTCATTTTAATATTAAATTATAATACTGTTATAACCCTATTCGCGACGCCAAAGGGTTAACTGTGTGTGATTAGCTGACATAGGTGACACATGCCAGTAATAGTTAGCGTGCTATATTGAAAGGCAAGGGACGGTACTGGCATGAACTTTGCACGTGAATAGCGCCTGTGTTATGGTCATCTGATCATAGGCCTGCGCAGACCAGAGACACAGTGTATAAGATGGTGCAGTTCAAGACCGGACACCGGGACTGTTAGTCTGCCATGATGTCGGTCCTGGTGGAGTCCTGAAGTGAATGTACGAGTCCAGGAAGAGACAGTAGAGTTTATGAGTTTAGTACAGTGATATACAGTCTAACGTTGTAGTAGTTGATTGTGTTGCCAATTGTGTCATATTGGCTGTTTTATTTGACCCTTATTAAAGTACCAGATTATTTGGAGTCTTGTTGTCAAGTTCTTGATGTGTTGTGTGTTTAGTAGTGTTTACAGGAGGTTGGATAGGAGAGAATGTAACAATACAGAGGATCCAAATGCTTTGAGTTTTGTTTATTTATTTCCTTTCTTAGGTTTCCACTATGTAAACCTTGGTGCACCTTGCATGGTGTCAAAAATGTACTTAAACAGAATCCTAAATTGGAGATGATAGAAACAACAATTTGAAATTATTTAATGTTCAATTTGACATTTTTTGTTACATGGCTTGTCTTTAGCAAGGTGTTCATTGCAGACTGTACTAAATTAGCTAACCTAATAGTATGAATACCTAGCATAAACTATCAGAAAAACTTTGTAGGATCAAAATTTATCCTTTGTTATTATCTATGGAGGACATCCTTTTTGAATATTTTTTTCTCCAAGTGTTCCAGTTGATGCGACAAACAAGGAAGAAATGCTCAAAATCATCAGTAGCTGTTTAGGAACTAAATTTATTAGCAAATGGTAAGAATGTTTTTGTCTTATTTGTTTACTTACAAGTCTATTATAACAATATTTGTTTAAATATAAATTATACAATTTTACTGGTAATTTACATATTTTTTAAAGGATGGATTTGGCCTGTTCCATAGCCTTGGAGGCCACAACTACAGTTGCCACTGAAGAAAATAATAAAAAGGAAATTGATATCAAGCGCTATGCTAAAGTTGAAAAGGTAAGTGGTGTTTAAAGTCTGAAAGCTTTCAGTTATCTACTAACAAGTTTTGCATTCTATATTAATTATAAATGTTATTTACTAGATTCCAGGAGGGCTTATTGAAGATTCCAAAGTGTTGAAGGGTGTCATGTTTAACAAAGACATTACACACCCCAAAATGAGGAGGTACTTTTAATATATATATGTAATATGTATATATATTTATATTTGTAAAATTAATAGCTGTGAATTTTAGAGTAACGAAAAGAACACAAATATAATTGCATAGTAATGTCATTAAAAATAATTCTCTCTTTTAAATTTCAGGCGAATTGAAAATCCAAGAATTCTCTTGTTGGACTGCAACTTGGAATATAAGAAAGGAGAAAGTGTGGTAGGTACCTAAGCAAAGAGAAAAGTCTTAGACCTTGTCATCCATGGGGCATCTGTTTCTGTGGCCAATGATTAAAGATTGTGTCATCTGGCCAGCACAATGTTCAAATGCCTTTTCTGAAACATTACAAACTATAGTCACTGGGAGTCACTGCTACTGCTAGAAAACTGGAGAAGCTGACAATCACAAATTTTGATTTGTTTTATTTACACACGTTTTAAAATAACTATTTCTATTTTTACTAGCTCTGACCTAAAAGGACGATAGTGAAGCTATTTTTGAAATTAATTTATATATTTTTGTTTTCCTAGCCTACAAAAATAGAGCATATTTAACCATTGCTTAGGCTGTAATTGAATATGATTTCAATAGGAATATTAATGTTTCATCCGTAGAATAAGGAAATTAGGATTGTTGTGGTTTAGAGCCATTTGAGACCAATAGAAGTCATAGTAAAGAAAAAATTGATGCTAGATCCAGTTTTGATTATATTAGATCTAGTCAAACTACTAAATCTGGAATGAAATTAATGTTTTTGAGCTCTGTAGACCTATATATGGCTTGAAACCTGCTAATCTCTAAGGAGTTTTGTTAGTTTTTGTCTGTGAATTTAGTCAAATATTTAGTTTTTTAAATTAATTGATAAGGAGTTGCATCCCTTTTCTTAGGGATGGGAGAGAGTTTCTGACAACTGCTTATGTGTTAACCAATGTCAGGTACCCTTTCGGTTTTGGCTGGATTCAGGAGGCATCCCACAAATTCCAGTCATCACCATGATATATACTTGAGACCCCTTGTTACTGAATCTAAGGGCTTTACACATGACCATCATGCCCCATTGATAGGTACATAGATGGTGATTTGCATAAATTGATCGTTTAACCATTGGCCAAAGAAACAAATGACCTTAACATCATCTGCCCTATAGATCGCAGGTCTAAAAGGGGAACTTTTTTTTTTTTTACTTTTTCTTAATTGAAAAGCATATTGTCAATTATTTAACTTTTGGTTTCAAAAAAAATAATTCTATTACTTTCTGCTCGTTTCAGACCAACATTGAAATTCAAAAGGAGGAAGATTTTTCGTAAGTTGAATTTATTTTTTTAACCATGATCATATCTTTTCTATAAAAAACAGTGACCAGTTATAATGGGTAACTGAAATCTGTTTAAGGTTAATTCTAATTTTCAAACTAATTACTTTGCTATTTTCACCTATTATTCCTAGCCATTAATCGATCTCTTTCGGATTTTGCAGAGCACACATCATCCGGTTAGGGTTGAAGGTTATATTTTTGTCATCACAATTAGTTTTTGGTCAATCTGATTTTTTTTTTTTTATCTTTTGACACTTAAATCTAGCATTTTAAATTTTTAAAAATTCTAATTAATTTCTCTCTGTTAAAAGGAAAATCTTAAAGATAGAAGAGGAATTTATTGAGAAGATGTGCAAGGAGATCATTGCTTTGAAGCCAGATCTTGTCATAACAGAAAAGGGTGTTTCTGATTTAGCGCAGCATTATTTGGTGAAAGAAAACATTAGTGTCATTAGAAGAGTGAGAAAATCTGACAATAACAGAATTGCAAGGTAAATTTGTAACATTTATATATATATATATTTCTACTTTATAAAGTAGAAAGTAAGGGGTATGTATGTTACGCATAGAAATAAAAACCACTTGACCAATCTTGATAAAACTTGGCAGAAATGTTCCTTGGGTACTAACTTAGACCGTAGTGTATGTATTGTAGCCCTAAAACAAACTTAAGACCCTCAAAAAAAATAAACTTGTCCGACTCTGTTAAAGCTATAGTATTTATGGATCTAGGCTTTGTTTACAATGTTGACATGAGAAAAGATCGAAAGGATTTAGATCTAGATATAATTTTAAGAAATACACTTTGCGCAGATAGTTTTTTATTTTGACACATGAAAATACAAAAGAAGGTCCATTGATTTCATTATATAATAAAATTAACCTTCAAATTTATGTTTCAAAACCATTTTTTACATAAATTAGCTCCTAATATCTGTGACTACAGATTTCCTGACGAACATTCTTTCATTAGACAATACCTTAATGTTACACATCTTTCCATTCCTAGGTCTAAATATCTAATTCAACTCTAAGATGATATAACTTCTCTTCGCACAGATAGTTTTATACTTTAACACATGAACATAATAGTTATAGTCCATTCATTTCATATTTTGATCAAATTAACATTCAAATTTGGTTTTCTAAAGCATTTTTAATACATTCTTTTACAAAAGCTGCGAAGCCGTGTTGAGATAGGCCTATATTCATTTATGAATCGCGTACTAAAAATTATTTCGTTTAATTGTTTACTTTATAATCCCATTCATTTAACAAATCTGGTAAACCTTTTTTAATTGTATTATTAATCTATCGCTCTATTAGTTTTTAATAGATAAGTATGTATGTATATGTGTGCTTTGGGTAAACCCATTTTCGCAAAACTAATTTTATTTTCGTAGCGAAAGAGAAAAACCTTCAAAGGATAATTAGCTAAGTTTAACATACATCTAAATCCAATCCACTAGATTAGTAAACACAAACTTAGACCTGCAGGCGCGGGTAATGTCAGGCTAGTAGACATATATATATATATATATATATATAATGATTTTTTTAAATGAATACCTTATTATTTATGATTTAATATTGTCTGCTCAATTATATTTCGTTTTCTTTGTTAAGGGCATGTGGAGCTAATATTGCTAACAGAACTGATGAACTCAAAGAGGAAGATATTGGAACTGGGTGTGGTTTATTTGAAATACAAAAAATTGGTGATGAGTAAGTTATTTTTTCATAAGACATTTTTTAAATAAGTTATTTTTTTACATAAGAAAAAAATGTCAATAATCATGACAAAATAATTAGATTTAAAAGAATTCTAGAAGTTTATTTTTAAATCAAAGTATCTTTTTTTTAAAAATAAAATTTCATTAGTCCCTTTGCAGTGACCTTCTGTCAGTCAATTGAGACTAACATTTGTATAGTAGACATTTATCTACATTTATGATTTTATTTTAAATCATGACTAAAGTCATTAATTGTTAAACTTTAATATTTCTTTGGTATTGCTAAAAAGAATATTATCAAACAAAAAAAAAGGTTCATTGTAGATCTAGAAGTAGATTCTATAATATTTTTAGAATATTCTACATCTAGAATGTAAATCTAGATCTATTTATATAATACAGATCTAGATCTTAAATGCAATATATATGCATTTTTTTAAACCATTAGATTGATTAGATCTAGTTAAGGCAATATTATTCATTCTTATTATATAGATTTAAATCAAACTATTATATTGATTTCAAGAATACCACATAAGTTTGATACATTAACTATAGGTTTTCATAATTTCAATTATAATGTATAAGAAGCAAAATGGCATTGTTATTTAAGTAAAAGTTGAAGTTTTATTTATTGTGTGCAATATGGCTGTTGAACTTAACATTTATGTTCCACATTGGGGCCCAAAATTCTACCTTTTCATCCTGAGTGTTCCACATTATGCATCTTGGGGGTAGGCATGTCTTGTGATAGTAGTGAATAGCATCAGAAAATAAAATTTAGCTATAGGTAGAATTGACCATATGTTATGTTTACTTTTTTTTGTTTTAATGTACCTTGTCTGTCTCATCAGGTATTTCACATTCTTGACTGAGTGCAAAAATCCAAAGGCATGTACTATCCTCTTAAGGGGTGCCAGTAAGGACATTTTGAATGAAGTGGAGAGAAACTTGCAAGATGCCATGAATGTTGCACGCAATATAATGTTGGATCCATACTTGGTACCTGGTGGAGGAGCTACTGAAATGGCTCTTGCGCAGGTACATTAATTTGAGAACATCTGTCATTAAATTACAGGTGGTACCTTCAATAAACATTTTTTATTCTGATAACAGGTACTGATCTTCAAGCCATAAATTAATACCCTCTACTTTCATAACCATTTTGAGAAGTCCCAGCTATTCTGTTTGTCATGTCACATTGCTTTTATAAATCAAAATTAAATATGACAGTGGTTAATACTATTTAATAGTATCACACTGGGCTGTGGCCTAAAAACAAATATCATCTTACCTCTTTCAGAGGCCAGGAATGAAAGAGAGGCTCTTGACCAAATCACTATCAACTAGATATGGAATGTGTGGCTGAGATGTTAATACCCCTAGGCTATCTAACAAGGGTGCTTGAGTTTGAATCCTGACTAGAGGATAGTTATGTTAACTGAGTGCCTAAAGGCAGCGCAGAAACCTCCCAGATCCCCCCTCCCCCCACTGGTCCACAAAAGAGATAGGCCCATAGCCCACTCAGCATGCTGTAATACTGAAACATGCTGTAAATAAAATCAATTTCAGTCATGCTTTAACAATTAACATTTTCTTTGGAGGGGGTAGAATTGTGATGGTAGCTTATAGTTCATAGCTTCTGATATTCTTGCTGAAAATTTAGAAACCTGTCTATCTACCGGCATTGCTGATGTATGAGCTAACCCTTATTTTTTTCTAAAAAGCCATTATGTGAAATGGTCAATTAATTAGACAAAATGCTTTTGTAGCTATATAAAGGGATTTTTGATCAAATACTTATGTAGTTTTAAAAAACCTCTGTAGAATCATAAGCTATGTGTAAGCTAAGTATAAAAACATGCTTGACATCACTTACATTTTCAATTATACTTTGGTATATTATCTATTTTTAGCAGCTTAATAATTTTGAAAGATATTTTCCAATAACTAAAGTAATTGTGGTTTCCTTCTGGTGACTGAGTGGTGAAGTATATGGTTTCTAAACTAGTTGTCATAAAGTTTGACTCCTGGTAGAGAGAGAGGGTTTTTAAAGTTCAGGACTCTATTGAATTTGTTTAAAAAGTGATTTAAAAATTTTTGGATCCAACTGTTTTACAGGCCTTGAATGAAAGAGCCAAGAGCATTACAGGAGTTCATCAATGGCCTTACCGTGCCATCTCCAGAGCACTGGAAGTTATTCCACGTACATTGGTTCAGAACTGTGGTGCCAACTGTATTCGCACCCTTACATCTCTAAGGGTAAGCTGTATTTTATGTAGTGATATTTCTTAAGTCTATTGGTGTCAAGTGTACAAGTGTTTAATTATCTGTGTATATTTGTCTAGGCTAAACATTCTCAACCCAACAATACTAGTTGGGGCATTGATGGTACAACTGGTAACTTGGTTGATATGAAAACTTTTGGTGTCTGGGAGCCCATCTCTGTAAAGCAGCAGGTTTACAAAACAGCTATTGAGGTATTTTTAGATAGACACGTGAAGTAGTTAAAGTTGATTTGAAGATGTTGTGTTGACAGAAAAAGTGCAGTTGAAAGGCTCGTATTTAGCAGCAGTATCATCCACTAATTGCATGACACTGACTTTTGTTTGCTCCCCAGACTGCAATACTTTTGTTACGTATTGATGACATTGTGTCTGGCGTGAAGAAACAAGGTTCTGGTGGTGCGGCGGCTGCTCCTCAAGGTGCCCAGCCTGCTGAAGGAGCTGAACAGTAGAATGGGAAGGATGTCTATGTATTGTGTGCTTATTTAAAGAGTAAATGTGTCTGTGATTTGTTTTCAGTGACACTCCACCTACACAGAACTAGAAATATTTTTCATTAAGAAATATGAACAAAATTTGTATTTCAATAATGAGTATCATACATTTTAATTTTTTGGATTATTGCTGAATTTTATTCTTTTTTTTTTTTTACTTCTGAATTTGTATTAAATTTCCAACTAAAAAATCTAATAAATCTTGTTTTTAGTTTCATTTTGTTGTTCAGATACTGATATGATGATGTGAGCATTGAAACATCCTTTAATAAATATGAGTTGTGTAGCTGAAATGTGTATACATTCAGTTGTTTTTTTTAATATACTTACTCTGTACATTCAGTGAATAAGATTTTGTCAACAATTTCCCAGTTTGACATTAGAGATGTCATAATTTATATGAATTCACACAACATTCTCTTCTACAAATCTGGGCGAGGTTTCTTTAATGCACAAGCTTTTAATACAAAAATCTGAACCATAATGAATTTTCAGGATTAATAGTGAAGAGTATTTTTTAAAGTAATTGACTTCTTAAAGTACTACATTCTAGATGGTAAAAGGCCTACTGTACATTAATTTAAAAAATGAAATACATGTGAACAGGACCTTAAATTTAACACAAAAAAAAAAACACTTAATAAACAAAACATATATGGAGTGTATTGTATTACAAAAAAACAACTAAAGCTTATAAATTGAGTATATATATATGAGTCATGTAATTACATTTGTAATAGAACGACCAACAAAAATAAATTCTTGCGATGAGAAATATATATTTTTTAAACGCTTTTAGCTTTCTCAATAGATATGATCCTATCACTTAACTGGACCAGTTATGGGGTGGGGGGGATATCTAGTAAACTTTGACCGTATTCACTTTTTAAAAGCATTTCCAACAAAAAGAAGAGGGGGGCAGGGACCAATCTGAATTGGAACTCGTTGCTCAAGCCGACATCCTGAACACTGCTGGTGAGGCGCCCATAAAAATAGTAAATATACATGTTATATTATATTGTTTGCATGAACTACTTTGAAGCGGCGACCTGTAAAGAGGACTAATTCAGCTAGAACCACTGTTTCAATCAAGTACAATTTCTTTCCCTTGTTCGAGATACAAAACAGAAGTAATAAATAACCATTGATTAATTTTCAAAATAGATTCTTGTGTTGTAGGATTAAATAAAAACTGCAAAATTTTAGCTTCATCCGAGATTGGGTGTCGGAGAAATGCCTACGAACTTGTTACCACAGTGAATTGATATGTTTTGTAAACAAGAGGACAAAGGACAATCTCGAAATTCCAAGAGCACATCTAGGGAAGATTTTGATTTTAAACCCCCTCTTCAATATAAAAAAGCAAATTACACACTCAAAATTGTATGAGCGTAGCCAAAGGAGTTTTGAGTTTCCACCCCTCTCCTCTAGATGGCTTTTTAAAAAGTTTAAACCCCCTCAAGATAGTTTTGAGTTTAAAATCCCCCTACAGAGCGTTTTAAGGTTGAAAGCCTCTCTCTTCAATATTATTTCTAAAGCAAACCACAGTCACCAAAATCTATGAACGTAGCTAAATGTGGTTTTGAATTAAAAGAAAAACAACTCCAGATATATTTTAGTTGAAAAACCCGCAACAGATGATTTTGACGATAAAACTTCCCTTTTCGATATTACATCTAAAGCAATAATAGTCACCTAATTCCAAGATCGTAGTCAAGAGAAGTTACACATGTCTACCAGTGGATGGGCTCCATTAATATAAAGTGCAATGAAATTGAAAAGCACTAAATGTGGCTCTACAAAGATGGCTAAGACGAATTTTAGGAGTCTGTTATAGAGATCGGGTCTAAATCAAGGAAATCCTATTCCGAAATGGGAGTCGACCCCTTAGAAATGTTGTGACAGAGCGTCGCATGAAGTTTGCGGGACATATTCTCCGACAAAATGAATTACGCATAATAAGAGTTGCGATGACATCCTAGTACAACTTGGCGCCACACTTTCATGGAGGTCCTCAGAGCAGGTTGGAAGAGGCTTCAGACATTGCCAGTGACAGATTTTTGTGGAAACAGCTTTCCAGCAAATGCGCCGAACGGCGCAGGAGGGTCTAATTCAGTAAGAATAGCACATTAGGTTTTTAAAATAAAACTTTTTAATAGCAAAATAATGCACTGTAGGTACATTAGAATATGCATTTAGTTGGCTTTCAATACCAGAAATAGTGCTTGGCGGCGGGGCTCCGCCCCGCTCTGGGGGGAGCTCTCAGCGCTCCCCCAGACCCCTTACTGGCAAGGGCGAGGAGTCTACAATTTTTTCACTAACTCCAGGAAAGACCTATTCTAGGGCACAATAAACGTCTTCCAAAAGAATGAAGGGTCGGAATGTAATAGAGATTAATTATGTACACACACACATCCATCCATACAAACATATATCTATATATATATACTTTTTTTTCGGAGGGGGGGCTGTGGCGTAGCAACCTAGGCGCGAAGGAGCTCATTACGCTTGGGCCCATGCCTCAAGACCAGTTGGAGCCCACATTAGAACTTAGGAAGTACATTTGTTTGTTCATTTGAAACACTTTTAAGTAGTTTAACTCTGTTAAGAAGTTGTAAAAACATTGACTTTTAAGACACTATTACTTATATGCAGTCCTATCTGAATCAAATGTTATGACATAATTACTTTTTTTTAAGAAAAAGGTACGATCTTTACATTGAAATGTCTTTACATTTAGTTTACTCATTTTTTGTCACACACTAAATTTAATGTCTTATTGGCTGGATAGGAGCCCATCAAGATGTTCTTAAACCCGGAGTACTAGTGTGATATTTACTTGTGTAGCAGGCAGTGGTTAGGTCCTATAGTCCTCGCAGTACTGGTGTGATATTTACTTGTGTAGCAGGCAGTGATTACATCCTATAGTCCTCGCAGTACTGGTGTGATATTTACTTGTGTAGCAGGCAGTGGTTACATCCTATAGTCCTCGCAGTACTGGTGTGATATTAACTTGTGTAGCAGGCAGTGGTTACGTCGTATACATCTACAGTCTCTGGCCATCACCTAAATAAAAATTTAACAACACTAATAGTCCAATATTTAAACTACATGCTTAGATATTACTTCCTAATGTGTCTTAAAACGAATAGATATTAATTAATAATATCGTTTTATCCCGTGCTTTTAAGAATGTGCACTTATAATACTGTCTCTAATTCAGTCACAAGAAGCACTGGCACTTGATTTCCAACATCAATGCGGTCCAACACCAAGTCGTGTTTATGCCATCTCCCATTTAGCTCGAGCCTGTCACACAAGTCCTGGGTTGGATCCCCATACTAAATGAAATATAGATGCTAAATGTTTTCTTGGAGGTTTAGCGAGTGCCTATTTAAATTATTCAGATAGCGGATTCCAGCGGTGGTTGATTTTGAAACCAATACGATGCCAATGCCCATACATTCTCATCGTATGACCTCAAAACCATCCATTCAAAGTTTGTTTGTTTCTTTGTTTTATTGCGGTGGTTGATTTTAAAACCAATACGGTGCAATGCCCATACATTCTCATCGTATGACCTCAAAACCATCCATTCAAAGTTTGTTTGTTTCTTTGTTTTCTTGCGGTGGTTGATTTTGAAACCAATACGGTGCAATGCCCACTCATTCACATCGTATGACCTTAAAACCATCCATTCGAATAACTTTTTTTTTTAAAAGGTACGATCTTTACTTTGGAACGTCTTTGCATATAGATTACTCATTTTTGTCACACACTAAATTTGTCTTATTGGCTGGAGGGGGCCCACCAAGATGTTCTTGAACCCGGGCCCACGGGCACCTTGCTACGCCACTGCCTATGTGTGAACTTGATCAAGTTCGCCATATAGCCCCCTTTTTTAACATTGAAGGTAAAGTAGACATTTGTATTGTCCTCTTTCTTAAAGCTAAAGGTCAGCATTGCAATACGATGAGATGTGTTTTTTTTTGTTTTTTTTTTTTAGGTAATTTTTTTAAAATTATTTCTTTGGAGTCATGGAGTATCAGTTTTCAAGCAAGTGACAATAATATTTCAACTAGTATTTACCAAGAAAAAAAACAGGTGAACTTTTGTTATTAACCGCCTAATGCGCCGAAAGGCGCTAGAGGATGAATAATAAAGTAAAAAAAAAACAACAAAAAAACTATATATATATATAGTCTTTTGGATCTAAACGACTTTATGTAGGCCTATCAGTGAAGAAAAATGTTGAGATAAATAGGAGCACAGGTCTGAGCTCATAGATTTGAGTTTGAAATATCGTACTGAAAAGTATTTGTTAAATTATATTGTTATTATTTACCGACACTGATCGTCTAATTGAAATGGAATTTTCTAGAATCAGCTCATTGATAGTCCCGTTGAAAAATAAATAGTTGACAGCAGCATATGACCTATTAACCTAATTATCCTGCAGTTGCGAAGAAGACTTACGCAAGTCCATGTCTTATGTTAATTACAGCAATCTATCTAGATATCATTTAGACCAAACCTTAAATGTTGAATATGGGAGCCTTGTATTGACATTATACTTCAGAATCATAAGAAAGTAGGGTTCTATAACAAAGGTATTCCTGTCCTCCCAAAATGGCTGTAAATGCAAAGTGTAGGCCTATGTTTATTGAAAATCACCCATCAAGCTACCAGCCACAGGAAAGTGATAAGTCATATTGTAAGTCTACAGTTTTGTCGCTAGTTGCAATTCTTTAACTTCAACATAATACGAATAAACTAATAGATTATAAATCACCTACATCTAGACTCAAGCTAGTACTAGAATTAGATCTATATTAGTATATAGTGATATAGAACTCTAGACATATATAGTATAATAATTATAGTAGTAGATGTAGATTCTAGATCTATATAATAGACAATTAATATGATAAGATTATGATAGATCTAGAGATAGTAGATATCGATTTAATCAAAAATGATTTTAAAGTTAATATGCTCAATAGATAAAGCTAGATTTCTATTCATTATTTAAATTTGATTTTAATGAAAGTTCAATTAGATCTATATCTAAAATGAAATGGATAAATCCAGCGTATGAACGTATATATGTGTTAGGATCAAGGCTACGGCCAAGATCCTATGTGTTAAAAACAAGCATAGTGAATAATAGTGCTTGACCTAGTTCTGTCATCAGCCGCCCTATCACGTGGTCCTTTAGAAATGTGAACTTCGACTTCTAAAGATTGCAAGCTTGAATGAAATTTTAAATTGCATTTTTTGTCTGGGAAAGTTGATCTAATTTTAATCCCTCTTTATTATTAAACTTTATAGTATAGATCTAATTAATTATTCTAGTTAATCTTGCAATCTTGATTTAGATCTAACTAGTCTGTATTTGTGAATAAACTGTCAGAAAAGGTAAGTATTATAAAATATCAATTAGGCTAGTACACTCTGTTAGTCTGTACAGTAGTTAAGTAGTACTATCGTATCACTATCATGACTATGATTATGATATGATAGTATGACTAGACTGTCAGATAATCTGAGCATTTTAACTTAATTAACTTATTAAGATATTAATAATATTTATTTAGTATTAGACTAATTAGTTCGGCTTCTTCAGAATATTCTAGTCGGCATTCTAGATCTATATCTAGTTATTCTAGTAACTTCTACTCATTCGTAAATAAAATATTATTTCTAGTCTACTCAGTTCAGTGTCAGCCTTCAGATCTAGATCTAGTGCATCTACTGTTTTAGTTTAGTTTTAGTCAATTTTAGTGTTTACTCATTAGTGGACTTGCAGAGTAGAAGTAACTAGAATAACTATATATATATATATATATTATATATTCTATAAGTTAGTATAAGTATAAGTTAACTAGAATTACTAGGTCTAGATCTGGCATGTCTAGATCTAGATAGTAATTAGTAGATCTAGATCTACATTATCATTATGATAAATAATGATATGGCAAATACTCATGAATTATTATGATTATTGAATATTTATTCTACATTAGACTACTTGAATAAAAATGTATGTTTAGAATTGTAGAATTTGGAATAATTTAGATCAAGTCTAGATCTAGTCAAACTAGAGTAGTTTATCATAGTTTATGTCTGGTTTATGCTAATCCAACACCTAGATCTACTAGTGTATAGGCCAAAATTTCAGAGTTTGACTTTGACAGTGCATTATTTGATAATGCTGATGGTAAATGGTTTGACATAGAAAAAAAAAGGAATTATCAAAATCCTCATTAGTGTAAGGAGAATAAGGATGACTACTTATATTTGTACCCCTAACCTATATTTGTTATTATATTTAATGTCAGAGGCCATGTATTTTCATTTAATTCAAACAAATTTGACACACATTAATTAATTCCAAACACCAATTTAAAGAGTCTATATTTTGACATCAATAAACTCAGATTTTAATTCTATATTAATATTAAATAAATTTTAAGATCCCCAGGCATAGCCCCTCACATGAAATCATTAAGATGTTTTCAGATTATACATAAATATGAAAAAAAAAATGAACACACTTATTCTACCAAAATTAGGTCACTGGGATAGTGACTTCTACACTGACTTTTAGATTTATTTTATGTTTGCATGATTAGAGTTCTGTTTGGGTTCGCTTCATTTCTTGCCTCTAATATTTAGATCTATTTTATATTTTATTATATATAATTATTAATATATGTATAGATCTAGTATAGATTGCATTAGATATATATTTCTTTTACACACAGTCTATTTATTAATAATCTTAATAGACTCATATTTGTTTATATGAAATAATTGAGTGTGAAATAGTGGTCAGTTTTTGTTTAGTTGTACTGTGTTTAAGAAAGACTGAATCACAGGGACTTAATATTTACAACTGGCTTTGCAAAGCTATCTTAACTACAGCACTTACAAAATTTAGACTCTATTCCTGATTTAAACTGAAAGCAATCACTCTGACCTAATCTCATTTAACTGTGGTGAGTTGTGAGATTTTGTTTTTTTATTTCAGAAAGTTGTTCACGAGTTTGTAAAGGAATAATTGTGTGATAATGATTTGGGGTTGTTTACTAAAAAGGCATGTTTAAATTAGTATTTAAATATAAGTTATTTGAGATTTGTATCTCAAGGAGAATAACTATAAATAGCTATTTTGGTGATTCAGGCGTACAGAAATTAGGAAATATTGGTAAGCTATACATACACATTTAATTTAAAATGTATTGTTTGATCATTTTTGTGCACATTTTATCCCTGTCAAATCAAACATTTATAATTGTTACTATTTAGTTGGCAAGAGGGATTTTTTATTAAAGCGTCCTTGACATTGTTTAGTTTATCATTTCATTCCAAATGATTTTTTAAAAATTTTAATTCATTTTCTTTGTTACTCCACATTTCTAGTAATTTCTACATCACTTTCTCTTATTTCTCTATGTTATTAGTTCTTGTATCTTATCTTAAAATAATCTAAACCTGATCTTAAAAGTTAAAAACTAAACAAAGGGAAACTACTGTGTTAAAAAATTTATCATGAAAATCAGCATTTATGTTGTAGTGTTATTTAACTAGAAAAGAAGGTTAAAAGTAATATAGATTGAACAGACACATTTTAAAAAGTTTTATGATAGTTTTGTTTATTTACATTTGTGTAGGGATTGACCTGTGGTATGAATCTCTTGTGCATTCAAATCCTGCAGCTATTTAAGTTACCAAAAGCATGGGCAGATCTCCACCATTTTTGTTGGAAAAAAAGTTTTCAAATATAAAGTGTAAATAAATTTAAAACTAAAATACTATCTAGAAAAACATCCACTGAGCAAACGAGTGTTTGCTGGTTGAATATATTTATATTTAATTAGAGCTGGTGGCAACAACAAAAAAGGGAATGGCCTTTAAAACAATTTCTTTTGGGGGGGGGGGGTAATAAAAAGTGTAGTTTATACTGTCTTGAAATATTTATAGTCTTTATTTGGGTATTAACTGAATTATACATATTGTGTGCAAATGCGTATAAACCATTTATAAAGCACTATACAAAAAATGCGGTTTGGGAATCTAGATTATGTACAACTCAACAAAATTACAAAAGAAGTCAACAAAAAGACACATTTTCTTGTGTGTTGGTGGTAATAATTGGTTGTCAATTCAAAGTCGCAATATTATTGTCAATGCGATCTAGTTATTGAACCATAAGGGCCCACTATTAGATGTACTTTAGAGCATACATTTATATTTTGACCCTTCGTCTTTGTGTGTGTGTGTGTGTGCAGCTCTCGATCTAGGAACTAGGCTCTGTGTTGTCTTTGGGGTTTCTTAGTTAACCTTAGGTCGTCTTGACATCCACACTGATTTAATTAATAACCTGGGTTATCTATCTTGAAAGTGGTTGCAACACGAAGACCGGTTTAAAAACACATCGACAAGATCTTTGAAATTCATTTTCGTGCATTTGTCACGTATTTTTTTTGTTGTTCTTCATGGGTTGTTGTTAGCAGTATTGTAACTAACAATCCTATATGCTCAATCAAAGAACCGACTGAGTCAAGATGTTATTTCACAACTACTCTGTATAGCTCCCATACAACGGTGAGCTTGTTGTATTGAAAAGAATGAAAAGTGTTTTTTTTTTGTTTTGGTTATGTACGTTTATCAAATTTGTTACAATCTGAAATATATTTCTTTGTCTATAATCAAAATTAATGTAAAATATATTGTTATGCGCTGATTTCAAGAAAAATGTGCACCCCTTCCTTTCGACCCCTCTAGGCTACGCCCCCCCTCCCCCAAGATTCTTCTGTTTCAACGTGTTTTTTTTAAAATTGTAAATGGTAAATATTCCTCGGCCGCCAAACAGAGATTGAAGGCATCTGTACAGAACACAGTGAACCTCGATAGGTTTAGAAAAAAAAAATGAATAGAACTCGTAGTACTGGTATAATTCAGACTTGACAATTGTCAGGCAAGATGACATCCCTTATTGGTCGATCTCCCGTCCCCGTGTGTCAACTTGTTTGGTCAGGTATCCCAGTACAGCTCACGTGACCCGGTAAAATCATTAAAAATAAGCAGTACCTGTCTAACTGACAGTAGGCTACTTTACCCTGGGAAGTAGCCAAGAAAGTCCTGTGCACAATTTGGATATAAATACTTGCAGATTGGTTTATGTTCTTGGATTGTTGCTGGTAACCTGTTGGAAACCTGTCGTTTCAAAGACATGGTTAGTAACAAACATAATTTATAGGTGTTTGTATGTTCCAACTTTCTTAACGCTTAGGAATTAAAACTGCCTTAATGACTTTCCCTTGTCACTGGAGCGGACACACTCATTGAACTTGGACGTTTGTTTATCATGCAGTCAAACATAATTGAAAACATGAAGTGCACATTCAGCTCCGAACAAGTGTGGATCCAGGGCATTAGTTTCAATCTTTCGATTAATATTGAGATGAAAAAAAACAAGTTTTTTAAAAATAGTCTGTTGTTTAGTTTCTACAAGTTATTTGAAAGGAAATAGACTGTCAGGTTCAATCAAATCTATTGCAATCTATAACTTTAACTAGCGGGGCAACAGACTTAAAAAAAAAAGGGCTTCATATGCCATGACCTCTAGATATTCTAGAATTACATTTAAGTTTAGTGAAGAAGTTCAAATGTTCAAATCTAGAATTCTATATAATATATACATGTAATTAAGTTTTACCAAGAGGAATGAGGGATGGCTCTTTCCCGATTCCGGGTACGCGACTTTTTGGCGCGAGATGCTCTGACTTCTGAATATAATTTATGAAACACAAAACTTTTTATAGTAAACCCCCCCCCCCCCAAAAAAAAAAATAAAGGTTTAATTATTTTGACTATGGCATGAAGGCATATTGCAAACTATGGATGGCTAGTTGGTCTTGTGGTATATGTTCGGGACATATAGTCTCGATGGCCCCAGGTTCGAACCTTTCCCGTCGCAAATCTACGCCATCCTGTCGGAAATTTGGTCTAGGGTATAATAGTCTTCAGTTTTGAAAGAACCTCCGAAACCTGTCAAACGTCTTTCATTTTTAGAACGTCCTGTCTCTTCGTGCCTCTGTCGCCATGTATTTCATAGACACATGTATTGAATGTAGGCCTAGAAATAGAGACAAAACCATCTTGGTTCAGTCCATCGTTTGAGTACACCGTTTTCTTTGGGTTTTAAATGTCTTCTTTCAAATACATACATAATATATATTTTTTTCTAATAGGAAATTCCACTTGGAGGTAAATATTGTCTAGATAAAACTGTCTTCCTTGAAAGACTTTTGCGAATATCTATGACTATGGTTATCTCAGCTACTCATCACCACGCTGATGGTATTTCTTAAATAGTCAACTACCTTTCCTGGAAAACTGTATTGTCATCAATAGATAACACTTTATCATAAGCATTTGATACACTGATCTAGCTCATATTTCACAAAAATAGCATTGATTGCTTCATGTATTTATTTCTTCTTCTCTGCAATGGTAAACCCGATTTAAAAGTAAAAGAGTTTGTTGATGATTTGAAATTCTTTTCATGCTTACTAATTTAGAATCATGATGTTGCGTCGATAAATACGCTGGTATGTACGGATAAGAAGAGAAATGGAGAAAGCCATTGGTAACTGTGCTCTTCAGCCTAAATCTCCCAAACGAGCTGCCCTCGTGTATTGACAGTGTTTGACTGACACCCCAGAGGTTGTTGGTGTGGGCCGAAAGAATCCAGCAGGTGTCGCGACAAGACGAAAAGCGCAAAGAGGAGGGAGTAGGGTGATAGTGGGTGGGGGTGACTGACAAATCTGGTACACTTTGTACATTGAACATCGAGCGTGTGGGAATGTGGTTTGGGACCAGTGCTATTGATGTCTTTACTTTCGAATGCACTGCTCGCAAGATAAGATAAAAATAATGTTTCAAGAATGCCAATGTTGTACACACTAAGGAATTAAACTAGTTTGTTTTATTGATTTGAACTGTCGTCCGAGTTAGGTAAGTCCACGCTTATTTACTTTTTATCTCTGTACACTTAAGAAGTAGCACCTATTTCTTTCGTCTAAAAAAAAAAAGAATCCAATTTTGTGTTATTGTTTTGATCGATTTCAACTGGATCAAGTTCCAATTATAACGAAACATTTTACATTCAGTATATACATTTGTTTACACCGAATTTCGGGGGAGTGTCCATTGTTGATGTGTTTATGTTCATTTTTTTTTTTGAACAACTGTATCATTGTAACCAACTCGTAAAAAAATTGTTGATGTAGTCTATAGGGCCCACCTGTAGCGGTAAAGTCTAACTAGAGTCTATAGGGCCCACCTGTAGCGGTAAAGTCTAACTAGAGTCTATAGGGCCCACCTGTAGCCCACCTGTAGAGGTAAAATCTAACTAGAGTCTATAGGGCCCACCTGTAGCGGTAAAGTCTAACTAGAGTCTATAGGGCCCACCTGTAGCGGTAAAGTCTAACTAGAGTCTATAGGGCCCACCTGTAGCGGTAAAGTCTAACTAGAGTCTATAGGGCCCACCTGTAGCAGTTAAGTCTAACTAGTCTCTATGATCGTTTTAAAGTATTTGTTTTGACGTACTGTAGTGTCAACTCTAAATGGAGTCAACTCTGCTATTGAAAGTGTATGTCAACTCTAAATTGAGTCAGCTCTGCTTTTGAAAGTGTGTGTCAAATGATGTACCTTTTTTTCTGTAATCTACGTGTGAGCCATTTCGGATAGAACATCTAACTGCTCTGCGAAATCTAAACGCTGTTAACAGATAATCATGTTAGGTATACACATATATACTCATTTTTCATGCCGTGTTTGGTTCATTGTTGTCTATAAATGAACAAATATTGTCCAAGCTAAGGCTTACTGAGGGTCTCTTTATGTTTCTGTTTTTCATTTGTTTTAACTTATAACTTATTAAATCTAAAACCTAATTATCGAATTCCTGCTTAAGTAAGAAAAACTTGACCACAATGAATTCAGGACCGTGCCAAAGACTAAGATGTTTTTCCTGTCAAATCTTGTCCCACAAGTTTCACAAGAACTGTCTCATCAAATTCCACTTTCCCGGCGCGATGAGAGCCCCGAGGTGTCTACTCTCTATCCTGTATCACCTCGCATTCTTCTTTGAAATTGTGCGATTTTTTTGTTTTTGTTTCGACAGAGGTGACAGATCATTTACTTTCTTAAATCATACTAAATAAATTCAGCAGAATTGGGGGGGGGGGGTGTTCTAATGGGCCTCGGCAGACTTTGTATCAACCAAGATCGATGGTAATGGTCTTCTTAATATCTCTTAGTTCCATCATTCGCTTATTTGAAATCGATCTCTATGTTTATTGCGGTCTCGCCCCATCTACATTGTTTTTGTCATATGGGAGATTAATGTACACAGCCCACTCACATCACTCACTAAACTGTATAGATATTCGCTTGTATTTGAAACATGCTAATTACAGCTCAAACAAGATACAGTCATATTCTTTACATAATACAACGTAGTGCAGGGAAAGAAAAAAAAGTGTAGGTCCGCTCTCTAACAATCGTGTATAGCCATTCTATTACTCAAAATAAGCCTTTAGCGTTTTATCTTATATATCAGTAAGAGGCATGATGTAGATCTAAACATCGATGTAATGCAAATCATGTTGGGTATACATTTCGTTGGTCAGCCCTTTTTGTTGTTGTTTTATCCCCCTGCGACTTTCTTCAGTGATACATTTTCTGTGGCTCTAAAGATGTACAACTGTCCTCACAAGCTGACCGACGATGCTATCGCAAGACAATGTCTGGCCGATGGCCATCTGAAATGGAATTAAAACATCTTCTGGAGGTTTTTCAACTTTGAAAAGATGTGCGATCCGATCATTTCCTGTAATTATAAAATTAATTTCCCTCCATATTTAAAGAAATAAAGCTAATAAATATATAGGAATAGCTTCTCTCCTTTTCTTTATGTCTCTTATATATATCATCAAGTAATGAAGAAGTCCTATGTATAGTAACTCAGAAGTAAACATGTCGCCTATATCTATCTAGATACCGGTACTTAGCATGCCTTTCAAATTCAACCGAGTGTATACACACATCTAGATATTTTTGTTTATGTGCGTCTCTACTCGTCCTTTATTTGTTTGTCACATTTTACTTTCGTTCCAAGTCATTGTCTGTTACATGTAGGACTAGTATTGATCCTCAAAACAAAAGCCCTATTGTCTGAACTGAGATAGGTGGTCTCGTTTCTCCTAGTTCTGCATGCTGTAAGCATTACAATTATCATTGGGATGTTATCTCACTCTAGTCACGTCTCTATTGTTTTATTTTAACCCATGACCTGTTACTGTGAAGCTATATCATTTTTCCGTGTTGCCACGCGGCTTTGAATTTAGCATTGGTTGGCTGTAATCTCTTATTTTAATGGTCAGTTTGTCGGACCGGGGTCGCGAAAGTCTTTGTTGTTGTTAGACATTGTTTTTATCTTCAACAGCAAAGAGCTCGGCTGTTTCTTTCTAACTCTATTGCTCTTCTTCTTGACTATGCTTGTATATTCCTCTAAGTGAACACTATTCAATTGGAAACGCCCTTGCTTAAGCCAGTCTAGCGAGCTTCCATTCTCTAGATAAACGGCTTAACTTGATACTTGGTTGCTTCGTTCTACGCACGCCTTGGTTGCTGACCCCAGCGATTACAAGACGCTACAAATTATCTGAAGGAAAAAAAACAAACAAACTAGAAGTGCTTTTACGAAATGATGAAACCCACAGCTCTATGTTTATTGCTGGATTCAAGTGTACACAGACTGGAAAAAAAGCGCATGTTTTGAAATATATACTTCGTAGGAGAACCATATCTAGTTTTACAATGGACATTGTTGAGTTCCGGATTGTTATGACCCTAAGTCCTTGTTCAATTCGGTTGCACTCGTTCACCTCGCAATGTTGGCTATGGAAGTTTTTTAAGATGTAATATGTTGATAGTCACAATATGTTGATAATTTCGAAGGCATGCTTACCCGATGTAGTAGTATTCTAGTAGTATCAGCACTAGAATGGCAGGTGTAATGTTTTGGTAGTTTTCCACGATATATTGGCTAATGTAAATGCTATAGGCCTACGTGTATTGATAACTTAATAAAAACATGGATAACTAATTAGATCTACGTGCACAGAAAACAAATTCAGCAGAACTGTAAGGAGCAAATCCTTTTTTTTTTTTTTGCTTCACACCTCAAACACCCACTGAATACTTTCCTGATAAAACAAACGATAAAGTCTGACGTCATTAAGTAAGGATATCAATCTAAAGTAAGGCAAAGCTTTCGTCGCGACTATGACATATATTTACCACATACAATCTAGATGTAGCTTCTGGTTGAAAAGATTGTACTCTCCCCCCCCCCCCCCCCTTTAATTGTGTACTCTGAATTCTAGTTTGTTTACAATGTGGTAATCAGTATGAATTTATGGAAACACTGATTCTCTCTAAGCGTGAAACTGGTTGTCGGCGTGAGGCGACCCATTCGTAAAC
Organism: Biomphalaria sudanica; assembly: GCA_036873155.1. NCBI lineage: Eukaryota > Metazoa > Mollusca > Gastropoda > Planorbidae > Biomphalaria > Biomphalaria sudanica. The sequence goes on from JAZGLO010002981.1 coordinate 452,652, forward strand.
GTTTATCTCAGCCTTACAAGAGTTCTAAGTTCGTTTAACTGTGAACTAAGAAAATGTCCCACATGTACCAGAGAATTCTAGATCTCTAGACTTTAAAGCCAAGAAGTTCATGATTGCACTAGCTACAGCCTTAGTCTCGTCAGCTTCATGCTAGACGTGATAGCTGTTGTGCTGGTCATTAACGTCATAGAATGGTAGTTCAGAAATCAAATTTGAACGCAGAATTATTTCTTTTAGCAGCGACAACCAGAATCATCTTGCAGGCCGTTGGTCAGTTTGGACTGTCCTTTGTACTATTATAGTCATGTATAAGTATGGATTTTAAACTTAAAATAAACTTCTTGTCTTGCGTGAATCTTAAATGGCGTTAAATCCAGTTGTTCCAAGATATACATGCTACTATTTCCTTTATTTTTCTTTGATAGAATTTCAGGGATATTTCCTTTATACTGAGGGGAAATACAACTATTGTATTGAGTCATGAGTAACATGAACCAACAACTTTAAATCAACTGGCTTGGGCTTTGACACTACAACACCGATGTTTAATTGTTCGGCTATTGCTTATCATCATTTAGTTTGTTCAAAACATGCACACATAGAAATTATGCCTAACTAATATTTAGATCGTCCTGGCTTTCTTCGATTGGACACTTTGTTAAACAATGCGCAACAAGCAGCAAACCCTGATATTCCTATCTTTCTGATTTATAGATCAAACCTTTGTGTGTGGTGTCAATCACGTTTTGGTATGTGTGTGTGTGTGTGTGCGGATTTTTGTTTTTACAAAACGTTAATAGATTACCTTTTTTTTGTTGTTGTTGTGTATTAGAGCGAGTGTTGTTGGTAGCTTCCTTAATAAGACAAGATTTCTTCAATACGACGTCATGGTAGACGTAGTTGTGAAATTTGGTGAAGGCTCTGGTTTGTCCCGGGGAGGAGAAAATTATTTAAAGACGTCTTTAAGCTTCTTCATGCTTTGAATGCATGTCATTGACATTGGAAGTTTTATTGAATGCACGAAACGCTTTCAGTGTAACTGTGTCTATTATTGTAAGTTACTGTGATCATGTGTTTGTGATATAACAAACACAACATTTGAAATCCACTAAGTTATTTTTTATTTTGACTGTAATTTTGGTTTCAGTTTAGGAAGCTATCTACCCACGGTCGCTTGTTATTTTGATTGCAAAGCCTCTCTATCGACTCACTCTGTCTGTCTAGACCAAATTTTGATTGCGTTATTTCTCCTACTTCCCAATCTCGAATCAAATTGAAACTTTGCACAATTATTCAATATGATTCAATAGGATGGCTGCCTTGTTGTGCGGCTTGCGCGCTGGACTGTCATTCGGACTTATCGATGGTTCCGGGTTCAAACCCTGCCCGCTGCCATTCCCTGTCGTCCTGCGCGGGGTTAGGACTAGGAAGCAAATTATCTTCAACTCCGAAGAAACATCAGAAACAGGTGGAAAAAACATAAATCCCACGGTATTTAGATATATGGCTGTGACTATGGAGTTTTCCCCATTATTTTTTTTTAAAGTATTTTTTTTTAGTTTGCTTGTATAGACATAGACATAGATTTAGTTCTTTCTAGTTTTGTCTGTTCTTGTTTAGATAACTATTCTCTTCTCTATCCTGGCCACTCTTGGCAGATATCTTCTATTATTCTACCATTAAGGGTTGTGTACAGGCAAGCTAGACATGTTTGGCTCTCTGCCATAGCATTGCCCTCCTTTGTTTTTATTGTAACAAAATTTTCTCCCTGTCACGAAAGTTAATGAACAGTGTTAGGTCAACCAGAGTAACTTCCACAATCAGCAATCTTTATTGGGAGCATAGAGCTGGGTTGAATGTGATTCATGAACTTAAACTACACCCAAAGGTACTAAAGGTATTGTCAGTCTGTTGCGATCTAACATGGCGGCGTTAATTCTCATTGACGTTAATGATATGATCTTAAGTTTGAACGAGTTCATTGTTGTACATAGAAATAAAAAAAAAAATCCTTGACATCGAATCCTATCTTGGGCTCCAGTCAGAATCAAAAGTCCTTGCTTACCGTATGTTGTTTATTGCTACCTGCAGTGTCAGACAGTAGCTCTGTAGTCAGTGTAGTGTTGTTGGTCTACCTTGTTTAGTTATGGCAACACAACAACAAAACAACAACATAAAATATTAGCAGAAAACAACAACATAAGCTTTGTATTAGCACAAAACAAGTAGATTACTTGAATACATTTGTTTACTTACTAAGGACCCATTTTATTCTTAGTAACACAAAGGTTAATGAGAATGTATGAAGTTACTGGTCATCCCTAGAGAGGCATACAGCCTTAACTTTAAGTGCATTTTCTTTTGCCTAACAAGCGATCTTTAGAATTTAGAAAGAAAATCTCTACAAATATGATAAAAATATGTATGTGTTAATTAGGGATCATCAATTGAAACTTATACCCCCCTGCCAAATACAAGCATAACCATGTTAAGTGGGTTATGAAACAAGCGACTGCTGGCATGATTACTTTATGGCAAGAAAATGAAGCGTCTAGGCTTAGAGGTTTGCACCGTGGATTGAGAATCACTGGTTTGAATGGTCATCCCCTATTTTATTACAAAAATGTTTTTGAGTAGTTAAAAAAATGTTCCACAAAGCCATTCTTTTTTACAAAATGTTTACCCCCTTTTTGGTCACAAGTATTTCTCTCTCTTTTCTGTAATTGAAGAAACGTACGGTCACATTGACCTTTAAGAGTCACTATAGCGCTCCCCAAAACATGTGGTACGGCTAGCATCTAGGCATCAGTGGTTAGTACTGGTCAGCTCCGGTGGTGTGATTTGAGCAAATGTTTGTATTGGCCTACGGCCATATTTCCTTTGTGGGAGGGCCTTGCATGTCAATGCAACACCAGAGTCTTGGTTCGTGACAAGATTAACTCTTTCTCTTCTTTCTCCCCTGGGCCTCCACACACTATTTCAGAATCATGAGTTCAAAATGAAGCGGTCCTCTAGCCCAGCCTGTTTGTGTGTAGACACGTTGGTTTCTGTGAAGGATGTCATGTGTTTCACTGTTTGGTCATTTTGTGACGAGAGAAATACTGCAGGTAATAGCGTAGTGTTATGATGAGAGTCACAGCTGATTGTAGACATTCTGTGATGCTAGCCTAGTGTATGGTGCAAGGGACGAAGTGTGTGTGTGTGTGTGTTTGCTTGAATGATGTTAGAGTGTACTAGGGTGGTTTGTATAATGGTAGTTTTGTTTTTCCAATCAATCAAACGTAGCTAGACACAAAAGAGGATGAAAGAAACAAACATTAGCACTTAACTAATGTAGTCAGTCGATCTGTGTTAAGTGTGTTGTTTCTTAGCTTTCAAGTATAAAATATTGAGAACTGTTTCATATATCAGCTTACTGTTTTGAAGGCAATATTGTATATCAGGGTATATGCTTAGACATCAAAGATTTGGACACTGTGTGCTTGTTACAATACCTCTATTATACTCATAACTCTGTGGAAACGTCTTGGTGGGCCCAAAAGCCTAGAAAAGTATCTCGAAAACTGCTCAAACGATTTTTCTGGAAATTTGATAGTTGGAAAAAGAATTACTAGCTCGTTAGCCACGCAGTGAAAACTCTGGTTTGACCGTTTTAATTTTTCAGTGTAAAAATAAAAAAAAAGAAATTTAAATTTGGCTAGAGAACTAGAAAATATTTCTCTTGAACGAACTATTCATGTTCGGGTATTTCCGCGTGTAGGCATTATTTGATAAATTAATGTTCAGGAACATTTAACGCATCGTCTTCTAAGTTTAGTTCTAAAGGCCTGCTATTGGAATTCTTTGAGGTTAAGTAAAATATATTCATTCGCTAAAACAAGATTCTTTTTTTTTGGGGGGCTAAATTTTTTTAAAAAAATCTAACCTTCATTAGTGATTAGGAGAAAAAGAATCGCTCTAGAAGTTGTGTGTAAAACAAGTTTTTTTTATTTTAAAGTACTTTTTACGTTTTCTATGTTTAGTTCGAATGTTGCTGTCAGTCAAAAAACTAAAGGCAATGACGTGTCTTCGCTGGCAAATAGTTAGACCAACTAAAGTTCATCTAGGACACTCGGGCACTTGATTCAATCTAAACCCAGAGTGTAATCTGATGACTTGTGGTACGTCTTTGGGTTTTCGTGCTTTTAAGTCTCTTTCTTTGACCACTTGGATCTTTTGTAGACTTTGACCGTAGCTTACGAAAGGGTCGGTCAAGGAGGTCACGAATTGGGTCCGGTCATTTTTTGAAATAAAGGTTTCTTACCTTTGAATCTCTCTGCCTTCTAAGCACTTTTGAGTTCAAACCCCAACCCACTCTTGCCCGACATCAGCGAAAGTGTTCTAGCTGGACATTTGTCTTTGTAAATGTTATACACCAGTTGTATGTAATACTATGCATTAGGTGTCATAATGTGTTCAAAGGGCCCAAAGGATTGATACGTATGTTGGGAAATGATTACGAATAATTAGATTGAGCAAATGAAAGGAAAGTCGTGTCAAACATCGAACGATTCAGGGATTCGGGATATCGCTTTCAGAGTATTGTGTAACGCTCAAAAACCTTTCCGACAGTTTTCTATTGATATTATTTTAATGCAACATTGTTCTTACAGTAGACCTACGTTCGTCTATATAAAAAAGTGTTTGTTGACTAGTAAAACTATTGGGGTACATAATGGACTGGACACGATTTAGACCTGGTGAAAATAAAAATGGATAAGAAAATATTATATATACTAGCCATATGTTACCCGCGTGTTACTGATATAGTACATTAGAATAGTTTGTGGGAAGCGTGGTCGAGAGGCTGAGTACGCTTGAACTTGGCTTGGATACTTATAAAGGGGGCTCGAGGCTCGACAGCTGACTCGAGTTGAGCGATGTGTTACAGTTCGGTCTTGTATAATGAAAGAATGTGCATCAGGACTTCTAACTTAGCAGAAATAAGGAACGATATTATGTAAAAATGTTTTTGAAAGATAAATTTGAAGCTTAATTTTATTAAATAATGAAATCAATAGACTATATTTTGTCATTTCTGTGTGTCAAAGTAAAAAACTATCTGTGCAAAGTGTAGTTTTAAAAATTAGATCTAGATCTAGATCCTTTCGATATTCTCTTATGTAACCATGATAAATATGGCCTAGATTTATTAAATACTAATAGTTTAATAGAGTTGGCCAACTTTTTGTTTTGTTTTTTTGAGGGTCTTAAGTTTGTTTTAGGGCTACAATACATACACTACGGTCTAAGTTAGTACCCAAGGAACATTTCTGCCAAGTTTTATCAAGATTGGTCAAGCGGTTTTTATTTCTTTTCGGCACATACATACATATACCTCACATTCTACTTTATAAAGTAGATATATATATATATATATATATACATATTTCGTCCATCGTGGTTCGATGATGACCACTTTGTCATCCAGGGGGCTGAGGGGTTTGCACTGGGGTTTTGTGCCTCCTCGTGTGGCTGGTGAGACCTATATGAGACGGAATGTTCGGCCGCACACTGGGCAGGTTATTCCAGCTGGAGCTAGTGTCATTGGCCTTGCTTTTCTTCTCTGGCGTTTTTCTTCTGCCAGCTTTGTTCTCTTTTCCTCAGTAACCTGTGCGCCAGTTTTCACAGCGCAACGTCATGATGCTCTGTCATGTGCCTCTGTCTACCAGGTGCCTGGGTCTATGCTGAACGCCTTCAGAGAAGCTTTGAGGGTGTTATGTCTTACGCATTCCATGTGTCAATGTAGTCATGCGTTTTAATCGGTGTCTTAAACTCCTCTAAATCTTTGGTTTTCTGAGCTGATTTAGACAACCCATTCTATGCTCTAACGGCACTAGGGAAAATGGAGCACCTCTACGAATTTGTCTCAGCACATGGAATAAGAAATTACGTCAGAAAACAAGTTAAACTGTATCCCTCAATATTTTCTGTTTGTATTGTCCCATTAAATCTTTTCAGCGTCATTTCCCGAGGACTTCATTGATCAAATACCTTCACTGAAAGACCAACTGGAAAGGTAAAAGAGGGAGGCGGTGGGTGAGGCGGGTCTAGGGCGGGGTTCAGTTTAAGGTCAAGTTTAATCTATTGAGGGAACGAATAGTACAAAGTAGTCGAGCTAACCAAAGCACAGGTTAATAGTTTAATTTGCTTTTAACAAATGTACATTGAAGTGTAAGAGTACACGGGATGGAGGATTGCGTTAGAGAGTTGTTTTGAGAGGGTAAGTATGGAGGCTAAAAAGAAAAATAGGGGCTGGGGGGGAGAGTAAACACCAACTAGTTTACCGTGAGTCAATCACTGAAACCTATTGCCCAGTTTGTATTCTCTGCTTTGGTCCGTGTCATCACGAGCAAAGTGAATTCATTTCTTGAATCCTGTTGGCTTGTAAAAATAGAGCGGTACCGCACACACACACAGAATGACTCATTGCTACTCAAGTCTTTACTATATGTAGACACTTCAGTACTTGTAAGTTACACTTCTATTGTAATAGTCATCCCTATTCATGTTGATATTTTTAGCCCACTACAATGGTGCTCTAACTTGTTTTTTCGCGACTAAATTGAACCTCTTTTCTCTTTAGTATTTCGCTTCGACTTGTTATGGAACATCAGGCATTAAGCGATGCAACAAAGTGATTGGATCCTCCTTCCTTTTTATTTTTTTAACACCAAACAAAGGTCTCAAGAGGCCAACAAATGGACTTGACAAACAAAGGTCTCAAGAGGCCAACAAATGGACGTGACAAACAAAGGTCTCAAGAGGCCAACAAATGGACGTGACAAACAAAGGTCTCAAGAGGCCAACAAATGGACGTGACAAACAAAGGTCTCAAGAGGCCAACAAATGGACTTGACAAACAAAGGTCTCAAGAGGCCAACAAATGGACGTGACAAACAAAGAAATACTGGAAGTGCCAACTTGTTGTTTGTGTGACTCCTTACAATCATCCTTAGTTGGCCACAAGCAGGCCTTGTCCATTAGTGTCTGCTTTGTTCAAAATGTGCCATACTTTTGCAGCTCATATTGACAAGTCTTGAACGCTCTTTTTTAGTGTCTGGTGTGACATGATTGCTAACCAGAAGGATTATATTGCTGTTGTATCTAAAAATACGTGATCCTGTTCGGTATACTTTCGATTGGTTCATGCTAGAAGGACGTACTATACGGATACTACTGAAGGTTATAAAATGGACTTTTTCTTTTTTTTTTAGCAATGAAGGAAAACGAAAGATCCAGGCTACACAACATTATCAAAACTTTTTTTTCATTGTTTTATCAAGGCATGTGTTGACATGGACCAGGTAATGAGATAGGCCTACAATAGGAATTGTTTGATTAGCATTTCTCGCCCCCCCCACCCCCCGCCTTTCACCAAGCTATTACTGTGACCGTCGACTGTTTGGTTTTGCAATTTATACCTAGAGCGAGGGTGAGCATCTCACCGTCGCCGTTTTATCTGCTTTCGCCCCGCAGAATTGTAGGCGATACAACAACAAAAATGTGTAGCTTGACCCAAAAAATCTACTTTTTATAAAGTGTAGATAAAATGTTACTTGTCTCACTTCTATAGTAATGAACCTTCGTAACACAGGGATCTTCGTATCACAGGGATCTTCGTATCACAGGGATCTTCGTAACACAGGGATCTTCGTAACACAGGGATCTTCGTAACACAGGGATCTTCGTATCACAGGGATCTTCGTAACACAGGGATCTTCGTAACACAGGGATCTATCACTAGTTTATTAATTCTTTATTTGTTCAAGTTAATGCTCTTCTCAAGCTTTGTTCGGATCGAGATTCCCAAGTGGTAAACAAAAACATTGTATTGCTTTTGTATCTGCTGAGTGGTAGTTTAATGTAGCATCTCTGATGCAGTAACGCCCTCTTTACTTGACGACATCTAGGTATTCAGGATGTCGTCAAATTATGATATCATGTCATTTTATTTCTATTGCCGCATTATGGTCAACTTGTCGACACATGCCTGTTGGTATCATGAGAGTACCTTAAGGAAATTAGGTTGTTTAATGCTTCATAGAATTGGAAATTAAAATGGACTGGAGCTCCTGGCCCGTCAGAAAGTGGCCACATCGTATCTCCTAAATTGATTGGGACACAGTGTACATTCACATAGCGTCCCCATCTATCGCAAGATGTCATGCTAAATAAGTGGGCCAAAGAATCATAAGCACAGCATTTGTTTCACAGAATTGAAACTTTTATTTGTCTGTTAGACTTTTTGTCAATAATGTTATTAATAATGAAAATGAGAAAAATAATACAGTAAAAACGTTGCTAGATCTAAATCTATAACTTTGCTGGACCTAAACTCACACAACTGACATTGACATTAGCAAATCATACTCGACATTGTGTTTCTGTTTTACCTTCCCCAAAACTGTCAGCTCTTTCCTCACCCCTACAAGTCTAGTTCTATTTTAAGACTAGTAGGTCTATATGACATAGAAAGCCATTGCAAACCTTATTTACACATGAACGCCTCCCGTGACGTCTGCTGCAGTCCCATTACTATTCGTCGTTTGTGATTTTTTTTTTTTAAATACAAGTTTAAGAAAAGCAGCATATCCTCAGGTCTACACTCCTACATATTTCCAAAGGTAGACTTTAAGTTTGTGGTTTAATGGGACGTGATTGTGACATTGGACTACAAGATTCAGAACCTTGATATACACAGTGTCATTTCGTATTTTTATGTACTTTTGTCTGTAATGCTAGTTTGTAATTTTTGTTCATAGCCTTTAAGTATGTAGATCTGGGGATGTAGTGTAGACTTGTACTTGTGCTTACTTCATCTATCATGTATAATGTATACTATTATGTATAGTATTCCAGAGTTCATTTATTATCAAATCTTGACTCATGGTATTTATTACACTTTACAATTTCATAAATAGCCAAATCAATATGGAGAATATTGTGGTTTAATTCTTATATCTAATAGACTGGGATTTAAAGAATGACAAATTTAATTCTAGCATTTGTTTTTAACCGTTTTTTTTTCTTTGATTTACTGAGTGACCCAGTGACAGTTTTTTTCTTTGATTTACTGTGTGACCCAGTTACAGTTTTTTTCTTTAATAAACAAAGATTTTCTTTTGATGTAACTATTATTACTTTCTGTGATTTTCTAAGTTATGTTTGGCCCTAGGGTTTACTGCTTTAGGATCCTAAGGGGTAGATCTCTACCATTCTCCAATTTGAGAAAGAAAAATCTTAAAAAACTTGATTTTAACATGTTTAAAAACTTACATTTCAGATTAGAGTTTATTTTAACTGATTGTACACTATATTTGTATGGTGTGTGTATTGACTGGCAAATTACAAAGATCTTCAATATAACTTTTTTGTTTTATGTTAATCTGTTTACAGGTATACAAATCTGAATAAACTGAGTTGGAGTATATAAAACATTGGCTTGTAAAGTGCTCACGAAAAACTGCAACCATTCCGTCACCATTTAACATGACCAGCAGTTCTTTGGGTGGGCTGCCCCCATCCTATCCTGGGCTGGATGAATCTGCGCTAGCAGAAAAAGCCTCTAATAATTCAGAAAACTCGGACGACAGTGGCATTGTAGATTACAAGGATCCAAAGGTGAGGGATATAATTAGTAATCTCCCCTGTTGTTGCTGTCCTGTAGATGAGGTCCATAAATTGAATAAACTTAGCAAGGTGAGGATGTGTGTTGTAAAACCTATTTCCTTTTAGGGGAAGATCATAAATTGTGGACTAACTGAGTAGACTTGCAAATTGTAGACAGATATTTATGACCCTGAAAATGCTTGAAGAGTTTGATCAATGGTTGACAATATTTGCATAAAAGTTACATTTCCTGTACATGTTTTATACTTTTTGGTGGCTGTGATTTGTAACTCTTTGATGTTTCACTAATTAAAAGCCAAAACTAAATCTTCTGTTGGTAGATGTTTTACTACACCAAAGTTGTACCCTTGTGAAATACAGGGAGAAATAAATACAATGAGAGACAATATGAGGGACATTTCCTTCTCAAACATCAGCATTAAATTCAACCTTCCTTTATAATTTGACATTATTTTGTTGTATAAAACAAAACTCATTTTTGCTATTATTGTTATTATTCCCTAATTTTATTCTACTAGATGTCAGATAAAATTAAAAAAAAAATACATTATTAAAACACAAAGCACTTCTATTTGACTGGACAACAAAAAAGGACAATAAATTTTATAAAATGGAGGAAAGTGTGAAGTACTTTTTTTTTCCAATGGGTCAATTCTGAGGTCAGTGTTAAAATGGGGATCTTTAAAAACATTTATTTGCCTAGTGCTTACAGTCAAAGCCAATTAATCAGACCACATGTGTATGTGATCATTTCGTCCTAATAACCAGCTGGTCTGATGAACCATATAATAGGATTTATTTTAGTACTTTAGGATTCAGTCCCAATTAGCAGTTTGTCCAATAACCAGCTGGTCTGATGAACCATATAATAGGATTTATTTTAGTACTTTAGGATTCAGTCCCAATTAGCAGTTTGTCCAATAACCAGCTGGTCTGATGAACCATATAATAGGATTTATTTGAGTACTTTAGGATTCAGTCCAAATTAGCAGTTTGTCCAATAACCAGCTGGTCTGATGAAGCATATAATAGGATTTATTTTAGTACTTTAGGATTCAGTCCAAATAGTTTGTCCAATAACCTGCTTGACTGAATTGAAAAAGGGAGCATCCTTTAGGAGTTTTTGATTTGATCTTGAAACAAAATAAAAAGAATAAAACATAGTTCACAGTTCATCAGAGTAGAAGCATGGCCGAGTAACATATTGATATGTTATAGGTTTGTGGGTTTGAATCCTACTTCCTAAAATTTAAAACCTAGCAAGTCTGATCAGGCAGGACTGACAGATAAGTTAAATGAAAGTGTGTATAAAGGTTTACTTATTGTTTTTGTCTTTATTTTGTTTCTGGTTATGAGGGTATCCATAATAAGAATAGGAGGAGCACTTAAATAGGAAACTAGGAAAAAACTCAATTTTAAATGTTTAAACATTATTTCACTTTATTTTTCAATGCAGACAAAGTTTCCTTTTATTCCCAATGTATTTATGCTGATCCCTGTCAGTGAAAACAGGTTGCCTCAAGCAGGTAGCAGCTCAACAGAATGTCAGGTGTTATCATACGCAGATTATTAATGACTTTACAATGACATTGATATAAGTGAAGTGCTTCAGTGTAAGAGGCCACCATCACACTTTACAACAGTCATTTATCAAATGGGGTCAAGTGTAGGAGCTATGGTTTCTATATCTTTTGATAAGTAACATCAGAACAATAGTAACAATTCTTAGAATTTTTTCTTTCTTTCTTTTTTACCCTCTTTTCTTTCTTTTTTGAAATTTAATTTTCAAGTCTTAAAAAAACCCCAGTAATATTTAAAGATTTAAAAAAATTAAGTCTTTTGCTTTTATTAATACATTGGAGACATCATCAACGTCAATAAAAGCTTGTGAATCATAAAATAAACTTTAAAAAAAATAAATTGGAAAGTCAGTAAAACACAATCAGCATTTTGACTGATAGTTTCTGGATTGTTGACATAGTTGGTGGTACCTTGGAAATTGTTGTTTTTTTTAAATGTTGTATGAAACAACTTTCACTTTTGACTTCATGTCTGCACAGAGTGTTGTTGAGCAGAACAGACAGATGTTATTAAACCAAATGTCCTGTGATGTCACATTTATCGTGGGAGATAAAAAGGAGCCAATAGGAGCCCACAAGTATGTGTTGATGACACGAAGTGTTGTGTTCAAGCACAAGTTTAGTGGAGCAGACGGCAATAGTTCAGAGGTCATCATAAAAGATATTCCTGAAGATTGTTTTTGGGAAATGTTAAAGTGAGTTCAATTTTATTTAAAAAAAAAACTTAATGGATTGTTTTTAATGGACCTCATTCACCCAAACAAACTGTCACATGATAACCATTGTTGATTCAAATTAGGTCATAAATGTGTCTAGAAAAAAAGATTAGCAGTATAACCCTGGAATTTAAAAGAATTTACAATTATCATAGGTAGCAAAGAATGAAATCAGATTTTTTAAAAAGTCTAATTCTTCCTAGCAGTCTTGGTATATAGTTGGAAAGTGTTTGGACAGTAAAAGGCAGACGCTGACCCCTAGTGCCTACTGTTGAATAATGGGATGTGTATTTTCTTTTAGAAAGATGCCAAACACTAACACATTCTAAGACATTATTTCATGTGGGATTTACTTCTAATTTTTTCAAGCCTTACTCGAGATTTTAAGTTTTTTTTTTTTTTAATTTGCTTGATAGTTTGATATAAAAATTTCTATAAAATCCTTTTAATTTATTAATATTTCAATGTAAAAGTTTGTTTTAATATGTAAAATTGTATCTTTCTGTCTCTTATTGAGTTTCATAAAGAGATGCACATCACTCAACTCATTCACTTGTTTACTTTCTCTCTGTCTTACCTAGCACACACTTGTATGAATGTTTCTTTAAAAATAATGTTTCTTTCTTCAAACTTGTAAACCCAGACACATCTATTGTGAGGAGCAGAAAGTTCATGTAACCAATGTTGTGGGTCTCCTCTATACTGCTGATCAGTACAACTTGCTGAAACTGAGGCAGATATGTTTAGATTATCTGCACAATTGCCTTGAGGTGGGTTCAGTGGATTGGAAGTGAATATTCATTTCTAATATTTGTTTTTTTTTGTCTTTACATCTACATTCATTTTTTTTTAATTTTTTTTTTACGTTAGCCTTATTTTGTTACTACTGTGTAACCAGTGTACATTATTTTAATTTTCTGTAGAAATGAAACTGAAAGTAGACATTACAGCTCTCTTATGTTACATCACATCCTTTAAAGTATCTTTCAGAAACAACAATCAATTAATGTAAATATAATATCACAGTTATTTATATTTCACTGCTTCAGATACCAGTTATCTGAAGTGAGAGTCACATGTGCGGGACAAAAATTTATTAATAAGATGACTGCATCTCACTAAACTCTTTTGATAGTTCATAGTCGTAATGGTTATAGAGAAAGTTTTGAAATATAAGTTATCAGTGTTATATCAAGAGCTTAGGCCATAATTTTCCAGTTGCCATTCAGAGAATAATGCTTGTTTTTGGCTGATTTCTAGGAAAACAACAACTAACCTTTTTAGTTTGGTCTTCACTATCTAACAAATAGTCTGAGATTAGGATGATTTCATTGCTTAAAATATTTGAAATTTTAGTTGGAATGTTTAAAAACTTATTTAAAATGATTAGCAAACTCCATAGCCAATGACTAAAGGTTGTGTATCCAAACAATTCATAGATTAACAATGCCTGCTACTTGTTGAACGAGACCCACGTCTACGGCTATCAGGAAGAAGAAAAAAACATCTTGAGCTATATACGAAAGAATGCTTCTAAAGTATACAACACAGTAGGCACATATCTTTTGACTAGGGACCTCCTCAACCAGGTTTGTTCATTAGTCATTGAGATGTTAACATGAGCTGATACTTCACTTGCTGATTAGCTTAAATAGTATTGACTTAAAAGAGTGTTATACTAAGTAACAAGAGTAACACTTACACATTCTTAAAAAGAGAAAATTAAACTGCATCAAACCAGTGTGTTGATTCAGAACCAGAACTTATAAGAACATTGACACAAAGATCTAAGCTAGGTAAAATATTTTTTTTTAGAAGCACTGTTTGTTTTGGGATGATTCCATTGTTATCAAATTAGGTATTAAATTGATTGGATATGATAGAACTCCTTCATGCAAGAGTGATATAAGAAAGGATTCTCTTGTTAGATCCTGACTTTACCTGGTGTGGAAGTGGAGGAGGATGTTAAAAAGGACGTCTTGACTCGGTGGGCAAATAATCAGCGCAAAGAAAACAAGCAAGAAACCAGTGTTGATAATTTGATGGATTCCCTTCAAGATTGTCTTTATGTTTATCGAGATGATTCTCACTGTCATAGGTAAGTGATTTTTTTCTCTTTGTATTTTAATTGCAATGAAGAATAAAAGTTGTCAGTTTACAGGTGACCCGGCAAAATAGCGCAAGACAAAATAGCGCGGACTTATATATGATGTGTATACAAGTGACAGATTATTAGTCATTTAATGTCATGGTTGATGTCTTACTATTTTCAATAGTAATAGATCTGAAAAGTATCCCAGAAGGAGAGTACTTAAACATTTTGTTATCATTCAATAGTAATAGATCTGAAAGTATACCAGAAGGAGAGTACTGAAACATTTTTGTATCATTCAATAGTAATAGATCTGAAAGTATACCAGAAGGAGAGTACTTAAACATTTTGTTATCATTCAATAGTAATAGATCTGAAAGTATACCAGAAGGAGAGTACTTAAACATTTTGTTATCATTCAATAGTAATAGATCTGAAAGTATGCCAGAAGGAGAGTACTTAAACATTTTGTTATCATTCAATAGTAATAGATCTGAAAAGTATCCCAGAAGGAGAGTACTTAAACATTTTGTTATCATTCAATAGTAATAGATCAGAAAGTATGCCAGAAGGAGAGTACTTAAACATTTTGTTATCATTCAATAGTAATAGATCTGAAAGTATACCAGAAGGAGAGTACTTAAACATTTTGTTATCATTCAATAGTAATAGATCTGAAAGTATACCAGAAGGAGAGTACTTAAACATTTTGTTATCATTCAATAGTAATAGATCTGAAAGTATCCCAGAAGGAGAGTACTTATACATTTTGTTATCATTCAATAGTAATAGATCTGAAAGTATAACAGAAGGAGAGTACTTAAACATTTTGTTATCATTCAATAGTAATAGATCTGAAAGTATACCAGAAGGAGAGTACTTAAACATTTTGTTATCATTCAATAGTAATAGATCTGAAAGTATGCCAGAAGGAGAGTACTTAAAACATTTTGTTATCATTTAATAGTAATAGATCTGAAAGTATGCCAGAAGGAGAGTACTTAAACATTTTGTTATCATTCAATAGTAATAGATCTGAAAGTATGCCAGAAGGAGAGTACTTAAACATTTTGTTATCATTCAATAGTAATAGATCTGAAAGTATACCAGAAGGAGAGTACTTAAACATTTTGTTATCATTCAATAGTTATAGATCTGAAAGTATGCCAGAAGGAGAGTACTTAAACATTTTGTTATCATTCAATAGTAATAGATCTGAAAGTATACCAGAAGGAGAGTACTTAAACATTTTGTTATCATTCAATAGTAATAGATCTGAAAGTATGCCAGAAGGAGAGTACTTAAACATTTTGTTATCATTCAATAGTAATAGATCTGAAAGTATGCCAGAAGGAGAGTACTTAAACATTTTGTTATCATTCAATAGTAATAGATCTGAAAGTATACCAGAAGGAGAGTACTTAAACATTTTGTTATCATTCAATAGTAATAGATCTGAAAGTATACCAGAAGGAGAGTACTTAAACATTTTGTTATCATTCAATAGTAATAGATCTGAAAGTATGCCAGAAGGAGAGTACTTAAACATTTTGTTATCATTCAATAGTAATAGATCTGAAAGTATACCAGAAGGAGAGTACTTA
This sequence comes from Biomphalaria sudanica, assembly GCA_036873155.1. Lineage (NCBI taxonomy): Eukaryota > Metazoa > Mollusca > Gastropoda > Planorbidae > Biomphalaria > Biomphalaria sudanica. The sequence continues at coordinate 468,316 of JAZGLO010002981.1, forward strand.
AACATTTTGTTATCATTCAATAGTAATAGATCTGAAAGTATACCAGAAGGAGAGTACTTAAACATTTTGTTATCATTCAATAGTAATAGATCTGAAAGTATGCCAGAAGGAGAGTACTTAAACATTTTGTTATCATTCAATAGTAATAGATCTGAAAGTATACCAGAAGGAGAGTACTTAAACATTTTGTTATCATTCAATAGTAATAGATCTGAAAGTATACCAGAAGGAGAGTACTTAAACATTTTTGTATCATTCAATAGTAATAGATCTGAAAGTATACCAGAAGGAGAGTACTGAAACATTTTTGTATCATTCAATAGTAATAGATCTGAAAGTATACCAGAAGGAGAGTATTTAAACATTTTGTTATCATTCAATAGTAATAGATCTGAAAGTATACCAGAAGGAGAGTACTTAAACATTTTGTTATCATTCAATAGTAATAGATCTGAAAGTATACCAGAATATAGAGTACTTAAACATTTTGTTATCATTCAATAGTAATAGATCTGAAAGTATACCAGAAGGAGAGTACTTAAACATTTTGTTATCATTCAATAGTAATAGATCTGAAAGTATGCCAGAAGGAGAGTACTTAAACATTTTGTTATCATTCAATAGTAATAGATCTGAAAGTATGCCAGAAGGAGAGTACTTAAACATTTTGTTATCATTCAATAGTAATAGATCTGAAAGTATACCAGAAGGAGAGTACTTAAACATTTTGTTATCATTCAATAGTAATAGATCTGAAAGTATACCAGAAGGAGAGTACTTAAACATTTTGTTATCATTCAATAGTAATAGATCTGAAAGTATGCCAGAAGGAGAGTACTTAAACATTTTGTTATCATTCAATAGTAATAGATCTGAAAGTATACCAGAAGGAGAGTACTTAAACATTTTGTTATCATTCAATAGTAATAGATCTGAAAGTATACCAGAAGGAGAGTACTTAAACATTTTTGTATCATTCAATAGTAATAGATCTGAAAGTATACCAGAAGGAGAGTACTGAAACATTTTTGTATCATTCAATAGTAATAGATCTGAAAGTATACCAGAAGGAGAGTATTTAAACATTTTGTTATCATTCAATAGTAATAGATCTGAAAGTATACCAGAAGGAGAGTACTTAAACATTTTGTTATCATTCAATAGTAATAGATCTGAAAGTATACCAGAATATAGAGTACTTAAACATTTTGTTATCATTCAATAGTAATAGATCTGAAAGTATACCAGAAGGAGAGTACTTAAACATTTTGTTATCATTCAATAGTAATAGATCTGAAAGTATACCAGAAGGAGAGTACTTAAACATTTTATTATCATTCAATAGTAATAGATCTGAAAGTATGCCAGAAGGAGAGTACTAAAACATTTTTGTATCATTCAATAGTAATAGATCTGAAAGTATACCAGAAGGAGAGTACTTAAACATTTTGTTATCATTCAATAGTAATAGATCTGAAAGTATACCAGAAGGAGAGGATTTTGAAATGTGGTGACCCCGTTCAAGCAGGGATGGAATTTCTACGTGACATTTCCTACTATTTAACTTTGTGAAAGTTTGTTTGTGTGTGTGTATAAATCTGACAAGTATATTTGCCTTTTTTCAAAGTACACTTTTGGAGTGTAAATAAATGATATATTTTGAAATTATTCATTTTTGCTAATTATAATTTGAGCTTACTGTTTGCATATTTATATTTTAAGATAACTAAAGTGTTTCATGCAAAATGACTGAAAAATAATGATAACATTTAAATAAAAAATATTGGCTCTATTCATATTTTACGATATCTAAAGTATTTTTTTCAAAATGACTGAAATATATTTTTTCTGCTCTATTTTGCCCGCGCTATTTTGACTGGGTTCCCAGTTTACCTCAAAGTGTTTTGTTTTAGAGGAGATGACATAGTCATAAGTAATGTAACACTTCTAACACATAAAGTTTCTTACAAGTCTTAAAGATCTCTGAGGCAAGTAATGTTCATTTTATTTGTCTCCATAGTCATGTCTAGACTAATACGGCAACTAACTACCATAGACTTAAAATGAGTGGACATCCTATATTTTGAACTTTCTCGTTTAAATTGCTTCACTTTTAGTTCACTATGTACTCTCACATCCTAGAGAGCCCTAACCATTATTAGTCAGCCTTTCTGAAAAGAAGTTAAATCTAGCTCTGTCATTGTGCATCTCAAGTGCAATGCAAGTCCATGTAGAAATAAAGTACATGAACAGAATCAGTGATTGAAAACTGGAATACTTTAATGAGATAAACTTGACAAACAAACACAATAGACTCTGATTACACAATATTTAAAAAAAATGAATTCCTATAACCACACAAGTAAATCCTGCTCCAAACTTCCTTCTCAGCCCTTTTATATTTAGTTCTAGCATATTGTTACAAATGAACAGTGATAGGTAGAGGTCACTACATGTGTCCCCAGCGAGATGACACAGCAATGAGTGTATAATCAAAGACAGGATGTGACGTGTCCTCACGTGTTGTTCCAGAAGGTACTAGCAGTGTTTTTGCAATATTGGAGGAGCGATTAGGGACTCTATATAAACCAGAGAGTTAATGTGAAAAGTCAGTCGTCGTACTGTTGTCTACTGTGCGAGACAGTAGAAGAGAGATGTGTTCGACTCGACTCGATGCAAGTTAACTAGGGTAGAGTTAATTGGAGTGGACTACAGTCATTAAAGTCTATAAAGTGAAGTACAGTGAACTTGAGCCGTTACAGTCGATGTAAGACGTGTAGAGCTCCGATTCGGTAGAGTTGAGTATGACTCGGAACAGCTGAGTAGAGCGGAATATGGCTCGATGCAAGTTGAGAAGAGATCAATTGCAACGAAGTATAGCTAACTGTAAACTACCAGATATTGTACAGTCTTCTACGCTACATGTTACAGTGATGAATTGCTAGAGTTAATAGTCAATAAAGTCATATGAAGCTGAAAGTTGAGTTGTCCAGTTCTTGCAGTGTTTTTATTTGTGTGCCTACTAGTACATTTAGCCAGAAGATTCAGAAATACATCACACAATATCTTCCCTGGAAGGAAGCGGATGGAAAGTAAATAAAAAACTTGTTTCTTGGTTCCTCTTGTTTGGGCACTAGATGATTTTCTAGATGATTCAGAGTTCCCGAAATGTTGACATAATTTTTTCACCTAAAAATAAAGCTCAATATAGTTATTATGTATAAAAACATTTATGCTTGATATGAACTTGATTACTTTAGTAAACTAAACAAGCTTCCAACCTTTTTTTGTTTTATTGTGCCTGTAGATACATCATGGACAGTCTGACAACAAGTACACTCTTTGCTGAACCACCCGACCCCCTACTTCTGCCAGTAAACGATGCAGCTAGGACAGATGAGAGTGATGGTATGTCCACTCTGTCCACACCGACCAGCTTGACCTCCTCAGTACATACTTACAGCAAGCTTCCTAGTTACAACAAGTGGGCAGATTTTGAACAGGTACATATTGCTCTACATATGGGTTGTTATTCTTGTTAATACAAGCCTAGGCTTTGTACAACATTGATTGAAAAATATTGCATCCCATATTAATCTTCGGACTCAAAGACAAGCCTTATCATAATATATATATATATATATATGATGTATATATGTTTGTGTGTATGTAATAATAATTTATAATTTAGACATGCTTTTTAGTTGCATTAAGACATTTAATACGACTAGAAGATTTTTAGCAGAGTCAAAAGTTAAGCTTTTTTAGGGGCCCCCGAAAGGGGAAAAGACGCTATTAGTTTTGTGTGAAATGTCTGTCTGTCTGTCCCGTTTAGATCTCATAAACTAGAAAAGATGGTGAAGATCCGACATCACAATATTTTAGACCATTCAAAGTTCTGATGCAACGGCTACTTTTTTCTTTTCTGAAAGCAAAAAATCTAATTTTTTTAATCACTTATGCAAGCAGTTTTTTCATAAAAATACACCACTTTTACAACTATTAACTATTAAACACTCAAACACTTGAGCTCTTTATTAGGGGAGATGGCAGTTTTCCATATTTTTAACACATTTATACAAACGGTTGTAGATTTTTTGTCAAAAATTTTTGTTTTGATATTTGTATTGTTAAGTTATGTAAGCTCTGTTATACTAGGTACTATTTACCTTTTTTTTTACCGTACCTATCCCGTAGTCTGTTGGACCATTGGGGCACCAGGCAAGACTTGTCGACCGTCTTTCTCCATTCCTCCCTTTTTTTTGTGCCTTGTTTAGAACCTCTTACAATGGCAGCCCCGTCCATTCTTTAATGTTGTCCTCTCATCGCTTTTTCTGTCTGCCTCTTCTTCCTTTCCTATCACTGTTCTCTGAAGGAAGGTATTTGCGAGCCCCATAGATCTTGTAATGTGGCCATAGGTTTTAAGCTTTCGTCTTTTTACAATAGTTAGCAGGATGGGCTGTGATCGCTGCAGTAACCTTGTCTCTGATTTCTTGGTTTGTGATGCAGTCTTTGAATGTGATGCATAGGATCCTTCTGTAGCATCTCAATTCAATTGCTAGGATCCTCCTCTTTAGCTCTGCATTCAGCGTCCAAGACTCACAAGCATATAAGAATGTGGCCATGACCAGGGAGCGCATCAGTCTGATTTTGGTGCCGAGGGCTAAGCCCTTGTCTTTCCATATTATTTTAAGTTTTGAAAGGGCTGCTGTGGACTGTGCTATTCGGGCCAATAGTTCGGGTTTTGTTCCCTCATCTGAGACAATAGCTCCGAGGTATTTGAAGCTGTTAACACTAGTTAGCTTTTCACCTCCAATACTGACGCCTCTTTTAAAGCCCTGTTGGCTATTGGTCATAATTTGTTTTTTTTCGGCATTTATTTGCATGCCATATGCTGCGGAAGTCTTGTCAATGCACATCACCAGGTACTAGGTACTATATTTACACTTAAACAAATGTTTACTATTTTTTTTAAGAGAAAAAAACTATTTAGTATGCATTATAGTTAGACATAATTTAAAACGACTAGTAATCTTGTAAACTGCATTTTATTGTAAATTAAAAAAAAAAATTTTGTATGTGTTTATTTTGAGGATTCGAATAAGAGATTGAGCCTTTTCAAAACAATTACGTCAATTATATAACTTCAGTTAGGACAGGGGAGGCACGGTAGCTGAGCAATAAAGCGCTTGGCTACCAAACCGGGTGTCCCGGGTTCGAATCCTGGTGAAGACTGGGATTTTCAACTTCGAAATTTTTGGGCGCCTCTGAGTCCACCCAGCTCTAATGGGTACCTGACATTAGTTGGGGAAAAGTAAAGGCGTTTGATCATTGTGCTGGCTACTTGACACTCTCGTTAACCGTAGGCCACAAAAACAGATGAACTTTACATCATCTACTCTATAGACCACAAGGTCTGAAAGGGGAATTAGTTAGGCCAGGTTCACATCTAACTTTACATTCACTTTCACCTATCCTTTGATCTGCTGGACCGTTGGGGCACTACACAAGATCTGTCAACCTTCTTTCTCCATTCTTATTTGTCATTTGTCTTAGATATAATTTTATTCGGATGTTCTTTTTGAAAATATTGAAGCCTGCCTGGGTGGACGACTTCGGGGGCCGATTTTGAGTTTGTGTTTCCACACAAACTGTCTTTGTAACCTTGTTTATTATACTTTTCTTCCATAGGTCACCAGGTTTCAAGAGCTATACTCTTCTAGTATAAACGATGCCAAACAACCAGATGCAATATCCTTCACTGTGGATAATAACATTTATCTTTATGGCTTCAGTATATATGGACCCAAGAAACAGGGGGAAGGACACTATAAAATTGATGCCATACTCACTCGCAAGAAAAGGGATGTTGTCATGGAAACCATCAGTATCAAAGGGGCTGGTGTCATTCTGCCCTGTATGTTTGAGCGGCCTGTCAAAATCGATAAAGGTCTGCCCTACACGTTAGAGGTGTACATAAAAGGTCCAGAGTCTCACTTGGGGGCCAGTGGACAATCAGCAGTTTATCAAGGCACTATACTTTTTACCTTCTTTGATGCTACCAAAGTGAAGAAAAGCCGCAGCAGTTTGAAACAGGGCCAGATTCCAAGGTTATATTACATGCCTAGAAATAAATGAGTTTGCCTCCCTTGATGTGAAAACAAATATTATTGAATATTTTTGTGGCAACACTGTTGTGATCTAACCAAAGTGAACATCATCCTCGTCATTGTAGACAGTTCAGAGCAATGTTTTGGGGTCAAGGTTATTTATTTATTTATCTGTTGGTTGATGTAATACCTACACATTTTGTTCTTTATGAAATCCTTTAAAATTATAGAATTAAAAAAAAATTATGATGTGAATATCATTCTAAAAAAGGCAATATTAAATTTTATGTACAATGCATTTTAGCTAAATATTGTGAGAATATAAGTTGAAGGACATAGTACAAACAAAAAAATGTAACGTAGGTTCAATTTGATATTTAGATTTAGACTATATTTTAAATTTTTGCAGTTTTAATCAAATTTGCTTTGAAAAAAATAACTAAAAACAATTATTGCTGCTAATTTATGCTAATAATTCTTTCAAAGTATAGCTTGAATAGTTCAACTTGTTATTAAAGATTTGATAAAATACAGTAATATATTTTGTTCTCATATTGATGACATCAACCTTGATGTAAATATGTACATGTTGTTCCAAAAAGTGTAAGATGTTGTTTCTAACTTGTAAATAGCAAGTTGTTTCTGAACTGGAAGTTCAACATTAGGATCCAGTGTTTCCAGTTTTTGACCAATCTAGTCCATGTAAAGTTGTATTTCTGGTGGAGGTGAAACTATGCATTCATTTCTTCTACTTGTATGCTGAGGATTTGTTTTGTCTTGTAGACTAACCCCTCACACAAGTGCATAGAAATAAAAGTACATTTGTTGAAGTCATTATCACCCTGGACACTTCAAGTATTTAGATTTTTAAAAACACATCTGTTAGAGAATGTTAGTGTATATCTTTTTACTTCCATTGTATGATTTCATTTTGGAATGTTGTGTTTTTTTAAAGTGCATTCCCTCTCTCATTCCATAATTCAAACTTTTGTTATCATAGAAAAACAGCAACATAGATCTAGGTTTATGTTCAGAGGTAAACAATTTCAGTTTTGTTTTGATTGCCAAGAAGTGTCTGGAAACACAGGCAGATTAGTTGAAGTTATATTTTTATGAATTTTTTTTTTTTTACTTTGAACTAAAATGTGAATGGAAAGCACAAATATTTTTTCAATGTAAAAATGTAAGTTAAATCTTCATTTTTATTCATTTCCTAATTTAGATCCTTTACATTTTATGTAACCAGAGAAGAAATACACCTTTTTTTTGTCTGTCTCACTGTTTATTTGAGCTTCATTGCTTTTCAAATCACATTTGTTCATATTTTGATGAAACATTTAGATAAGTTGATATATGTATTCTAAAGATGAATTAGTCTAAATTAGTTTTTTTTTTTTACATAACAGTTTACTAGTTGATTGAATTAGAAGATATTTAGTCAAAATATAATGAACTATTCACCCTGTTGAGTAGTAGTTCACTTGAGCCTTACTGATGTACATACATATTTGTCTAACATATACTAAATAAAAGCAGATCATTGTTTTCTAAGGTTAGTGATACCTCACTATTAATTATGAGATTTGGTGGATAAAGTTGACTAAACATTGTTGTGTATGGACAGAATCAGTTATATAGATATAATGTTTTCTTATTTAATGAAATACTTGTTGAGCTGTTTGACCATGACTTTGGTCTTTGCCTCAGAATTTCCTGGCCAGTTTTGAAACATGATACTATTCATTATTTTCTTGATAACTTGGTTGATATTGGTACTTATTATTTATTGATCCTGTCTATCGAGTCAAAGCACTGGAGTTAATGTATTGGATATTTCACCTTTATATTTGGTTCTACTTTGTCCGATAGACTAGTCTCCCTAAACTATTAAGGCATTTATTTATCAGGTATATAGTGTGCTTATATTTCTTAAATAGGATTTATTCTAATTTCTTAATTCTTAGTAAAACAACAAAAAAGACCTAACTATAATGTATTATACTGTATTACTCTATGTCCTGATTTCTGCAGTTTTGCGAAAAATAAGGAATTTTAGCCAACATTTTTTTGCCTTTCATTTTTCTAGTATTATTTATTTGCCCAGATTTCTCAGACTTTTATCAAGCTATTTTTAAAGCTGTTTAAAACTACTTAATATTTAAAGAAAACGTGGGCATTTTAAGTATCTTTGGTCTATTTAAATTTTGAGATTATGTTTTTTTTTAGTTTCAGTTGGCATGTATTGCTACCACTTTACAGTAGAACGTCGTTTATCCGAACGTTTATTATCCGGAGCGTCAAATATCCGGACCAGTTTTTTTTTTTTTTTTTTTATCAACCACATGTACTGTGATGCACATATACTGTATGAATACGAAAAATAAGTGATTATTTTCCACAATAAAGGTAAAATTGCGACATTTGTCACCTATTTTGCTCGTTCTTCACGCACGTGTCCCGCATGTGATGATTTTCAATATTCGTATAGTGTCCGGTTGCATATACCGCATGGATCGCTTCGGTTTTCGGTTATCCGAACAATCGCGTATCCGAACGGTGTCCGGTCCCAATTGAGTCGGATAAACGACGTTCTACTGTATTTATTCCTAAACTTTTTGTTCGTTGTATGAGAGAATGTGTCTTTAGTGACCTTGTTTAGTTCAAAACTTTTGTTTGGCTGTGTTTGTATAACATTTCCTACACTGACAACGATGATGGCCAGTTTGAATGACTTGTTTTCTCCTAGCTACCTTACAACCCCAGCAAAATGTTTTATGTGCAGAACAACTTTCAGCATTCAGGCGTGAGGAAAAGACACAGAAATTAATAAACTGATATTTCAACTTGTTTCTCTATCTTTGGTCCTTTGTTTTGACTTTGACTGTTCTGAGACCTATATGATAAGTTGTGATTTCATTACTTATGAAATTTACTGATTATAATTTGCTTGTTGTATTTCATTTTAATTAAGGTATCAGAAACATTAGCATGTTGATCTCCCCTGGACCAATGTTGACATGACTTGTTTTGAACTCTTGTATCAAACGTTGATGGTGATATTAACTATGTCTTTCTGCTGTATCCAGTCTTGCTTGATTGTTACAAAACTGCAAATATTCAACAGATCACTTCTTCATCAGAAATGTTGTACAATATTTATTTTGTATATAAGTTCAGCTTATCATTTAAAAATAAAAAGTTTTGAAGCATTGTTCATTTTCTAATTGACCAGCTGAAAATGTAATAAATTTGGTTTCGAATTTATCTTTGATAATAATATCATTAACATCTGAGCTACAGTTTCAATTTGTAAAGAGTCTTTCAGACGATGTTCATTGAATCAAAATGTGTCTTGTATATTTTAACTGTTGAATTAATTTTAGTTTCCTTTAGTGGAGTGCTTAATTTCTTCAATATTAATGACTTAATGAATTGAACGAATTATAGAATTTTAAAGCCTTCATTTGCTGTACAAATAATATCACTTTAAAATAAAAACATGGAAGTCAATTGAGTACTTATGCTCATACTGTACAAACCAAAAAATAAAATAATCAAATGGAAGTTTTTTTGTGTTCTTGAAGTATCATTACATGTACATTGTTCTTTGTATGAATGGTAGAGTTGAAATACTTTACTGTCATTTCATACAGCATGTTGTAGAGGTGTAAGGCAAAACATAACATTGGTATGAACTATGTATGAAATATGAAAGATTGTGTCTCAAACACTAACTGCTTCAGTTATCTTGTTTGTCTTACATTTGAACTCACCAAGATAAAACTGAGTGAAGTCCTATATCCATATCAAAACAATAGCAATAACATTACAACTGGCTTTACTGGCAACCCTTGGATCACTGCCATACTTCTTGACAAAGTTTAGTAATATATTGATATTTCGTTTGTAGTCATGCATATCAGTTACTTCTAACTTGAAACAGTTATCCTACACGGATCAGTTTCCTGGATCCTGGCAGTCCAGGCAAGGGGAGGGAAGACATATAATCAGCTGTAGTAACTCTCTGACCGGATTACAGTTGTCTTCCCTTGTTGTCACGTGATGATCCTCCCCGAATGAGCTGCTGTCATATCTCGCTCATGTCAGACTCGAGGCTGATGTAACTATCACTGAGCTCTCTACAGGTTCTGGGCCGTGATCATTCTCTCCCTCTCCCCCCCCCCCTTTTTAAAAAAAAAAAATCACTCACCAAAGTTGTATCACTCGTGTAAAACTATATACAACGTTTGGTAGTGACATGGACTTGAGTTACGAGCAAAAGGAGAGAGAATTTTGATTCAAGAAAATAATACACAAATAATGCCATGAAAGGATGCACTGGAGTATCCATGAGATTTAGTATCAGAGAAACAGGGTGCACTGGAGTATCCATGAGATTTAGTATCAGAGAAACAGGATGCACTGGAGTATCCATGAGATTTAGTATCAGAGAAACAGGATGCACTGGGGTATCCATGAGATTTAGTATCAGAGAAACAGGGTGCACTGGAGTATCCATGAGATTTAGTATCAGAGAAACAGGGTGCACTGGAGTATCCATGAAATTTAGTATCAGAGAAACAGGATGCACTGGAGTATCCATGAGATTTAGTATCAGAGAAACAGGGTGCACTGGAGTATCCATGAGATTTAGTATCAGAGAAACAGGGTGCACTGGAGTATCCATGAGATTTAGTATCAGAGAAACAGAGTGCACTGGAGTATCCATGAGATTTAGTATCAGAGAAACAGGGTGCACTGGAGTATCCATGAAATTTAGTATCAGAGAAACAGGATGCACTGGAGTATCCATGAGATTTAGTATCAGAGAAACAGGGTGCACTGGAGTATCCATGAGATTTAGTATCAGAGAAACAGGATGCACTGGAGTATCCATGAGATTTAGTATCAGAGAAACAGGGTGCACTGGAGTATCCATGAGATTTAGTATCAGAGAAACAGGGAGAGAACGATGTAAAGCATATGTTCATGTCCTTGAATTCGTTTTCTCCAGTCCGATAATGGAATCACGGATAGGAACATGAATAAAATAATACAATGTAGATCTACTCATGAGATAGAGACTCGGGTATAAATGGCTAGATTTAAAATGATGATGGTTTACATTCCTCTCCACCATGATCTGTATGGCAAACGTTTGGCTTGTGATTGAGGACCAGGTTTGAGTTTATTGGTCATACATTTGAAGTAAAGGCTCAAGTTTCAAAAGAAAGTTGCTCCGCTCTAGGTATACTCCGTGTGAGTGATTGGAAGGATGAATGGATATAGAGTAAGGATGTCTAATAGAGCAAGCATTGATGGCCCTTATATGTTCAGATTCATAGCATGTCAACAAAGACAAATTATAATTAACTTCGCTGTGTCTTTCCCTTTTAAGCGTCCCCCCCCCCACACACACACTCTTCCATGAAAAAAAAAGCCGATATTGTTTTTGTACTTTCTGTCTGTCCGGCTGTCACCTTCTGATCAAATTATTTGTAAACAATATATTTTTCTTGTTCCACCAGTTTCCTGAAAATCAAAAGTTCCTTCCCTTGACATTTGTGTTGTTATCCCACTTCTTTCCCTTGTATCCTTGAAGTACATTTCCACGTAGGCCTAGAGAAATACAGCGGATTTGGTCATCTCAAAACTCCCTCTCTCTCTCTGTCTGTCTCTCTCTCTCTCTCTTTCTCACTGTAATATGTATATCTATACCCTCCGCTTAAAGGCGTCTTCCTAATCCAAACTTGATCTCTACAGAAACAAACAATACCTAAGATCGCTTCCTATCTTTCGCTTTGCTCCTACGCTGAGCGTGCGGACATGATATTATAGTTGACCAAAGAAAACAGATTGGGTGAAGGAGGAAAGGGGGGGGGGAGGGCGAGCTCGACCAACATTAAGTCGCTGTGACAAGCCAATTTCTTGATCCCTTTATGCAATAGAATGCAAGACTTGCAACGCCCAAATTGATATTGACTGTTTCTAGGCGTGCTGCTCTATAACTGAATTCTTAAAACATCTAATGCTCATTTCGGGCCCAGGAAGTTGGCTTAGGACTCAACAGAAGCCAATTATGGCGCCAGTGTGTTTTTGTCGCTCTTCATAAGGGAGGTAAGAATCTCGGAGCTGGAGCTTCAGCAAATTGGATCCACCGAGAATGTTCATTTGAATAAAGGGAATCCGAATGACAAGGTGGGTATAAAACTATAAATAGTACCCGGTACTAAGCTTTAATAAGGCGAAGTTTACGCTCAACTAATAGAGATAAGTAACGAAAACCACAACCCCTTCGAACATGAAACTACATGCATTGGAAACGTTCATACATGGCGGAAAAACTTAAACCAGCAGGTTTTTTGGCGTTTCCGGTGTACGTAATAAAAGTATTGATAAGCACGGCTTTCTTTTTTTTTTTTAAGTAATTTTTCTTTTTCACTTTTTAACACTGTAGAAACAAATTGTAGTCAATTTGTATTTTATTTAGTTGGCAACTTGCGTCCTTGACATACATGTGTCACGGGTCGCATCAACATGCACACACAAAATGAAACCGATTCACTTCGGTTTTTAACTATTTTTTCAATTATCAACTTTGGACAGTAGTTTCGAGGGACCATAGTTTGGGAATCACTTTTTGGCGTTTCCGGTGTACGGAATAAAGGAAGTATTGATAAGCACGGCTTTCTTTTTTTTTTTTAAAGTAATTTTTCTGTTTCACTTTTTAACACTGTAGAAACAAATTGTATTCAATTTGTATTTTATTTAGTTGGCAACTTTAAAGATCAATCTAGCGTCCTTGACATACGTGTGTCACGAGTCGCATCAACATGCACACACAAAATGAAACCGGTTCACTTCGGTTTTCAACTATTTTTTTCAATTATCAACTTTGGACAGTAGTTTCAAGGGACCATAGTTTGGGAATCACTGGGTTAAATTATTCGAGTCTGTTGTATGAATGGACACTTTTACGATAAAACACGGATACTAAATTGAATTTCAACTTAAAATTATCATTTATCTTTTAAAAAACAAAGCTAAAAAAATCTACAATAGATGCAGATCTAAGTAGAGATTGAACGATACAATTTCAATAAATCAGCGACATTTCGTTGTCCTCTTAGACGTCTGTACATATGAGACGCGGCTTCCTTTCTGTTTTATTATAGACTTTGAGATTGAAAAAAAAAAGTTAAATGATTCTATGAAGAAAAAACAATAAAGACATAAAATTATACGTAGTGTAATTGTATCAACTCATTTGGATCTGTCATATAAATTAAATTTGTAACAGATCTAGACCAACAACAATAAATCTGTGCGATTAGAAATAGTTTGACCAATTGTTTTTGTTTAGCGCTATTTCTTGCTGTTACCTTACTCACTACTCTATAATCCAATCCCTTCTCTGGCCCAGTTGGGAACATGGGAGGGGGGGGGGTAGGTGGAAAGAAAGAAAGAAGTATCTGGGTGAATTTTACCGTAATCACGTTTTAAAAGCATTTGTAACAAAAAGAAGTGGGGAACGACCTGACTTCGAACTCATGGCTCACGCCTCCGCTAGCCAACATACTCTGCTAGTGAGGTGATCATGAAACTAGAAGATTGTATATTTATTATTATTTATCTTTTGTTTGTTTCAAACTTACTTAAAGGCGGCGACCTATAAAAGGAACTAATTCAGCTTTTACCTTAACTTCAGTGAAGTACTATTTCTTTTCCCTTTTCGAGATACCAAACAAAATAATTAATGACCAATAGTTAATTAATTAATTGGTTTTGTTTTATTTTATTTACATTGATTCTCTTGTGTTGTCGGCTCAAAGAAATAATGTTGCCAAATTTCACCGTGTATGCCCTTTGACCCGAGACAGCGCGAGACATTTTGAGATGCTTTGTACACATTGTCAAGTTTCAAATACCAACCAAAAAGTCAATAAGAATGTTGAAATATCAATTAATAAACTTGTACACATATTCTTGTTCATAATTACATTGGTTAAAAAATTACATTATGTGATTAATATCAATAACCATGGTCAAAGATCTCATGAGTCATCCAGTATAAACATTGGGGATGAACACTAGACTCTGTAAAGTTAAAACAGGTTCCTTTCTTTTTCAGTTAGATTACTATGTGGCCGGTGGTTGTTCCGTAGACGTCCCACCCTTGTCTGCTAGTTGGTTGGTCTCATTACATCGTAGCATCATCATCAGAGAATGCAAAAAAAAAAAAGAACTTGGGTAAAATCCTAAAAGCTTTGGTGACATGTCACGTGTGACAAATTATTTGTGACATTTTCCTTCAATTAGAAAGTCTGGCTTCTCTTTGGTTTAAAAAAAAACAAACAAACTTCATACGAAGATTTAAAAGAAAATATTTGGCGTGACAAAACACAGCAAGTTTGTGATACTCTTTGACTATCCTATGTCAGTGATGGGCCAACTTTTTGAAGAGCGGGCCAAAAAATTAAAAGAAAAAAACTTTGGCGGAGCATAATTATTTTATTAAGAAAATACAGGAAAAGGATATTACAATTTAACTTAGACTAACCCTGTATAAAGCTTTGAGTGTTTCTTTATTTGGACCAGCTTTGGACGAAGTTATTATTAAAAGTTAACTGAGTAGTTTTATCAGCTTTATGTTTTTATTCGACATTTCATTAATAAAATATTTGGCGAACATGTTGGAATACAATTTAAAAAAAATAGGAAAGACCCTTCTTAGACTTTTCCATCTACGGATCATCTGTTTCTGTGACCCGCCGTTGACGAGGGTGTCATGTGGTCAGCTTAACGACCAACTGCCTCTACGTTGTCCCAACTTATGTCAGGTGCCCTATGAAGTTGGGTGGACTCAAGGGCGTCCTAAAACGTACATCAATACTGAGTTTGTGCTACTCATGAAACGAATGGGACAACAACTTTGAACGAATGATAAAAATTAAAATTTGCAAATATTACTTCAGTGGTTCATCTTGTATTGAAAAATTGAATTCTTACATTTTGAAGGAAATGTGTACTTTTAAATTATCTTAAAACATTTGGCGTGCCGGATAAAACCTTTCCAGGTGCCGGAGTTGGCCCGCAGGCCGTAGTTTGCTTCATCACTGGTCTGTGTCATTTTATCCCGTATATTTTTTTAAATATTTAATAAAAATTGGAGAACCAAGAGTAAAGCCAATAAAATGTTTATACATAAGGGCGTAAGAATAATACGGTTGGTAGTCTTGCCAGAGACAATTGTTTATATCTGCTCCACCCTTTGTATATAAGCCTGCAAAGGACACGATTTTAAACTTTATGTATTCAGATTATTATAGCAAAGTGAAAGCTCTAAAAAAAATTGACTAATAACCTAAATGTACCAGGCAATTCTGTGGCATTTTTTCGTCTCGAGAGATTATATTTTCCATTTGTAACCTCATGAGTGACTAAAGAGGCCAATCCTTGATACACAAATGTGGTCACAGATTGGGCACCTGTAATCACCGTTCGCTGTTGTACTTTCACAATTCCTTCTACTACTGTTGTGTATGGCACATCTGCAATCTGGGACCCTTCCTTTATGATCGCTCTCCATGTGGATTTATCCAGTGCCACTTTTCGCCCACTGTTAGTGTCGATTTTGAAGAGCTTCATGTTACGTTTGCATAAATCAGTATACCAGAAAGTGGATGACCAGCGGCTGTCCTTACTTCTAGTAGACCACCACACAGAATGTCTTGTGGAAATCGACCTTGTGGCATTCTGTGAACGTGACCATGTCAGACAAGGCGTCTGCTGCTGATAACAGCGATAATCTTCCCTCCTGAAAACACATTTCTAAAAGTAGTTTTTTATTTAAATTATTTATATACTTCAATTTTGACAGACAAGACCGTGTTTATGTTCAACACATCGTCTCTAGGCAAACAAACAATCAAGTTCACGTTATTCTAACTTCTGTTAACGCGTCTACACACATAGCATGCATTTTTAATGTAGTTTTACACATTCAAGTAGAGGTCTATATATAAACAAATAGGCTGCATAATTGTCTTCAAACTCAAAATAAACTGAAAAGATGATCGCTAGTCAGTTAAAAGTCACTACTTAATGATCAAATTTTAAAAAGACACAAACATTTCTTATTCCATATGCTAGGATAAATTCTTACATATACTGTTTCTTTCCCAGTGCTTGTTCTTCTTCTTCTGGCCATTAGAGCCTGGAACTGGTTGCCTGAATCAGCCTGGAAAACCAATGATTTATCAGAATTAAAGTCTCAAATTAACATATGGATACCACAGGACGTAATGATCTTTTCTTTAGAGAAACGTGTGTAATTTATAAGATAAGATAAGATAGTGCCGTGGAACGAGTTGCAGAATTATATTAATTTATCCAGGAGATAAAAGTCCGTTTTAATTTACAATCACGGGAATGCAAAATATAATATCACCTTTTTCTGAATACTTTGCACAGTGTTTAATGAGGTCACCAATACGTCGATCACTAACTTATTTCACTATTCACTGAGGGTATGAACCCACACCTTCGATCTCATCCACTCCAATTGTTACCATGCGGTACCTTTACAACGTAACAATATTATCCACAATTCAGTTTAAGATTTCTATTTAGGGCCTAAAGGACAGCTTCTCCCCCCCCCTCCCCCCCCAAAAAAATAAATAAATGAAGGAACTAACATTTTCAAAGTATTTTAACTATTGTATTTAAGTTGATTTCAAGAGTGAGAGATCTACAATGTTGTCTTGAATTATCTTCCTAAAGCCGAGCCTTCAGTGAACTCTACAAAGCACTAACTACGATAGAGAACGGGAAAAGGGAGATTACTGATTGCTCGACCTGACTGCGTTGTAAAAGTACAAGAAAGGGAGATTAAATTGGGCACAACACCAGGAGTTGCACCCCTTTCCCTTTCTAAAAAAATATTGTTTAATCGATTAGAAGTAGCCAGGAGGCAGCGGTGGGGAACAGAGCGTCCCATGTAGGTCTTAGGGAGTCTCGAAGAATCGGTCTAAGCACTCCGCCCTAATGGCGCTATTGCTAGATCTTGTATTAGTTATTTCTTCAGCTCCCCTAAATCAAACATCGTCATCATCTTCCAGAATCATCTCTAATTATAATATAAGATTATATATCTCTAGGATTGTTATTTACAAGGCTTAAATAAAAGAAGAACCGATATTGCCTTCACACTTATGAACAAGAAACAATTCTTTTTTTTTCTTTTCTTTATCTGTTTGTGTATTCACAAATTTGGATTTCAAAAGTTGTAATAACCAACATAGAAACATTTTTTGAATGACGTTTTTAGTTGCTGGTTAGGGTAAGGTGGCTCTGGCCAGGGTAAGTTGGCACTGGTTAGGGTAAGATGGCTCTGGCTAGGGTAAGTTGGCACTGGTTAGGGTAAGATGGCTCTGGCTAGGGTAAGTTGGCATTGGCTAGGGTAAGATGGCTCTGGCTAGGGTAAGATGGCTCTGGCTAGGGTAAGGTGGCACTGGCTTGGGTAAGATGGCTCTGGCTAGGGTAAGGTGGTACTGGTTAGGGTAAAATGGTTCTGGCTAGGGTAAGTTGGCACTGGTTAGGGTAAGATGGCTCTGGCTAGGGTAAGGTGGCACTGGCTTGGGTAAGATGGCTCTGGCTAGGGTAAGGTGGCACTGGTAACGTTGGCACTGGTTAGGGTAAGATGGCTCTGGCTAGGGTAAGATGGCTCTGGCTAGGATAAGGTGGTACTGGCTAGGGTAAGGTGGCACTGGCTAGGGTAAGATGGTACTGGTTAGGGTAAGATGGTACTGGCTAGGGTAAGGTGGTACTGGTTAGGGTAAGATGGTACTGGCTAGGGTAAGATGGTACTGGCTAGGGTAAGGTGGTACTGGCTAGGGTAAGGTGGTACTGGCAAGGGTAAGGTGGTACTGGCTAGGGTAAGATGGCTCTGGTTAGGGTAAGGTGGTACTGGTTAGGGTAAGATGGTTCTGGTTAGAGTAAGGTGGTGTAAAAAAAAAGTCCAAAGATATTTCTACTAATTACAAGGACAGAGCTGCCTAACAAAACTCTATGCTATCAACTCACATTGGATTGGAGCCTCCGTCCTAATTTATAAATACGTTACAGTCATTGCTAAAAATAAACAAATTCTAAATGAATAAATGAATCTAATATTCATTCTTAATAGATTTTATATTTTGTTTTATTGACATTCATTAAGGACCCAAAGGAAAGCCAATTATTAAAGAGAGGCGTAGAAGACTGAAAGAAAACTTAGACCGCCAGCGGACAACGGCTTTGAATGCGAGAAATGCGGGAAAATATGCAGGTCGCAACTGGGTTTTGCGTAGCCATGTGAAACAATGCAGTCATCCTTAATCTTCTGACATTGTCATAAAATGTTCAATTCTTTAAACTGTTTTTCTTTTCTTAGTGTTACATAACTCTCTCTCTCTATATATATATCTTTGTGCCACTTTCTCTCTCTCTCTATCTTTGTGCCACTTTCTCTCTCTCTCACTCTCTATCTTTGTGCCACTTTCTCTCTCTCTCTCTATCTTTGTGCCACTTTCTCTCTCTCTCTCTCTATCTTTGTGCCACTTTCTCTCTCTCTCTATCTTTGTGCCACTTTCTCTCTCTCTCTCTATCTTTGTGGCACTTTCTCTCTCTCTCTCTATCTTTGTGGCACTTTCTCTCTCTCTTTCTATCTTTGTGCCACTTTCTCTCTCTCTCTCTCTCTCTCTATCTTTGTGCCACTTTCTCTCTCTCTCTCTCTCTATCTTTGTGCCACTTTCTCTCTCTCTCTCTCTATCTTTGTGCCACTTTCTCTCTCTCTCTCTCTCTCTATCTTTGTGCCACTTTCTCTCTCTCTCTCTCTATCTTTGTGCCACTTTCTCTCTCTCTCTCTCTCTCTATCTTTGTGGCACTTTCTCTCTCTCTCTCTCTATCTTTGTGCCACTTTCTCTCTCTCTCTATCTTTGTGCCACTTTCTCTCTCTCTCTCTCTCTATCTTTGTGCCACTTTCTCTCTCTCTCTATCTTTGTGCCACTTTCTCTCTCTCTCTATCTTTGTGCCACTTTCTCTCTCTCTCTCTCTCTCTCTCTATCTTTGTGCCACTTTCTCTCTCTCTATCTTTGTGCCACTTTCTCTCTCTCTCTCTATCTTTGTGCCACTTTCTCTCTCTCTCTATCTTTGTGCCACTTTCTCTCTCTCTCTCTCTCTATCTTTGTGCCACTTTCTCTCTCTCTATCTTTGTGCCACTTTCTCTCTCTCTCTCTATCTTTGTGCCACTTTCTCTCTCTCTCTCTCTCTCATCTTTGTGCCACTTTCTCTCTCTCTCTATCTTTGTGCCACTTTCTCTCTCTCTCTCTCTCTCTCTATCTTTGTGCCACTTTCTCTCTCTCTCTCTCTCTATCTTTGTGCCACTTTCTCTCTCTCTCTCTATCTTTGTGCCACTTTCTCTCTCTCTCTCTCTATCTTTGTGCCACTTTCTCTCTCTCTCTCTATCTTGGTGATACTTTCTCTCTCTCTCTCTCTATCTTTTTGCCACTTTCTCTCTCTCTCTATCTTGGTGCCACTTTCTCTCTCTCTCTCTCTATCTTTGTGCCACTTTCTCTCTCTCTCTATCTTTGTGCCACTTTCTCTCTCTCTCTTTATCTTTGTGGCACTTTCTCTCTCTCTCTATCTTTGTGCCACTTTCTCTCTCTCTATATATATATCTTTGTGCCACTTTCTCTCTCTCTCTCTCTTTGTGCCACTTTCTCTCTCTCTATCTATCTTTGTGCCACTTTCTCTCTCTCTCTCTCTCTCTTTGTGGCACTCTCTCTCTCTCTCTCTCTCTCTCTCTCTCTCTATCTTGGTGCCACTTTCTCTCTCTCTCTATATTTATATCTTTGTGCCACTTTCTCTCTCTCTCTCTATCTTTGTGCGATTTCTCTCTCTCTCTCTCTAGCTTTGTGCCACTTTCTCTCTATCTCTCTATCTTTGTGCCACTTTCTCTCTCTCTCTCTCTATCTTTGTGCCACTTTCTCTCTCTCTCTCCATCTTTGTGCCACTTTCTCTCTCTCTCTCTCTATCTTTGTTGCACTTTCTCTCTCTCTCTCTCTCTCTCTCTCTCTCTATCTTTGTGCCACTTTCTCTCTCTCTCTCTCAATCTTTTTGCCACTTTCTCTCTCTCTCTATCTTGGTGCCACTTTCTCTCTCTCTCTCTATCTTTGTGCCACTTTCTCTCTCTCTCTCTATCTTTGTGCCACTTTCTCTCTCTCTCTTTATCTTTGTGCCACTTTCCCTCTCTCTCTATCTTTGTGCCACTTTCTCTCTCTCTCTCTATCTTTGTGCCACTTTCTCTCCCTCTCTCTCTATCTTTGTGCCACTTTCTCTCTCTCTCTCTATCTTTGTGCCACTTTCTCTCTCTCTCTCTATCTTGGTGCCACTTTCTCTCTCTCTATATATATTTATATCTTTGTGCCACTTTCTTTCTCTCTCTCTCTATCTTTGTGCGATTTCTCTCTCTCTCTCTATCTTTGTGCCACTTTCTCTCTCTCTCTTTCTCTCTATCTTTGTGCCACTTTCTCTCTCTCTCTCTCTCTATCTTTGTGCCACTTTCTCTCTCTCTCTCTCCATCTTTGTGCCACTTTCACTCTCTCTCTCTCTATCTTTGTGGCACTTTCTCTCTCTCTCTATCTCTCTATCTTTGTGCCACTTTCTCTCTCTCTCTCTCTATCTTGGTGCCACTTTCTCTCTCTCTCTCTCTATCTTTGTGCCACTTTCTCTCTCTCTCTCTCTCTCTATCTTGGTGCCACTTTCTCTCTCTCTCTCTATCTTTGTGCCACTTTCTCTCTCTCTCTCTATCTTGGTGATACTTTCTCTCTCTATCTCTCTCTCTTTTTGCCACTTTCTCTCTCTCTCTATCTTGGTGCCACTTTCTCTCTCTCTCTCTATCTTTGTGCCACTTTCTCTCTCTCTCTCTATCTTTGTGCCACTTTCTCTCTCTCTCTTTATCTTTGTGCCACTTTCCCTCTCTCTCTATCTTTGTGCCACTTTCTCTCTCTCTCTCTCTCTATCTTTGTGCCACTTTCTCTCCCTCTCTCTCTATCTTTGTGCCACTTTCTCTCTCTCTCTCTATCTTTGTGCCACTTTCTCTCTCTCTCTCTATCTTGGTGCCACTTTCTCTCTCTCTCTCTCTCTATCTTTGTGCCACTTTCTCTCTCTATATATCTTTGTGCAACTTTCTCTCTCTCTCACTCTCTATCTTTGTGCCACTTTCTCTCTCTCTCTCTCTATCTTTGTGGCACTTTCTCTCTCTCTCTATCTTTGTGCCACTTTCTCTCTCTCTCTCTCTCTTTGTGCCACTTTCTCTCTCTCTCTATCTTTGTGCCACTTTCTCTCTCTCTATCTTTGTGCCACTTTCTCTCTCTCTATCTTTGTGCCACTTTCTCTCTCTCTTTCTCTCTATCTTTGTGCCACTTTCTCTCTCTCTCTCTCTATCTTTGTGGCACTTTCTCTCTCTCTCTCTCTCTATCTTTGTGGCACTTTCTCTCTCTCTCTCTCTCTCTCTCTCTCTCTATCTTTGTGCCACTTTCTCTCTCTCTCTATCTTTGTGCCACTTTCTCTCTCTCTCTCTCTCTCTCTCTCTCTATCTTTGTGCCACTTTCTCTCTCTCTCTATCTTTGTGCCACTTTCTCTCTCTCTCTATCTTTGTGCCACTTTCGCTCTCTCTCTATCTTTGTGCCACTTTCTCTCTCTCTCTCTCTCTATCTTTGTGCCACTTTCTCTCTCTCTCTCTCTATCTTTGTGCCACTTTCTCTCTCTCTCTCTCTCTATCTTTGTGCCACTTTCTCTCTCTCTCTATCTTTGTGCCACTTTCTCTCTCTCTCTCTCTCTATCTTTGTGCCACTTTCTCTCTCTCTATCTTTGTGGCACTTTCTCTCTCTCTCTCTCTCTATTTTTGTGCCACTTTCTCTCTCTCTCTCTATTTTTGTGCCACTCTCTCTCTCTCTATCTTTGTGCCACTTTCTCTCTCTCTCTCTCTCTATTTTTGTGCCACTTTCTCTCTCTCTCTCTATCTTTGTGCCACTTTCTCTCTCTATCGCTCTTTCTCTCTTGCTCTTTTTCTTTTACTCTCTCTATCACTGAAAGTATATATATATATGTATATAAATGTTCTAAGTTACAAATTATGAGCAGACAGAAGGTATATGCCCCCTCCCCCCCCCCAAAAAAAAATGTAGGTTATTATGAACATTACGCGGTGGCTAAGTGGTTAAGTCCTTGGCTTCCGAACCTGGGTGTCCTGGGTTCAAATCTCGGTGAAGCCTGAGATTTTGAATTTCCACTCAACTCTAAAGGGTACCCCACTTTAGTTGGGGTAAGTAAAGACGGTTGGTCGTTGTGCTGGCCACGTGACACCCTGCTCGCTAACCGTTGGCCAAAGATACAGATGACCTTTACATCTGCCCTATAGATTTGCAAGATTTGAAAGGTGAACTTTACGTTTTACTTTAAGTCTATGATGCAAAGCTAAGTAATTAAAATATCAATTTATATAATACTGACTATTAAATACTACTAAATATCTATGAACACAAACTGTATACATGTATACCGAAGAAAGAAGTTCCTATGAAGGGCTGGAAGTTTTGTAATACTTTCTCGTCGGCTTTAAATAGTCCAGTAACTTAGCTCATTATTAATGTATAGGTCAGTGTGTGCGGACACTGTCCATGCATGGATCATTAGTTTAATAAAGCTTTAGTCTAGTCTGACGTCACCGAGTCCCTCGTGGCGTGAAATGTCCGGTGTGGTAAGTTAAAAAAGACAAAGAAATGTCAACTTTTTTAAAATGTAGAGATGTCTTCAGAAGTGTGCGAAGGCAAACTTTCTCGTGCCGTCTGAACAATTCAAAACATTACACATTATATAGGTCAGACCAAAAGGATTATAAAGAAAGAAGAAGCAGTATAGGTATTTCTTTGCTCTTTTAAAGATTTTTAAAGAACGTTTTTTAATTTTATTAGCATTGTAATCATGTAATTGTAAATCAATCAAAAGGTGTGGTAGCATTTATAATTTAGCTGTTATAAGTTGTTTAGATTAATTTTGGGAGGCCACATAGCGAGTTAGAGTAAATCTATTATTTAGGTCTTTAAAATATAATCCTACAATGAATCGAAAGAAATTGCAGAGACTTCCATAGCTTGTAATGAAGTAGACCTTAACAAAGTTTGCATGAATGAATTACTATGAACTAGATGCCTGGTCGTCTGGATTGTTGTCTCGGTGGTCCAAGGTTCTAAACTTGACTGCCACCCTCCCCCGACTGCCTGCGGTGGTTTGGAGTTGATAATAACCTTCGATTCTGAATGATGTCAAGAAATACCCGAAACATTGTCAAACAAAACAGAATCCTTTTTTTTTAATCTCACACAAATGTCTGTCGTGACAGGATTTCTTATTTTTAGAAACAATAAAACATATCTCTTAGACAAGTCAAAGTATAATGAATATGTTAAAATAAATATAATGTAACACTCCAATGATTCAGATTTGATGTTTTTAATAATAGGTATATACTCATCGTCCTCATCTTTCCTTTGTGTTCCTCATGGAACATAGGGCCTCAGTAAAAACACGCCAAACTTCCAAGTTTTTTGCTCCGGTCTTTCTTGTCTTCTCGGTTTCATCTAGTTCACTGCCTCGCCATGTTCTTTTTGGTCTTCCTCTAGGTCTTGGGCTCTGATGGTTCCACTCTAAGGCCTGTCTAGCTCTGTTGTTGGTATCTTTTTTTAAGGGTGTGACCAATCCATCTCCACTTCCTCTCTGAGATCTGCATATAGTAAGTACAACCATTTGTTTTAGCTAGCATTTTCAATAATGATAAAATCTGAAGGTCATTGTTAATATTTGGGCTGTTTAGTGGATTTATGACAATGCTAAACTATACAGCCATCAGGAACTTCGCTCTCAAAGGAGGACTCTAGATTGAAAAAATATTAAATTTTCTGACAAAACAATAAATATACGAAACTAATGGCAATGGGATTACATTTACAAGTTCTCTGTTTTCTCGTATGACATGCTGTTTGATTTACTAATTTTATTGAGTGCATTTATCTTGAATCTTGAAGAGGGTAGAAGTCTCCACTCAAATGTAGTCCAAGGCTTCAACCTACTAATGTCAGGCACTGTTGCTTTTATTGTCTTGAGGTAGATTTTAAGGTAAGTTCAAGGAGATATAAATTGTTGCTGAAAGATCAAAGAGATATAAATTGTTGCAGTGAGATCAAGGAGTTATAAATTGTTGCAGTGAGATCAAGGAGATATAAATTGTTGCAGTGAGATCAAGGAGATATAAATTGTTGCAGTGAGATCAAGGAGATATAAATTGTTGCAGTGAGATCAAGGAGTTATAAATTGTTGCAGTGAGATCAAGGAGATATAAATTGTTGCAGTGAGATCAAGGAGATATAAATTGTTGCAGTGAGATCAAGGAGATATAAATTGTTGCAGTGAGATCAAGGAGATATAAATTGTTGCAGTGAGATCAAGGAGATATAAATTGTTGCAGTGAGATCAAGGAGATATAAATTGTTGCAGTGAGATCAAGGAGTTATAAATTGTTGCAGTGAGATCAAGGAGATATAAATTGTTGCAGTGAGATCAAGGAGTTATAAATTGTTGCAGTGAGATCAAGGAGATATAAATTGTTGCAGTGAGATCAAGGAGATATAAATTGTTGCAGTGAGATCAAGGAGATATAAATTGTTGCAGTGAGATCAAGGAGATAAATTGTTGCAGTGAGATCAAGGAGTTATAAATTGTTGCAGTGAGATCAAGGAGATATAAATTGTTGCAGTGAGATCAAGGAGATATAAATTGTTGCAGTGAGATCAAGGAGATATAAATTGTTGCAGTGAGATCAAGGAGTTATAAATTGTTGCAGTGAGATCAAGGAGATATAAATTGTTGCAGTGAGATCAAGGAGTTATAAATTGTTGCAGTGAGATCAAGGAGTTATAAATTGTTGCAGTGAGATCAAGGAGATATAAATTGTTGCAGTGAGATCAAGGAGATATAAATTGTTGCAGTGAGATCAAGGAGTTATAAATTGTTGCAGTGAGATCAAGGAGTTATAAATTGTTGCAGTGAGATCAAGGAGTTATAAATTGTTGCAGTGAGATCAAGGAGTTATAAATTGTTGCAGTGAGATCAAGGAGATAAATTGTTGCAGTGAGATCAAGGAGTTATAAATTGTTGCAGTGAGATCAAGGAGATATAAATTGTTGCAGTGAGATCAAGGAGATATAAATTGTTGCAGTGAGATCAAGGAGTTATAAATTGTTGCAGTGAGATCAAGGAGATATAAATTGTTGCAGTGAGATCAAGGAGTTATAAATTGTTGCAGTGAGATCAAGGAGTTATAAATTGTTGCAGTGAGATCAAGGAGTTATAAATTGTTGCAGTGAGATCAAGGAGTTATAAATTGTTGCAGTGAGATCAAGGAGATATAAATTGTTGCAGTGAGATCAAGGAGTTATAAATTGTTGCAGTGAGATCAAGGAGTTATAAATTGTTGCAGTGAGATCAAGGAGATATAAATTGTTGCAGTGAGATCAAGGAGTTATAAATTGTTGCAGTGAGATCAAGGAGTTATAAATTGTTGCAGTGAGATCAAGGAGATATAAATTGTTGCAGTGAGATCAAGGAGTTATAAATTGTTGCAGTGAGATCAAGGAGTTATAAATTGTTGCAGTGAGATCAAGGAGATATAAATTGTTGCAGTGAGATCAAGGAGATATAAATGCTTTTAAAAAGTTCGTAGTGTAATAGAGACTGCAGCAACTTTTCTTTATAATAACACATCAAAGGTACTAAACATTATACAGAGCTAACACATAAACTACATTATTTATATCGTATAAATAACATCCATTTTGCATATGCTTAAACAAAAAAGAATATAATCTAAACACATGTCATGGAGCCTATCTATGCACTTATTAGATCTGGCTAGTGTAGTGGCGTATCGTCATCACTTGCCACATTGCTACTTGACAAACATTGCATTTGACATGTGTCGCTTTGACCGAGCTGGTCAGCTGGTAACTCAAGCCTCTCTATGTGGTCAGTTGACCGCCAGGCTACTCCCCTGATCCCACGGGTCCAAGGGCATTGGTCATCTCTGATATCCGAATGATCCCTATATTAGTAAAATGATAGCGTAAAAATGGATTAATGGATAATAGTTAAGTCGAACTCCATAGCTGATACACATAAGGGGTGAGCATATTGACACAGACAATAAGAAGCGGGTACGAAACGAAGAAAATGTTCATCAGAATACTAAATCGAATTCAGTCATCGCTTTGATCCTAAAATCGATTATATATATATATATATATATATATATATATAATATATATATATATATATATATATATATATATATACTGGGAGAGAGAGAGAGAGAGAGATTATAGATAGATATAGATAGATAGATATAGATAAAATAACATTTGAAATATTATATCATTGAAAACAAATGTAATAGCACTGAAATCATTCAAGAAATATTTTGCATTAATCTGTTCGTGGCGGCTTAACAGGTAAACCCATTTTTCCCCCGTTAAATACTTTAAAAATTGTTACAATTTTTAGTTCCATTGGATGTGAATCATAGACCTATATATATATATATATATATCTAGGTCTGTGATGTGAACTTTTTATGTACACTGCATTCGCCTAACACTAAAACACTAGTAGAGAATTTGATGACAAAAATAAACAATGTCAAGGACATTAAATTGAATTTCAAAGTTGCCAACTAAAATACAAGCTACTAACGGAAGAGCTTCAAAAAGTTTTCTGCAGCCTTTTAAATTGTTTGTCGCAATCTTCATTTAGTCTTTCAAAACTAGCTTATAATCACTTCCCTTATTTTGTACACCGGATACACCGAAAAGCTGGCTGTTATAGCTTTTTCCGCCATGTATGAAAATCCCCTTGAGCTCTTATTATTAAACCTCATTACATTGTGTTTATAGCCTACTTTGTGCTACATTGACAGTTTGGAACATTTTTGAACAAATGTCGAGTGAGCCTCAACACAGGCTCATGAAGTATTTTTGAAAATGGCCAAGAGAACTAATTTGTTTTCTCTACTACAAAGGACTGCTACACTAATTTAAGCAAGCATAAACTTGTCTCTGTGAGCAAATAGGGAGATTTTCAAATCAAGAAATGCGGTGGCGATATAATGACACTTTTAGGGAAAATTAAACAAAATAAAAAGAGGAAGCTTAGGAGGGAGTTTGACATAAACAGACCAAATAAACAATGTCGAGAACGTCATATTGAAAGATCACTATTGTGAACTAAATAATACAGATTACGTTTAGAAATTTGATTCTACAGTTTTGAAAAGTGCACACAAATAATTAAATTGATTCTGTACACCGCATGCACCAAAAAGCTTGTTATTTATAGATTTAGCTCCATGTGTGAAAATCTTCAATGAAACGATTCTGGTAATTTTATTTAATATTTCCTTTTTTTTGTTTTAAATGTTCAGATTCGTCTTTATCTCCAAGCTATAATTGTATGTACTACAGATGAATCAGGAAAGTTCTGACCAGGCAAAGAAAGTCAAGATGGTGGGCTGAAACGTGTTCTTTAACCCTAACCTTAACTCTCACTCCAAACTTTTGGGTATAATATCTTTAAAAGTAAAGTTCCCCCATCAGACCTTGCGATCTATATGGCAGATGATGTTACGGTCATCTGATTCTTTGGCCAACGGTTAACGAGCAGGGTGTCATGTGGCCAGCACAATGAACAACCGCCTTTACTTTCCCCAACGAAAGTCAGGTACCCATCAGAGTTGGACTCACGAAATTCAAAATCCCAGTCTTTACCTAGAATTGAACCCAGGACCCACAACTTAGATACATAATATCTTGGCATCCAATTCATAAATAAAAAAACGGACTATTCCGATATCTACGTACACCACACAAGCACACACACAAATACACAAATACATACAAACACACACAAATATATACACACCCATCTTTAGCTAAAAAAAATATTAAGGGTCTAAATCGATTCGATTTGTCTACAATGGATGCTGCACTGTTCACATCCACATAACTGTGCTAACAACACAAACAAGTAATAGTGGTCAATATGGGGCTTATAATAATAATGACAACGTCTTCGAAGATTAAGGATGAGTGCAGCGTTTCACTTAACTAGCAGGAATAAATAACGTTTCATTTATTGAGCGATGTTTGTAGTAAGTCTAGTGAGACCTTTGAGTAGATTGATCGGGCGCTATTGGAAATGAGTAAAACATGTCTAGAGCATTGAAATAAGTATATTATATGAAGCGAGACGTCATCCCTTTGTCTGGTCCAACCTCAACATTTTTAATCATAAGTAAAAAAATAATTTGGGAGATCACTTTGTCTTCTAAAAACTGTCTGGATCATTCCTAGGCTGTACTTTTACAGTAAAAGACATTCCGTTTATTTGGATCTAAACTTAGACGGTAAAGAGCGAAGCTGTGAGTTAACTCATTTAGAATGGGAGATTTTCATACATGTCGGAAAACCTAAAAATTGCAAGGTTTTCGGTGTATCCGGTGTTGATAAGCCATGGAACTATACTAAGCTATGTTTTTTTAAAGTTACATTATATTTTTTGGCACATTGTTACACTGTAGAATAATTTTTTTAAGCTCTTCCGTTGGTGGCTTTTATTTAGATGGCAATTTTAAAGTCATCTAGCATCATTGACATTGTTTAGAATATCAGGAAATTCTCAAATATGGCGCGTGACTTAATGACGGATAACGAGACAGCTTAGACAAAATGCCATAGATTAAGGCTATTATTACGAAGCTCACTAAATTAATAAATCAGTCAGATGTTACTGCTAAGCATTGTAGAAGCCACACCAGAGCTATGCGTCACTATTCTGTTTCTAAAATGTACTCATTGTTGGTAAGAGCTTTTCCAAGTTTATTTAATTATCTTTTACATTGTTGTTAGCATCACGAACTTGTCATGTTGGATCCTAGTATGTTGTACAAACACCAAACAAGCAAAATAAAAAAAAAATACTTAAAAAAAACCCACCAACAAACAAAAAAGTTACCAAGGGAAAAAACTTAACATTTAAAAACCATATATTTTAATACTGTAATATTTATTTCCCTTTTTCGATAATAATTAAATTTATTACCACTGTTTAATTAAATGGTTGGTTAATATTTTTGATTGATTTGTTTTATTCGGTAGAATGCCGTAAATATGCAAAGTTTCAACTTGATCCGAGAATGGGAGTGGCAGAAACAACGTATTCAAACTTCGTACCAGACAGACGGACAGACAGACGGACAGACAGACAAAGTGAGTTTCTATAAGTTTAGTAAAAAGAAGCGAGACACAACAACATATAACTAAATCCCTTGTTATGAAGGGACAGCATTCGTGCATCAGTTTTCTCTTGTACCTCCCTAGAATGTCGTGATCTCTCTGTAAAAACCTACGCGCATATCGCCCGTGTGTGGCTGGGGCCAGTGACTCAAGCCCAAAGATGAGTACTGGTATTGACACTCACGGCGGCCACGAGTCAGCGCGTATTGTACAGGAGAATTGCAGCTCGTTTACATCTCCCCACATCCCTTTTATGACAGCTTTAATAGCCTGGACCAGCGCGATTAGACGTCTCGTGGCAGTCCCAGGGGAGACTAGAGCCTTCCTCAATGTTTATCAGCTCCCCTGTTTTCTGAAAGGAAGTGTCAAAACGAGAATGGTCCGCACCCAGCGAAACCGAACCGCTTTCAGGGAAGAAAAATTTAATTAAATATAACCCTTATTTTTTATATTTTAGAACGGGAGAGTGGCGGGGGGAATGATTGAGAGTACATCGAAGAAGAGAACTACACAAGACACAAAGGGAGTGAAACATATAAATAACATCATGCATGTCTTCAAGTCTTTTGGAAGCCAAGCCTTTGGTTGGCATGCTTTTAAAGAGTCTACATTTCGGTCTAAATAGTGCTGTAATACTTTTACTTTGACTTAGCATTAACAGATTTTACTGGATAACACTGTACACACAAATTTGTCAGCGTTTCATAATTAATTGATATAATTGAAAGCTACATGATGAAATGTATGTTTTAAAAAGTCTGAATTTGCAGATTTATTGATGTCTTGTTCAAGCGCAGTCTTGGTTGATAAAATGGAACTAATGAAAAAGTCCCGTGTATATGAGGAAAACTTGTACTCAGTAAGGAAGACGCCAACTGTAACCTGATGTTTTGTATAGATTGTTTTTGGATGACTTGCAATTTTTCATATTATCATCTTATAATGAAATTTGGCTTTTCTGATCATTCTTTCAGCCGGTATTCCCGCACTCGACTCGAATGTGTCTTTATTTTTAACACGCTTCAGCCATTGTAGATCCACTGCGCTCTGCATAATCTAGTTCTTCTGTTAACTGTCCAGTTAATGAATTCGATCAAATGTTCTTTTTATAATTCAGCTCTTTACTTTACAAAGAAACATTTGAGTTGAGTGCGGGACCTCCAGCTGAACGCTTGCTGGTTCAAACTGTTCAAAAATAAATTCGTAAGGCAAATGAATTTTAAGATGATTACATTTTAAAAATAAAGAAAACAAAAAAAAAAATTATTTTCTTTTTTACAATTCGATTATTCAAGTGAAAACTTTATGGAATCTGTAGGTGGAACCTCAAAAAAACGTCTCTAACCGTTTTCCTAAAAGTTGAACAGTTCATATCTCTGAGAAAAGAATTACTAGCTCGTAAGCTACACTGGGAAAAATTCTATTTTTTTTTTCAAAGTAAAAAAATAAATAAAAATAATTTGGCTAGAGAACTAGGTCTAGATCTACATCCGACATCGGTTTTGAAAGGAATATCGCGTTCTTGAAAGTACTTTTGGGTTCGTGGATTTTCGAATTAAAGATTAAAGATATTGTTGGTTCAAGAGTTTAATAAATTTCAGTAAAATTTGGCGCATAGTCTTCTAAAGGCTTATAATTGGAATATTATAAACTATAACCAGGATTCTTTCTGGGGGGGAGTGAGAGGGCGTGAAGGTGGCGGGTTGAACATTTTGTTGTTGTTTTGTTTGTAAATCTAACGTTCATAAGTTCTTGAGAGAAAAACAATCGCTCTTTTAGTTGTGGAAAGGATGCATTGTCTTTAATTTAAAAAAACACATTAATGCTTTTCTTGTTAAAAAAAAGCTCATATTAAGTGCAATTGAGAAAAGACTAAATGTGGCTCAACAAAAATGGCTGAGACGGATTTTGGGAGTCAGTTACACAGGCCGGGTCTCAAACAATATAATCCTGGGAGTCGAACACTTAGTGAGGTTGTGACCGAGCGTCGCATGAGGTTGCGGGACATGTTCTCCGACAAAATGAACTACGCATACCAAGAGTTGCGATGACCTGGAAGCCAATCCGAGGAAAACCCAAACAGGGACGTCCTCTTATAACTCCTATATACTTCATTCTTTTGAGCTTTCTCAATGCGTTCTGATCCTATCACTTGTCAGACCCGTGGGGAAAAAAAGATACCGGGAAAAAAGGGGAGGAGGGGGGGGGGAGTAGGGGATCTGGGTGAATGTTGCCGTGATAGCTTTAAAATGTAATTTTTAAAAAAAAGTTGTATGACTTTAATTGGAACTCGAGGGCTCAAATCTCCTCAAGCAAATGCAGTAACCACTGTGCCAGCGAAGTGCTTATGAAAATAGAAGGTTTCATAGCTATCAATTGTTAGTCTCTGCATAAAATATCAAGGGGACTAATTCAACTTATACCGCCACATCTTTCAATTACAATTTATTTCCCTTATTCAATGCCAAAACAATTATTACCAATAATTAACTAGCTAATTGGTTATTTTATTTTATTAATTCTTGTTTTTCTCTGGTACAAGAAATAATTGTGTAAAATTTCAACTTGATCCGAGATTGGGTGTGGGAGAAATAATGTTTACAATAATTTTACTAGAAAAACAAATATACAGAGTTGATATAAGCTTTGCAAATTATAACGGTCAAAGATCAAACCAGAGTTTTCTCTGTGTGGCCAATTAGGTAGATATTTTTTTCCTAACAGATATACATTAACTGTCAAATTTCCAGGAATATCGTTTGATCCGTTTTCAAAGTTTTAAATGGGAAAATGGTCATCGAGTCTTCTCTCTAAGCGTCTCTATCTTCCTTCCTTCCTAGCGTCCCTGAACATGTATTTCCTGTCTAGTTCTATCTATTCTTTTGGTCTCGAGATTAATACACACAATTACTCTCAATACATATTATAACAACTTCCCAGAGTCGGCTTTGATAGCAGACATCGAGAATCCAGCAGGAATTTTGCAATTTTACCTTGATAATCGAATTACAAGATCAAACGGCCTTATACAATTCTTCAGCTATAAAAGAAAGGAGTCAGAAGAATGGAGGGGTGGGTTGCACCTAGGAGTTGGCACTGTTAGTATTTGCAGATTTGATAAGAACAGTAAATAGAACCCAATCAAAGCTTGATTAGTTGGTAAAAATGTATCATTGTCCTCCAGGTGATACGTTTGGGGGGGGGGGGGAGCGGGGTAGAAAAGAAGAACACGTGAGATCATACGTCAATCATGATTTGTTAATTTTTTAAAATAAAAATCGATTTTTTGTAACGATTTATTTTTAATATTATAACAGGGCGTGAAGACATTTAGATTTAGACTTTAAATTAAGTTGTCAGCATTTGAGTTAATTTAGGTACAAACTTTAAGTAAAGTTGTGAACATTTGAATTAATTTGCATACAGACAGTAATATTAGCTGTGAATATTTGAGTTAATTTAGATACAGACTTTGTTATCAAGCTTACATTTTTTTCAGGAGAAAGACATAATAAAAGTTGTTGAAAAATTGGAACTGGACACTGGCCGAATACTTTCTGCCAAGATCATTTAGATCGGATAGTCACGATTGCCTAGGTAATTACTAGGGATTTGTACGTGACATTAAAAGGGTTATTACTTGACCATCTTATTTTTATTTCAAAACTTTTGCAAACCAAATGAACCCTGAATTGAACATCCTACCAATTAATAAATAAAAAACTGATAAGACGTTCAGGGCTATTAAACAAAAATCAATTTTCAGTGGAAGATAGTCTCATCTTCTGAGTTCGAAAATTATTTCAAATATCTTGATCGGTAGCAACATGAAATAAAGAGGAACACTGGTGATGAATGAGTGTTGAGCCAGTGTTGTTATAGTAATGTTGAGCCAATGTTGTTATGTTGATGCTAAAGTAGTGTTGTTAAGATATTGTTTAGCCAGTGTTATTATGTTAAAGTTGAGCCAGTGTTGTTAAGATATTGTTTAGCCAGTGTTATTATGTTAAAAGTTGAGCCAGTGCTGTTATGTTAAAAGTTGAGCCAGTGTTGTTATGTCTAAAGTTAAGCCAGTGTTGTTATGTTAAAGTTGAGCCAGTGTTGTTATGTTAACGTTGAACCAGTGTTGTTATGTTAACGTTGAACCAGTGTTGTTATGTTAACGTTGAACCAGTGTTTTTATGCTAAAAGTTGAGCCAGTGTTGTTATGTTAAAGTTGAGCCAGTGTTGTTATGTTAAAAGTTGAGCCAGTGTTGTTAAGTTAAAAGTTGAGCCAGTGTTGTTATGTTATTGTTGAGCCAGTTTTGTTATGTTATTGTTGAGCCAGTGTTGTTATGTTATTGTTGAGCCAGTGTTGTTATGTTATTGTTGAGCCAGTGTTGTTATGTTATTGTTGAGCCAGTGTTGTTATGTTATTGTTAAGCCAGTGTTGTTATGTTATTGTTGAGCCAGTGTTGTTATGCAAATGTTGAAACAGTGTTGTTATATTTATAACGTAAACATATGTCTGATTTCAGTTCTTAAAACTTAAGACTAATTCGAAGTTGACATCAGGATGCTACTATAGATATGAGACCAAAATATGTTAAATGCAGACTTGAGCAGGTGAATCACGTCTAAACAAATACATCTCCTAGAGAGCAAGTTCAGAAATGTTCATTGAGAGCAGGTGAATCACGTCTAAACAAATACATCTCCTAGAGAGCAAGTTCAGAAATGTTCATTGAGAGCAGGTGAATCACGTCTAAACAAATACATCTCCTAGAGAGCAAGTTCAGAAATGTTCATTGAGAGCAGGTGAATCACGTCTAAACAAATACATCTCCTAGAGAGCAAGTTCAGAAATGTTCATTGAGAGCAGGTGAATCACGTCTAAACAAATACATCTCCTAGAGAGCAAGTTCAGAAATGTTCATTGAGAGCAGGTGAATCACGTCTAAACAAATACATCTCCTAGAGAGCAAGTTCAGAAATGTTCATTGAGAGCAGGTGAATCACGTCTAAACAAATACATCTCCTAGAGAGCAAGTTCAGAAATGTTCATTGAGAGCAGGTGAATCACGTCTAAACAAATACATCTCCTAGAGAGCAAGTTCAGAAATGTTCATTGAGAGCAGGTGAATCACGTCTAAACAAATACATCTCCTAGAGAGCAAGTTCAGAAATGTTCATTGAGAGCAGGTGAATCACGTCTAAACAAATACATCTCCTAGAGAGCAAGTTCAGAAATGTTCATTGAGAGCAGGTGAATCACGTCTAAACAAATACATCTCCTAGAGAGCAAGTTCAGAAATGTTCATTGAGAGCAGGTGAATCACGTCTAAACAAATACATCTCCTAGAGAGCAAGTTCAGAAATGTTCATTGAGAGCAGGTGAATCACGTCTAAACAAATACATCTCCTAGAGAGCAAGTTCAGAAATGTTCATTGAGAGCAGGTGAATCACGTCTAAACAAATACATCTCCTAGAGAGCAAGTTCAGAAATGTTCATTGAGAGCAGGTGAATCACGTCTAAACAAATACATCTCCTAGAGAGCAAGTTCAGAAATGTTCATTGAGAGCAGGTGAATCACGTCTAAACAAATACATCTCCTAGAGAGCAAGTTCAGAAATGTTCATTGAGAGCAGGTGAATCACGTCTAAACAAATACATCTCCTAGAGAGCAAGTTCAGAAATGTTCATTGAGAGCAGGTGAATCACGTCTAAACAAATACATCTCCTAGAGAGCAAGTTCAGAAATGTTCATTGAGAGCAGGTGAATCACGTCTAAACAAATACATCTCCTAGAGAGCAAGTTCAGAAATGTTCATTGAGAGCAGGTGAATCACGTCTAAACAAATACATCTCCTAGAGAGCAAGTTCAGAAATGTTCATTGAGAGCAGGTGAATCACGTCTAAACAAATACATCTCCTAGAGAGCAAGTTCAGAAATGTTCATTGAGAGCAGGTGAATCACGTCTAAACAAATACATCTCCTAGAGAGCAAGTTCAGAAATGTTCATTGAGAGCAGGTGAATCACGTCTAAACAAATACATCTCCTAGAGAGCAAGTTCAGAAATGTTCATTGAGAGCAGGTGAATCACGTCTAAACAAATACATCTCCTAGAGAGCAAGTTCAGAAATGTTCATTGAGAGCAGGTGAATCACGTCTAAACAAATACATCTCCTAGAGAGCAAGTTCAGAAATGTTCATTGAGAGCAGGTGAATCACGTCTAAACAAATACATCTCCTAGAGAGCAAGTTCAGAAATGTTCATTGAGAGCAGGTGAATCACGTCTAAACAAATACATCTCCTAGAGAGCAAGTTCAGAAATGTTCATTGAGAGCAGGTGAATCACGTCTAAACAAATACATCTCCTAGAGAGCAAGTTCAGAAATGTTCATTGAGAGCAGGTGAATCACGTCTAAACAAATACATCTCCTAGAGAGCAAGTTCAGAAATGTTCATTGAGAGCAGGTGAATCACGTCTAAACAAATACATCTCCTAGAGAGCAAGTTCAGAAATGTTCATTGAGAGCAGGTGAATCACGTCTAAACAAATACATCTCCTAGAGAGCAAGTTCAGAAATGTTCATTGAGAGCAGGTGAATCACGTCTAAACAAATACATCTCCTAGAGAGCAAGTTCAGAAATGTTCATTGAGAGCAGGTGAATCACGTCTAAACAAATACATCTCCTAGAGAGCAAGTTCAGAAATGTTCATTGAGAGCAGGTGAATCACGTCTAAACAAATACATCTCCTAGAGAGCAAGTTCAGAAATGTTCATTGAGAGCAGGTGAATCACGTCTAAACAAATACATCTCCTAGAGAGCAAGTTCAGAAATGTTCATTGAGAGCAGGTGAATCACGTCTAAACAAATACATCTCCTAGAGAGCAAGTTCAGAAATGTTCATTGAGAGCAGGTGAATCACGTCTAAACAAATACATCTCCTAGAGAGCAAGTTCAGAAATGTTCATTGAGAGCAGGTGAATCACGTCTAAACAAATACATCTCCTAGAGAGCAAGTTCAGAAATGTTCATTGAGAGCAGGTGAATCACGTCTAAACAAATACATCTCCTAGAGAGCAAGTTCAGAAATGTTCATTGAGAGCAGGTGAATCACGTCTAAACAAATACATCTCCTAGAGAGCAAGTTCAGAAATGTTCATTGAGAGCAGGTGAATCACGTCTAAACAAATACATCTCCTAGAGAGCAAGTTCAGAAATGTTCATTGAGAGCAGGTGAATCACGTCTAAACAAATACATCTCCTAGAGAGCAAGTTCAGAAATGTTCATTGAGAGCAGGTGAATCACGTCTAAACAAATACATCTCCTAGAGAGCAAGTTCAGAAATGTTCATTGAGAGCAGGTGAATCACGTCTAAACAAATACATCTCCTAGAGAGCAAGTTCAGAAATGTTCATTGAGAGCAGGTGAATCACGTCTAAACAAATACATCTCCTAGAGAGCAAGTTCAGAAATGTTCATTGAGAGCAGGTGAATCACGTCTAAACAAATACATCTCCTAGAGAGCAAGTTCAGAAATGTTCATTGAGAGCAGGTGAATCACGTCTAAACAAATACATCTCCTAGAGAGCAAGTTCAGAAATGTTCATTGAGAGCAGGTGAATCACGTCTAAACAAATACATCTCCTAGAGAGCAAGTTCAGAAATGTTCATTGAGAGCAGGTGAATCACGTCTAAACAAATACATCTCCTAGAGAGCAAGTTCAGAAATGTTCATTGAGAGCAGGTGAATCACGTCTAAACAAATACATCTCCTAGAGAGCAAGTTCAGAAATGTTCATTGAGAGCAGGTGAATCACGTCTAAACAAATACATCTCCTAGAGAGCAAGTTCAGAAATGTTCATTGAGAGCAGGTGAATCACGTCTAAACAAATACATCTCCTAGAGAGCAAGTTCAGAAATGTTCATTGAGAGCAGGTGAATCACGTCTAAACAAATACATCTCCTAGAGAGCAAGTTCAGAAATGTTCATTGAGAGCAGGTGAATCACGTCTAAACAAATACATCTCCTAGAGAGCAAGTTCAGAAATGTTCATTGAGAGCAGGTGAATCACGTCTAAACAAATACATCTCCTAGAGAGCAAGTTCAGAAATGTTCATTGAGAGCAGGTGAATCACGTCTAAACAAATACATCTCCTAGAGAGCAAGTTCAGAAATGTTCATTGAGAGCAGGTGAATCACGTCTAAACAAATACATCTCCTAGAGAGCAAGTTCAGAAATGTTCATTGAGAGCAGGTGAATCACGTCTAAACAAATACATCTCCTAGAGAGCAAGTTCAGAAATGTTCATTGAGAGCAGGTGAATCACGTCTAAACAAATACATCTCCTAGAGAGCAAGTTCAGAAATGTTCATTGAGAGCAGGTGAATCACGTCTAAACAAATACATCTCCTAGAGAGCAAGTTCAGAAATGTTCATTGAGAGCAGGTGAATCACGTCTAAACAAATACATCTCCTAGAGAGCAAGTTCAGAAATGTTCATTGAGAGCAGGTGAATCACGTCTAAACAAATACATCTCCTAGAGAGCAAGTTCAGAAATGTTCATTGAGAGCAGGTGAATCACGTCTAAACAAATACATCTCCTAGAGAGCAAGTTCAGAAATGTTCATTGAGAGCAGGTGAATCACGTCTAAACAAATACATCTCCTAGAGAGCAAGTTCAGAAATGTTCATTGAGAGCAGGTGAATCACGTCTAAACAAATACATCTCCTAGAGAGCAAGTTCAGAAATGTTCATTGAGAGCAGGTGAATCACGTCTAAACAAATACATCTCCTAGAGAGCAAGTTCAGAAATGTTCATTGAGAGCAGGTGAATCACGTCTAAACAAATACATCTCCTAGAGAGCAAGTTCAGAAATGTTCATTGAGAGCAGGTGAATCACGTCTAAACAAATACATCTCCTAGAGAGCAAGTTCAGAAATGTTCATTGAGAGCAGGTGAATCACGTCTAAACAAATACATCTCCTAGAGAGCAAGTTCAGAAATGTTCATTGAGAGCAGGTGAATCACGTCTAAACAAATACATCTCCTAGAGAGCAAGTTCAGAAATGTTCATTGAGAGCAGGTGAATCACGTCTAAACAAATACATCTCCTAGAGAGCAAGTTCAGAAATGTTCATTGAGAGCAGGTGAATCACGTCTAAACAAATACATCTCCTAGAGAGCAAGTTCAGAAATGTTCATTGAGAGCAGGTGAATCACGTCTAAACAAATACATCTCCTAGAGAGCAAGTTCAGAAATGTTCATTGAGAGCAGGTGAATCACGTCTAAACAAATACATCTCCTAGAGAGCAAGTTCAGAAATGTTCATTGAGAGCAGGTGAATCACGTCTAAACAAATACATCTCCTAGAGAGCAAGTTCAGAAATGTTCATTGAGAGCAGGTGAATCACGTCTAAACAAATACATCTCCTAGAGAGCAAGTTCAGAAATGTTCATTGAGAGCAGGTGAATCACGTCTAAACAAATACATCTCCTAGAGAGCAAGTTCAGAAATGTTCATTGAGAGCAGGTGAATCACGTCTAAACAAATACATCTCCTAGAGAGCAAGTTCAGAAATGTTCATTGAGAGCAGGTGAATCACGTCTAAACAAATACATCTCCTAGAGAGCAAGTTCAGAAATGTTCATTGAGAGCAGGTGAATCACGTCTAAACAAATACATCTCCTAGAGAGCAAGTTCAGAAATGTTCATTGAGAGCAGGTGAATCACGTCTAAACAAATACATCTCCTAGAGAGCAAGTTCAGAAATGTTCATTGAGAGCAGGTGAATCACGTCTAAACAAATACATCTCCTAGAGAGCAAGTTCAGAAATGTTCATTGAGAGCAGGTGAATCACGTCTAAACAAATACATCTCCTAGAGAGCAAGTTCAGAAATGTTCATTGAGAGCAGGTGAATCACGTCTAAACAAATACATCTCCTAGAGAGCAAGTTCAGAAATGTTCATTGAGAGCAGGTGAATCACGTCTAAACAAATACATCTCCTAGAGAGCAAGTTCAGAAATGTTCATTGAGAGCAGGTGAATCACGTCTAAACAAATACATCTCCTAGAGAGCAAGTTCAGAAATGTTCATTTAGAGCAATGTTAGAGAAAAATGATTTTCCTTTTTTTATTTCAACCTCTTTTTTGTTCGAAAGGTTATAAAGTTGGACTAGAAACAAAACAACATGAAAAATATATGTTGGATTGACAGTATGTGTGTGTGTCTGGATTGGTGAGTGGGTGTAACAGAAGATATGAATGTAAGGGAGGGGGGGGGTTTGAGAGGCGAGAAGATCTGCTCCCTGGCTTCGCACTGGTCGCCAGAAACTTCGCCAGATTGTCCCCCCTCACCGTATAGCCAGTGTAGCCTCTACTGGGCTGACTCGAGACAGTACTAGATCTAAGTGTCTGTCTTCAACTTGATCGCTGGCCTAATGTACAGAATGAAATAACTAGCGGGCTTTAACAAAACACAAAACTCGTGATACAAATATTGAATACCAAACACACAGCGGCTTATTATTTACATAGATAGTTTGTAGGAAACTTTACACAGGCTAATTAAAGATAACTCACAGTCACTTCAACCAGAAAATAGTAGTAGGCCAACTGTTGATATTTTAGTAGCTCATCATTCGTGTATTACATATTGATTGTTTTCAAATTTAAAAAATCTAACTAAAATCAAGAAGTATATACGGCTGTACAAAAATTAAGTAAAAAAATTAATTAAAGTTAGTTCTTATCTAAATGCAAGTTCTGAGCCTACAGTGTTTACTAGCGTTATTAGTTCTGTATCCACTTCTGTGACATCACTAATCGCAGGGCATGTGTGACATTTCAAACCCAGCAAAAATATTTAAAAAAAGGATTTTTTTTTTAAAATATTAATCACAGAACTGTTTTCAGTTTTGATATAAAGTAGCTTTTGTAGTTTTATAGTTTATTTTTAGTCTTTCATT
This sequence comes from Biomphalaria sudanica, assembly GCA_036873155.1. Lineage (NCBI taxonomy): Eukaryota > Metazoa > Mollusca > Gastropoda > Planorbidae > Biomphalaria > Biomphalaria sudanica. The sequence goes on from JAZGLO010002981.1 coordinate 508,838, forward strand.
ATTTCCCAACTTTCTGAATTGTTTGTGAGATGTCAGCAATGAAAGACCTTCACAATACTTGGATTGGAGACACAAGATCAATGTATTGTAGTTTGATTTTGATAAGTGCATTTACACGCTTATTGTAACGGCTAAATATACGTCTATTTATAGGCTATATAAACGTTTTTTGTGTAGGCTATATTTAAGTTTTTCAAACAAGTTAGTGTCAGTGTTTCGCTATTTCACAATCGGATTGTCCTGAGACACTGGAGATGAAAGAATCAACACGTGATAGCAGACGGAACTTCTATTAGAGACAGATTTCTAGTTTGGTAATTGTTTTTTTTTTTTTAATTTGAATTTACCTTGTAAGCATATTTAGAAAGTATAGAATACTAGAAAATATGACAGCTATTTTTAAACTTCTAATTTGTTTCACGCCGATAAAAGGAATATGGAGAAGAGATTTGAAGGGATTTGAACCGTACTACAGTATAAGCGCTAAGTTAACTGCACACTTAGATCGCATGGAGACGTGACTTTTCTCCACATCCTATGTAGACAAGGGACTAAATATATCACAATCATTGGATCTGTATGTTTTATTTTTGTTGCGTTGTTATTTATTCCTGTTTGCAAAAGTTGGTCTCTATTTAAGCTACTAAAGTTGATCTCTATTTAAGCTACTAAAGTTGGTCTCTATTTAAGCTACTAAAGTTGATCTCTATTTAAGCTACTAAAGTTGGTCTCTATTTAAGCTACTAAAGTTGGTCTCTATTTAAGCTACTAAAGTTGGTCTCTATTTAAGCTACTAAAGTTGATCTCTATTTAAGCTACTAAAGTTGGTCTCTATTTAAGCTACTAAAGTTGGTCTCTATTTAAGCTACTAAAGTTGGTCTCTATTTAAGCTACTAAAGTTGGTCTCTATTTAAGCTACTAAAGTTGGTCTCTATTTAAGCTACTAAAGTTGGTCTCTATTTAAGCTACTAAAGTTGGTCTCTATTTAAGCTACTAAAGTTGGTCTCTATTTAAGCTACTAAAGTTGGTCTCTATTTAAGCTACTAAAGTTGGTCTCTATTTAAGCTACTAAAGTTGGTCTCTATTTAAGCTACTAAAGTTGGTCTCTATTTAAGCTACTAAAGTTGGTCTCTATTTAAGCTACTAAAGTTGGTCTCTATTTAAGCTACTAAAGTTGGTCTCTATTTAAGCTACTAAAGTTGGTCTCTATTTAAGCTACTAAAGTTGGTCTCTATTTAAGCTACTAAAGTTGGTCTCTATTTAAGCTACTAAAGTTGGTCTCTATTTAAGCTACTAAAGTTGGTCTCTATTTAAGCTACTAAAGTTGGTCTCTATTTAAGCTACTAAAGTTGGTCTCTATTTAAGCTACTAAAGTTGGTCTCTATTTAAGCTACTAAAGTTGGTCTCTATTTAAGCTACTAAAGTTGGTCTCTATTTAAGCTACTAAAGTTGGTCTCTATTTAAGCTACTAAAGTTGGTCTCTATTTAAGCTACTAAAGTTGGTCTCTATTTAAGCTACTAAAGTTGGTCTCTATTTAAGCTACTAAAGTTGGTCTCTATTTAAGCTACTAAAGTTGATCTCTATTTAAGCTACTAAAGTTGGTCTCTATTTAAGCTACTAAAGTTGATCTCTATTTAAGCTACTAAAGTTGGTCTCTATTTAAGCTACTAAAGTTGGTCTCTATTTAAGCTACTAAAGTTGGTCTCTATTTAAGCTACTAAAGTTGATCTCTATTTAAGCTACTAAAGTTGGTCTCTATTTAAGCTACTAAAGTTGGTCTCTATTTAAGCTACTAAAGTTGATCTCTATTTAAGCTACTAAAGTTGGTCTCTATTTAAGCTACTAAAGTTGGTCTCTATTTAAGCTACTAAAGTTGGTCTCTATTTAAGCTACTAAAGTTGATCTCTATTTAAGCTACTAAAGTTGGTCTCTATTTAAGCTACTAAAGTTGGTCTCTATTTAAGCTACTAAAGTTGATCTCTATTTAAGCTACTAAAGTTGGTCTCTATTTAAGCTACTAAAGTTGATCTCTATTTAAGCTACTAAAGTTGGTCTCTATTTAAGCTACTAAAGTTGATCTCTATTTAAGCTACTAAAGTTGGTCTCTATTTAAGCTACTAAAGTTGATCTCTATTTAAGCTACTAAAGTTGGTCTCTATTTAAGCTACTAAAGTTGGTCTCTATTTAAGCTACTAAAGTTGGTCTCTATTTAAGCTACTAAAGTTGGTCTCTATTTAAGCTACTAAAGTTGATCTCTATTTAAGCTACTAAAGTTGGTCTCTATTTAAGCTACTAAAGTTGATCTCTATTTAAGCTACTAAAGTTGGTCTCTATTTAAGCTACTAAAGTTGGTCTCTATTTAAGCTACTAAAGTTGGTCTCTATTTAAGCTACTAAAGTTGATCTCTATTTAAGCTACTAAAGTTGGTCTCTATTTAAGCTACTAAAGTTGGTCTCTATTTAAGCTACTAAAGTTGATCTCTATTTAAGCTACTAAAGTTGGTCTCTATTTAAGCTACTAAAGTTGGTCTCTATTTAAGCTACTAAAGTTGGTCTCTATTTAAGCTACTAAAGTTGGTCTCTATTTAAGCTACTAAAGTTGGTCTCTATTTAAGCTACTAAAGTTGGTCTCTATTTAAGCTACTAAATTTGGTCTCTATTTAAGCTACTAAAGTTGGTCTCTATTTAAGCTACTAAAGTTGGTCTCTATTTAAGCTACTAAAGTTGATCTCTATTTAAGCTACTAAAGTTGGTCTCTATTTAAGCTACTAAAGTTGGTCTCTATTTAAGCTACTAAAGTTGGTCTCTATTTAAGCTACTAAAGTTGATCTCTATTTAAGCTACTAAAGTTGGTCTCTATTTAAGCTACTAAAGTTGATCTCTATTTAAGCTACTAAAGTTGGTCTCTATTTAAGCTACTAAAGTTGGTCTCTATTTAAGCTACTAATTACTTTTTCTGCCTTTTTTTCCAGTTACTTTAATTATAAAAAAAAAAAACAACTAACTTTTGTCTTAAAAAAACTCATTAAAAATATTTGATCAGAGATGTAGGTAGGGAAATAATGACACTTTGACCAGTTATTAGAGCCATTTTACGCATACAATGATTAAGTATTTTAATTCAACACAAATGCACTTGAACACACGTGATCACGTTAAATGGCATCTCGTGAGAACAAAATATTAGTTCGAACTATATTTGTGTCATCTTACTCAGTGTCTGGGTTTTTAAATAAATCCTGTCAATCTAGAAACACATATGTCACAAATCTCTCGCCTAGAGCCAAGAGTGATAAAATGGTTTATATGTTTCGGATTATCCCTCAGAGTATAAGATAATCTACTTCCTAGTCCAAACCTACCGCAGGTCGAGACAATAGAATGACAGCCCAGCGCGCACAACTTTCCAGCTATAGGTCATAATAGTATCTTTTTGTTGCTTCATTTACTGTTTCTGCTATTTGTAATACAAGGAAATATTTTTTTGATCCGCAAAAGTTGATAGATCCTATTTGTTATAAATAATATTTTCCTAAAAAGTCTGTTTTCAAAACTTTGACACTGCATACTGTCCTCACTAGCTATCTCTTGAGTCATTATATGGACCATTTGTGTTTTAGTTTATAGTGCCACTATGAAATATTTAGGTATCTATGTTCAAATGTAGCCTATAAATATTAATACTCAAAGAACTGAATCAAACAGATTTATCCAGAAAAATTGATCATCTATAAAAAAAAAAAAAAACTTTCCACGATTAGAATTAAAAGGAAAATAGTTCGCCTATTGGGGAAAATATTAGAAATGATAATTTTTAAACAGTATTTATTTCTTAGCCTACTTTAATTTATTTTTAATTGGGCTGTATGTATAAGACAAAGTAACTATCTGTTTTAGACTTTGAAAAGTTTCCTTTTCGTCTCTTAGAACTTGGTAATGAAACTGATGCTAAGCTTTTAATTTTACTTTTAAAAGTGCTTTTATATAGCACTTTGTTTTGTTCCATGCGCTGTTCTTATAGCGTCTATCCGTTGACATTTTATTATTAAGTTGTACAAATTAAACACTGAAATTAATAAAAAATCTAAAAGAGCAACAGGCACGGGGTAACGAAAGAAAATATGACTAAGTGGACAAAAGACAAGACAAAATTAAAACAAATGATTCAAATCAAAACATTCGCTAGTAGGTCGTTTTTTTAGGTACTGGACTGCTCACTTTGGTTATTAGTAGAGCGCCATTCTACTCATTCAGAAAGCAGAAATACATTTTAATAGATCTAGATCAGTTGGTCTCAAACTTTTACCAGTAGCGCCCCCTATTCCCCCTTAATCGAATAAAATTTCGTTCGCGTCCCCCATAGCCTGCTGGGATCTGTGATCTGTCAGAGCGCTGTAAACTTACACATCGGAGTCCGCGAGGGTTTTAAGGATGTAATTAAAATGAAAAGAAATCAAGCAAAATATAAAACATTCTTTACACACAAAAAAAGGTGAAGAACCACAAAATCACTGTCATATTTGAGGAAACAATTTCTGGAGATAGTATTGGAGAGGTACCAGGTCTCCCCTTTATCCATCAAGGGGGTTGGGGTAGCCACAGCGCCCTGAGTTTTCCTGTGTTCTGAGCTTACAAATTCATCCCCCCTGCGCATGGGGCATGGTTTGCCTCATACTTTTTTGTCATAGTTCAATTTAAAAAAAAAGGTTTGTTTCAAAAACGGTAGACCCATGTCAGATAAGTCTAATATCTAATAAAGAAGGAGGTAGCACTGGCCAATACTATTAGGTAAATAAAACGCACGTCAAATAGATTAAATATAACGTAATTGTCCTAAGATCATTTTCTCTATAAGTAAGATCATCTTGTCGAGGTTTTTTTTTGTTGCGTAAGATTTGTTAAAAGTTGATAGTTGTGAGCAATAGGGTCGTTCTAACCAAAGAAAGTCAAGAGGAATTTGCGTTTTTCAAAAAAATTTTGTTTAAAAAAGAAAAAAAAATTAAAAGGTTCTACTTAAAAGATGAAACAAGTCTTATGCGTAAAATAGTTTTTTTTTAACTTTTGAAAAAGTGTTATGTTACTTTGCTATGATTATAAATGGATTAATAGATACAATGTAAATAAAACATCTTTTTTGTTTGTTCTTAGAAAAGTTTAATGACCCCCCCCCCCCCAACCCCTTTATCAGGACGTCTTGTCCATAATTTTAGAAACACTGATGTAGATCCTGCTTTTAAAATACAACACTAACTCAATAAAACTATATAAGACTAGTGTTGAAAGGAAACAGTATTCAATTGAAATTCCCAGTCCATTATTTACCGCCAAAAATCTCAAAGCATTTCCTGTTGAACTCTGGGATTAAAGGTCAGATATGCTCTATCCCAACGGTACTCAAATTCCCCCCCCCCCCCCCCCCCCCACCTTCTGACTCACAATTTTCGTTCGATTTAGGCGGTCCGGGAAGCGCTGTAAAAGTTCTTCCAGTGGCTCTGAGAGATTTAAGAATACAACGAAAACGAAACTAAACTTACATATAAAGTTATGTACAAATATTAAACACCAGAAACAGTTATGTCTTGAATTAGTATTGGAATGACAGCAGAATCACCCCCCCCCCACCCCCAAGAAGTCTGGTGGAATGCTGCGGACGTGGTCATTTTTACCGATTCAATCTCTGCCCTCGATGCCCTTGAAGGGCAGTTTGCAGGCGTCGGGAAGGTGGAAGCGCTCCTCGCGGTGGTGGAGCGTCTTCTACAGCTCAATGTTAATAGTTTTAAACAGTGGGTTCCATCCCATTGTGGTCTGGTCAGTCATCGGAGTGCCGGAGGATATTCCAGCTACCCGTCGCCTCAGCGTGGCCCTCCGGTGAAAACGTCCAGGGGTGGAACTGGATAGGCTAAGAACGAGTAGCGAACCAGGCCTTCTAGCAGGTCTCCCTGGGTGAGCTTTTGTTTTTTTGATCTCACTCGGGGTGGGGATGGAACAAGTAACCTGCAACCCAGTCCAAAAAGTCCGCCACGCCGTTCCACAAAGTGTCGTCATCAGTTCCGGATTGCTGGATTGGCGAACCTCACACGGAACAGTGGCGGTTACATTATAGGAATATGAGACAAGATCCCCGCAGTTAGCACTGTCCCTGACACTTATAGCGGGTGACGAAGCTCGGGGACGGTGCGCTGTGTACGCGGCACGGCCCGGTCTGGCCCAGTCAATCGATATGGCCGTCTACCGCTGGGTGCCCTCAGACAGGACATGGGTGAAGAGCCCCATGTCCAGGCCTGGTGGTTCAATAAAAGCCTTTCTAACCATCAACGGGATAATGGCGCCTACGGCGCCGATTCCCTACTGGACTTCATCGAAGGTCATCAGAGTGCTGACTTTTTAGCGAAGGCCGCGGCGGCAACGTGCACCCAATATGATGAACCGTGCACACTCACAAGTGTACGATCCCTAGCCGACACCAGTTTGTTGGAACATTGGTACGACAGTTGGGACGCTTCCGACAAGGGCCCAGAGCTACACAGCTACACTTATAGCGGGTGACGAAGCTCGGGGACGGTGCGCTGTGTACGCGGCACGGCCCGTCTGGCCCAGTCAATCGATATGGCCGTCTACGCTGGGTGCCCTCAGACAGGACATGGGTGAAGAGCCCCATGTCCAGGCCTGGTGGTTCAATAAAAGCCTTTCTAACCATCAACGGGATAATGGCGCCTACGGCGCCGATTCCCTACTGGACTTCATCGAAGGTCATCAGAGTGCTGACTTTTTAGCGAAGGCCGCGGCGGCAACGTGCACCCAATATGATGAACCGTGCACACTCACAAGTGTACGATCCCTAGCCGACACCAGTTTGTTGGAACATTGGTACGACAGTTGGGACGCTTCCGACAAGGGCCCAGAGCTACACAGGCAGATGAGTTGACCAGACCAAAAGAACGCGTGGTGGGAGCTCTGCCGTGCGGAGCAGGCAGTCCTAGCCCAGTTCCGAGTCGGACACTGTCCAAATGGCGCGTTCTTTGCACGGTGGAAGGAGAACTACAACACACGGTGCCGCCACTGCGTCGTGGACGACGAGACAATAGAGCACATTCTTTATGAATGCCGAGCTCTGCATGGGGGACGATCGGGACAAGGAATCGAGAGAGGGAGAGAGTACAGGTCCATGTGGGGCAAAAGGTCTGTCCTTGTACGGGGACAAGGTGACCTTACAACTCACTACCCGCTTCCTCTTCCGTGATCTAAGGGAATGATTCTCAGCATGGTTCGTTCACTGGCGGATCATGAACTTTTGAGTGGGGGGGGGGCGATTTTTTTCCAAACCCTAACCCTAATGCCCAGTAAACCCTAACCCTATGCATAAACGTGCGTACAGCATATATATATATATATATATATATATATATATATATATATATATATATATATATATATATATATATATAATTTTTTAAAAGCAGCATTTATCAACCTTGGGCGAAAAACAAAACAACTGAGGCAGTGCTATAAGGTTCCCAAGTGGGGTTTGGCTCGAAGCCCCGACGACAAAAGCGTTTTCTTGCTTTTTTCACTGCAGAAAAGTATTCTCCTGACATCTACAACACATTATTATTCAATGGAGTTCGGGGCGACGCCGCCAAAAGCGGTTTCTTGCATACTTCACTGCAGAAACGTATTCTCCTGACCTAAAGGTCATTATTCATACTATTAAAAAAGAACCTTTTGAATAATGTTGTACTTTTTAAAATATTCTAATATGAATCTATAGGCCCTTAATACATTGCAAAAAATCCGATTTGTTCCTTGAAAAGATAAGATACCCCACATATTTAAAATTTGGCTTTGAGGATCTCCGCCGAAAAAAAAAATTCGATAAATAATATTCAATAAAATCAAAGTATAAATTGTGAGTTATAGTCCCAAATTTATTTAACTAGAAAAATATCAGATTGAGTAAAGGTTAGAAAAAGGTGACTATGAATAGTTGATTTGGGTTTAGAACTCATCTCAATCATGAATCTTATACTGAAAAATTTCGTTTGAATTCTAACTTTTCCAATGCAAAGTCTTTCTTAAAATAATTAAAATTCATGTGAAATTACATAAACTCTGTCTGGAAATGGGAGGGGCGGTAGAGTGAAAACGATTAATCCTCGCTCCTTTAATAATTTCTGCTAAACATTGCATTTGGCATTAAAGAATAGGGGTGGGGCGACTCGATATAAAAATTTACGTAGTTTATATTATATAGATATTCAACTAATTTTGTTCACAAACTATGATTCTCCAAAAAATAGAACCGCCCCCCCCCCAGTCAGTGGGCTAGAGTGGGGAGGGCAGTACATGCGATCGCCCCTCCCCCAACCTTACCGAAACGGCCAAGATACCAGAAGGCGAGCGACATAATATAAATCTATATATTAATTCAACTCATTTTGTTCACAAACTTTGATTTCTCCATTAAAGTAGGACCGCCGCCCCCTCAAAAGGTTTAGGTGGGAAGGGCAGTAGAGATAAATCGGCAAACAGGGAACGACATGATACAAAGATCGGTTAAAATATCAATAACAAGTTTTAATCACATAGATATTTAATTGATTCTGTTAGCAAGCTGTGATTTCTACAAAGAAATTGGACCTCCCCCCACTCGAAAGTTTATGGGGGGGGGGCGGGATTGATACCATCGCCCCCTCCCGACCCCACCAAATCGACCAACATACTAGAGGGGAGGGGCGAAATAATCTAAAAATAGGTTGAAATATAAATAATTAGTATATATTATTAACATAAGTAATGAATTCGTATACAAATTGTGTGAATTCTATACTAAAATTAGGTGGCCCCCCCTCGGGGGGGGGCGATCGCCCCTACCGCCCCCCCCTGGATCCGCCAGTGGGTTCGTTACTAATGGGGTTTCTGATTCGGTGGTATGCTGAAAATTCCCACACTCTGCAACGTCGAGAAGTCTTCCTGCGTTTTGAGAATCAGAAATTAATTCTTTTAAGAGTTTACAGAACAGTCAAACAACATAAAAGCAGCAAGTGGTGTAAGAAAAGTGATTAAAGCACTTTCTTGCATTTCCTAGTCATCAAGCATGCATTATTCATCCAATTAAAAAAAAAGAATCTATGTCAAATAAAGAAAGGGGGCAGTTCTGACTATTTTAATTTGTAAAATAAAGAAAGGGGGCAGTTCTGACTATTTAAATATGTCAAATAAAGAAAGGGGGCAGTTCTGACTATTTAAATAAGTCAAATAAAGAAAGGGGGCAGTTCTGACTAATTCTATAAAGCAAAGGAAATTTCGAGGAACATAAAGAGTACGTACTTCTGTAACGGGAGTGATTTCCCTTAGATAATCTTCGTGTTAAGCAACATTGGTTGTTGCAAACGTATGTATGTGTGTGTGCGTGTGTGTGTGTGTGTTCCGCGAAAGTCGTCAACACAATGATGTTTAAGAGTCGAAGAAAGTTCATGTTTGATACACTGTAAGAATGTTTTACTTGGTTAATATCAAACATTCATTTATAACTGCAATAAGAATAGAACATTTTTATTTGTCTCTTAAAAGACACATCGAATAGCTTCCCCTTTTCCCCCACACCTGAGGTGGGAACGCTCCTTATTATTTGAAAAACTCTTGCTCAGTAACAGAAGAGCTGGTTATTCTAAGGAATATAGAGTTAAACAGGTTATGCATTTCATCGTCATCAATAAGCAGATGTTTTACATTCTCATCAATAAGCAGATGTTTTACATTCTCATCAATAAGCAGATGTTTTACATTCTCATCAATAAGCAGATGTTTTACATTCTCATCAATAAGCAGATGTTTTACATTCTCATCAATAAGCAGATGTTTTACATTCTCATCAATAAGCAGATGTTTTACATTCTCATCAATAAGCAGATATTTTACATTCTCATCAATAAGCAGATGTTTTGCTAGAGAGCTAAATGACTATGTTAGAGTTTTGTATTCTATATCTAACCTTTAAAGTTTAACATTGAAATATTGTTGTGGTGGATACGTTCAGGTTGTTCCAATGGACTATTTACCTCTTGAAAGGTTTGGAAAATGTTGGTTCTGTGTGATTCTTTCGCTCGACCAAAATTATTGAAAAATGTATATATATACAGAGAGAGAGAGAGAGAGAGAGAAAGGAAAAGTTCCATAAAGTAACCTAGAATTGCGTAAAACACTAAATGAATAACAGAAATATGGAATCATAAAAGGTTATTCCACTACACATTTATCAAAATAATACTTACATTACAACATAGGCTTTACTGCATGAATATAACTATTTGAATTACACGATAAGTCATATATCATGGAGACTATTCATTACGTTACATTATAATACCAATAAAACATTTTTGGACGTAGCTTCTTTAATTTTCACTAAACCGATTTACAAATCTGACAACCCTTAAACTAAATTTAGGGTAAACAAAAATTGCTATATAGTCAATCCGCATACAAAGTAATTTTCTTTTCCAGTTTAATGCATTTAGTATAAAATTTGAACACGCAAAGTCCCTACAATCATCATCCTAAGCAGCCCCTTAGCTTTCGTCCTAGAAGTGCGGTGAGGGTTTGTTGAACCAAATCCCTCTATTCTTTCCGGTCAGCTTCTATCCAGAGCCGAATACCCAGAGAGAGGCTGCTCCATTGTTTCACCTTGTCTAGCCAGACTTCCTTTGCGCTCCCTTCTCTGTGCCTCTACTGTAACTTGAACGACGACAGTGAATCGTACCTTAAAATAGGAACCAACCAGCTCAGCTTTATTTTTTCACAGTATTGAAGAGTTAATTTTTTTTTGCCCAAATATATGACCAAAATACTGCACTTTTAATAAATCCACTGTCCTAGAATATTCTATATAGGAAATAAACATAAGAGTAAGCCTGAACTATATACCATGCATAGTATGTTGGCCTCCTTCAGTAGTAGAGCAACTATGGTACAAATCAAACACTTTTTCATGTGACTTTGGAGCCCTATTTTGGAGAGACACTCCCGTCCACAAATATCGCAGATTAAGATGGCTTTAGCTTTGGCGGCCATTTTCCTCATGGCACGCTTTTCTACCAGAGTTGAGACCCATGTTTTTTCCTGTCCATAGCTTTCTTGGTCACCGTCTATCTCCATTTAGTCGGTCCAGGGCTATGTCTTCCCAGTGTAACCATGCAAAATACCAACAAGAATCTAGAACAAACCTAACCAAACAAAAATAATTACAAAGGATTATCCACCACACTACTGAGAGACAATTGAACAATGAATGAAATATTGATTCACGGACAGTCTCTAGTTGTGCAATAGTGTCACACAAACTATGATCTTTTCTTAGTTGAAGTTCTCTCCAGTCTAACTGCCAATAGAGAAGAGCTGCTGCTGACTATTCTGTAGGATTACGAAGTTGTTTTTTTTTTTTGACTTGCTCGTTTCATGAACTGTTTAGATGCTGGGCACAGGGGCGTTGTGAGGGTAGGAGGATTGTAAAGGGGGGGGGGGAGTATCAAGTCCCGAGTTGAGGTGCGCCAAAAGATCTTGAAGACGAATACGGTTTTCTGAAATTTTTCTATTTTAGCAAAATCGAGTTCTGGAAAATATATTTTATAAATATTTATAATTAGATTTTCCTTTTTTCGTTTCTTGAACCGTATTATAAATTACCGCTATGGTTTATGCTATTTTTAATTCTACAAGAGACTTCCACTCGCGTTATTTCTGGTGTAATCACCATACTGGATATACTGCGATGTGTGTATGTGTGTGTGTAGATCTAATAGGAATCTATTGGTTTTCATTTAAAAATTTTACTATTAACAGATTTGATTCCAGATTATGTTTTTAGTGAACGGTTCATGAGTACAACTGTCCATCCAGCGTTCAATGAAAGACTTAAATAGACCGTACAAATGTACATTGTATTGCTATATCTAGATCAACATCTATAATTTATATTTTTGGTAGTTTAGAATCGTGAAAGTTCTCTCTTGTGTGTGTGTGTGTTGTTTTGAGGTCAGTCTTTCCTAAACTGAAGGGCGTGTTCTCCCCTCTAGGGTGCTGACAAAGAAGGCGCGAATGTTTTTTTCAAGGGCAAAAACTGTTGCGTCATATTGATAAGTTCATACTATCAATCAAATAAAAAAGTATATTGTTACCGATGTTTAAAACAAAATAAACTATTAAATTCAGTGCAATCTCCTAAAGTTGACCTTTCATTCATTTTTTGTTTTCGTGAAAAGCGTCAACAACAAGATCGATTCATAAAGCTCTTTTTAAGTAGAAGACGATTAAAGCGTCTATTTTTTTTTACTAGTAAAATTTTGAGAAAGAATGCTTTAGGCCTGCGCTCTTCTTACGGGAAGAAATAGTACGTTGTAGACATTAACTTTGATGTTGAACGCGAGAAAAAGAAATATTTTGAAATATACATGTAAACCGAAAGTTCTATCGATTGGATCATACTTGTCTACAGTAACTCTTACTCACGTTAAACAGTAATTATACACTAGTCATAAACGTTGCTTTATTGTAAACATAAGCACAAATAAAGATAAACACAAATAAAGATAAGTACAAATAAAGATAATGACAAATAAAGGTAAACACAAATAAAGATAAACACAAATAAAGATAAGCACAAATAAAGATAAGCACAAATAAAGATAAACACAAATTAAGATAAGCACAAATAAAGATAAGCACAAATAAAGATAAGCACAAATAAAGATAAACACAAATAAAGATAAGTACAAATAAAGATAAGCACAAATAAAGATAAACACAAATAAAGATAAGTACAAATAAAGATAAGCACAAATAAAGGTAAACACAAATAAAGGTAAACACAAATAAAGATAAACACAAATAAAGATAAGCACAAATAAATATAAGTACAAATAAAGATAAGCACAAATATAGATATACACAAATAAAGATAAGTACAAAGAAAGATAAGCACAAATAAAGATAAGTACAAATAAAGATAAGCACAAATAAAGATGAGCACAAATAAAGGTAAACACAAATAAAGATAAGTACAAATAAAGATAAGCACAAATAAAGATAAACACAAATAAAGATAAGTACAAATAAAGATAAGCACAATTAAAGATAAGCACAAATAAAGATAAGCACAAATAAAGATAAACACTAATAAAGATAAGCACAAATAAAAATAAGCACAAATAAAGATAAGCACAAATAAAGATAAGTAACGTCAAGTCAATGTACACAAGGACCTAATAAAAAAGCAATATGGCAGATAAAGAACTACAAAGATTAACGTTTTTAAATCTCATGGCTGTGATGTTCTCCAATTTGTTGCCAGAAAACTTGGGAACCTGGAATACCAAATCGCCCTTATGCCCTGCGGTTGTTTGCCCATCCCCAACATCAAGTACAATTTGTCACATAGTCAAAAATATTTAAAGTGTTCACAGGAGAGCGGAATCCAAATCTATGCTGCCTTGCATCTTAACTGAAACATGGAAAACTGAGGAAAACTCGCAAGTCGACGATCATTGGGCGGCGTACAAAAACAATTTGTCTGAACATGTACCCGATATGTCTGCGAGCTGTCTGGGAACGATGGATTATATAGTGAGATATTTTCTAAGAAGCTTTTAGATCTTTATCTTTCTAAAATTAAACAAAATTAATTTTTTGAAAACTTTGGGACAAAGTACTTCAATTTATATGAATGACCAACCTGTTGGGGCCTTGCAGACGTATATATGCACCGCCTGCGGCTGTGGGTAGAAATCTCGACGGGCCGGATATCACTGCATCACTGGTCGGATATGACCGCGGGCCGTAGTTTAGTTATCACTGATCTATATCTCTCTACCAACACCAAATAGAAGACTTCGTCTGCTCTAACAGCACAACACTACACCCAACGCTCAACAATTGTTCACTAAAATGACAACAATTAAAGAAATGGTTTCGGACTTCTCCCTGGACATCTCGTACCACAAGTTGTTTTTTTTTTAAACATAAAAACTTCACTGCATAGAAATGGAACAAAACATTTTGATGAAATGAAATGAATTCCCATGTCTCTTGTCCTGTTAAACCGGAAAACCTAATCTCTCCCCTCCCCCTCCTGATAAACATAGAGAGGTATTAACACGAGCAGATTTGGAGGCGGCTTGGGAAAAGTTACACTTCCTATTTCTATGTTGTTTTTTTTTCCCCTTTTAAATTATTGAACAACAATACCCAACTAGATGTGAGTAAAATAAAAGTGTAGATTTCACCAATGTACTAGCAAGCTCTTAATTAAAATATAATGTAGAATCATTCCACGTCTTGTTATAAAACGAGTTCACAACTTGTCATAGAATCAGTTCTCAACTTGTTATAGAATCAGTTCTCAACTTGTCATAGAATCAGTTCTCAACTTGTTATAGAATCAGTTCTCAACTTGTCATAGAATCAGTTCACAACTTGTCATAGAATCAGTTCACAACTTGTCATAGAATCAGTTCTCAACTTGTCATAGAATCAGTTCTCAACTTGTTATAGAATCAGTTCTCAACTTGTCATAGAATCAGTTCACAACTTGTCATAGAATCAGTTCACAACTTGTCATAGAATCAGTTCTCAACTTGTCATAGAATCAGTTCTCAACTTGTTATAGAATCAGTTCTCAACTTGTCATCGAATCAGTTCTCAACTTGTCATAGAATCAGTTCTCAACTTGTCATAGAATCAGTTCTCAACTTGTCATAGAATCAGTTCTCAACTTGTCATAGAATCAGTTCTCAACTTGTCATCGAATCAGTTCTCAACTTGTCATAGAATTAGTTCTCAACTTGTCATAGAATTAGTTCTCAACTTGTTCTTGTTATACATCTACGCTCCTTGTTTTTTTTAAAACCCAGTTCAAACAGGTCCTGGAATTAAAAGACAATAAGTCAGTGTTAGAAGTTTTGTACGGAACTCGACCAGAACTGAGTCTTCTGGAGGAAGTTGATTGGTGTCAGAGATGACATGACATGCTACAAGGTCAAAGTTCACAACTGTTCTTTTTGAGCTTACTGGTTTTACACATGCGCAAGCGCGTGCATGTTTAGAGTTGTGTGTCTGCTTGTTTGAGCTTACTGGTTTTACACATGCGCAAACGCGTACATGTTTAGAGTTGTGTGTCTGCTTGTTTGAGCTTACTGGTTTTACACATGCCCAAGCGCGTACATGTTTAGAGTTGTGTGTCTGCTTGTTTGAGCTTACTGGTTTTACACATGCCCAAGTGCGTACATGTTTAGAGTTGTGTGTCTGCTTGTTTGAGCTTACTGGTTTTACACATGCCCAAGCGCGTACATGTTTAGAGTTGTGTGTCTGCTTGTTTGAGCTTACTGGTTTTACACATGCCCAAGCGCGTACATGTTTAGAGTTGTGTGTCTGCTTGTTAAGTTGATGTATTTTTGTTTTTGGTAACGTTTCTGGTAGGTTGAAATTTCGTATTCGAATATTGACCTACTTCTAAAGCTATTGATTACTTTTTTTTTCATCGGGATATCAATTCAATTGTAAGTTCATTTTTTCCACTTTAAGTTGCAGAAGTTTGAGAAAAAATTATGATGGCAAAGATAAAAATTCATTGTTCAAAAATGCAAAATGCACAAAAATAAAACGTAGAACTATTGGGTAGGAATTGATTTTGTATGAGTCTTAAAAAAAAGTTGAAGTTCAAAGAAATCACGCCTTAGAAATTTAATCTGGAAGTTTTCAAAATCTGTAGCCAGTTATTTAAGTTAAAAGATTAGGTCCATATTAATTTGGCAATCGATACTCTATAAATTCAATAATGTTTAGATCAATACTAGTATGGTTTTCTGTTCTTAGATAAACGGGCCTTATCACAATAAAAACAAAAACAAAAAAACAACAACAAAAAAAAACAACATCTTCTTATACTTTGACGACTATAGATGAAAAGAAATCCAGGGATGCGATGCAGAATGATCAACAAATAGTCCAAGGATATTGCAGTTAATTACATTGCATCAAACCGATCTTTAAGTACATCTCTTATTCATGAAGCACTAATTTACTGTCTGGCTCTCTATGTTCTACAGCTCTTAAATAGCTAATTCTCTATATGTCTGGCCGGCCTTAGGTAATTGGGAGCCATAGGCAAAGTGAATTTTGTGGCCCCTAATGAAATAGCAAAATAAAAATAAACCCGAAAAACTAAAATGACGCGATTCATAAAAACAACAACAAAGGTATTCTGACATAAGTAGTCTAACAACCAGATTTAAACATTTTTCAATAAACCTTGAGTAAAAGTAGAGATTTACAGCTAGGCTAGTATAGTGCCCTAATGTTCTGCTATATTTGAGATTTGATACAACTTTCGCAAAGTTTATAGTCCTGTGCGAGGCCCCCACCAATCGTAGGCCCTAGGTGGCTGCCTAGTTTGCCTATGCCTAAGGCAGGCTCTGGTCTGATAACACTGAAATATTTAGCTAGTTCTATTTAGCTCTGGGTGATCTTTGTTAGTTTTATTAAGGAAAATTGCTGGCGTCAATGAAAAAAAAATTCTTGAATAAAATCCACTGTCTAATATTTCTATAGGTCTTTATCTTTTTTAAGAATTGTGTCTTTGAGTTCCTCATGCTGTCAAACAGTTTACATACATTGTGTACCAGGGCGTCCAACTAGCAACTCGACAGAACAGTTTAGACCAAAGTCCATTGTAGAGTGAAATCCCAGCCTGCCAATCAATTAATGAGCCTGGTCGAAGAGGAAAACAGCTCCTTAATCAATGACAATCATCAGGGCCTTGGAGTCGGCTTGTTTTTCCAAACATGACCAGGGAATTGAGCGATAAGATGGCTAAAGTGTGTTCGGTTGTATCAATCATCCGGCATATAGCTCCGTTTTGTTTTTGGTTGCTTTTTTGTGTTTTTGTGTTTTTGTTGTCTCTGATTTGTCACAATATTGTCACAACTTTCTGTTTGATTAGTTACACAAGTGTGACGTTGTTTTGCATTTTTTTTCTATTCCTTTCAATCGCATAAAGATAGAGCTCTGAGCGGCGTGGTAAATGCTGCATCACACAACATTATCGCTATTTACTTAAGCTGCCCCATGACGATTACTTACATTCTTAGAATCGGCCGGCTGGTAGTTTTCATTTTTGTGCAAAGTGTTTGAAGCAAAAGCTACCTTGCTTAATTAGCTAACCAGTATTGAAGTAGAACCCATGTGAAAGTGTCCAGAAAGTATCTGGTGGAATGAACTAGTGACAAAAACAAAATAGAAACCACTCAAAAAAACCCAAGGTTTGTTACACCTAGATTACGATGGGATATTATGGATCACAGTATGATAATATTAAATTATTCTATTAAGAATAAAAAACAATAACAACAGTAACAGGTTGTTTGTGTGCAATTAAGCACAGTTTTCATTGTGCTGTAAGATCTATTACATTTCAAATATATCAGTAATCATGATGATTATTCATCACTCAAGATTTTGTCAACATATAGGGAATTCTTTGTCTTCTAAGCAGCCAAACTAGCTAATTTGTTCAAAAACCAGGATTTCCATGTTTGCGGACAGGCTCTGAAAACGAACGGGCATAATAAACTTCGATGTTACCACTTTTTTTTGGACCAACATAGGAGTTCAATAATGGTATATTCATGTACCATCATTTATACAGTAGTTGTCATATATATATATATACCACTTGTCGTTAAGCCTTCAAGGGTGCGTAGGTATATTTGAAATGCACACCAGAGCTGTTGGACAGAACTAGAGGGCCAAGACCACCAGATGCCCTACACACACACACATACGTAGTTCATCTGATCTCTCCCAGGCTTTGTATCTCTGAGCAAATAGAAGTTAGGGTTAGTTGTATCACTGCACTACCTAAACCTGCTCGAAACTTAGCGCTGGTAGTACGCAAAACAACAACAACAACAACCCCATCAACAACATAAGATTATTAAGGATGTATAGGCTGTATAGGCCAATATATATATATATATATATATAATATAATAAATATTCATATTCTGAGTTCCTATATCAATATCATTCTCTTTTCAAATAAAAAATCGTCTACTTTTTAAACTCCTGTTGACCAATGTGCAGGTGGTCGCTGATTCTTATTTAAATAATTATTGACTAAAGATATTTCTCTTCAACAGATACTCCTGATGTCTCTAATTCACAGGACCGCCATGTTCACCTGGTGTCAGTTAACAGCATTCTGCGTCACATTGTACATATCCATCGGTAAGTTGATCTAGTAGCTTTTTGCGTGTCGACAATACGTCATAACTGTTTTAATACTAACAAATAACTTAATAGAATAAAACACTAATCCATCTTATTCACATTATACAAATTGTGAATTGAATTAAGTCAAACGAGACTTTTGTGGTTAAAATTGATTGAGGTAATATTTCTTGATCGATTAGTTCTTGCTGAATTTTAATGTTATAAAACAATTGTGTTTGATAGACGAATCGGTCACGTTTAAAAAAATGGTCACATTTATCAATGTAAAATATCTTTAAAATTGTGCTTTCCTTACAGTGTGTTTGTGTGTGTGTAACTGAAGTGCCAAAGAAACATTACTTTCACTGGATTCATAAAATTAGACGGACACAAGTTCTGTAAATAGTAATTCTATGTTGTCCTTTTAGCAATAGGTGTTTCCGAAACAGATGGAGAACTGTTAGAAAGGCATCGAAGAATACACCTAACCTATATATAAAAAAAGACAGCGTTAGAAAGCCCAAAAGAAAATCAATTGCCAAATGCTGGATAAGACGTCTAAATGACTTAATTGATCTCCCCCAGTCAACGGCTTTGCTTGCGTTGAAATCGAAAAAAATATGTAGGTAATGGATAGGTCTATCCTATGGTATTCACGTGAACCCGCATTTTTCTTTAATCCTGGGTTCGAAGACCAGTCTTATACTGTAATATTTTGAGCACTTGATTATTTCAATTTCAGTAGGTCTAATGTACAGTATTGTGGGGCTCTGGTAAGGGCTTATTTAAACACTGGTATTTCTAAATGCCTATTACTTATGCGTGTTATGACACTGCTAAATAGTTCTAATATGTATGATAATTATAATGCGTAATTATAATTATATGCATGCACCTCTGATATTTGTACTTTAAATGAATGTATATACATAATACATGTGACTTATAAAAAAAGACACTAATTATATGGATTTATAATGACACCGTTATAGAGATCAACTTCAACACTGATACTTGTGGAAACAACGGTATATAGGTCGTGCAGCCCCGCATGCTAGAACATTAGGAATGCAATATTAAACTTAATTCAATATAGCTGCAATATTAAACTTTATTCAATATAGCCCACTATTACTGTATTGATACTATCCTGCAATATGTTATTTTAAATAGTGACTAAAGCATTTGCGATCTCGCGCTTTATTTTCAAAGCAAAGATTTAGGAGAGAGACTTTCGAAAGACTTTTCCTTAACATACAGTTAGAGATTAACAAAACTAAATCTACTCTTAGTATTTTTTTAATCCAATCTTTACTTTACATAGTTCGAATTGTTTTCTTTGCAATTTTTATTTCCAGAAGAACAAAAGAAAAAGAACAACAACAACAACAACAACAACAACAACAACAACAGCAGCAACAACAACAACAACAACAACAACAACAACAACAACCACAACAACAACAACAACAAATAAACAAATAAACAAATCAATGAGATATTATTGAAAGTGTTATTCTTTCACATTTCAAACAATTTTCTTTTGTTCGACTAGAATGACAGGGTTAGCATGATCAAACTTTAGTGTCAGAGTATAATACAATAGAGTTTGTGGGGATATAGGCGTCGGACAGCAGAAAACAAAAAGTTATTGGAATACATGAAACATAAATGCGGTGTGTGGTTACAGGTCGTCGTTGTGGTGTAGCTCCAGACAGCTGGTCCAACTAAACCTTTTGTTGTGGTGTAGCTCCAGATTATAATAAAAAAACAACAACAACAAAAAAAACAAAAACAAAACAAAACAAAACACTCCAACATCAATGACGTAAGTTGCTCCCTTGTCTTTTTTTCCTGCCATCTTTATTTTGTTCAAGGTATTTTAATTCTTTTTTAAATCAACTAAACTGATGGAAAGATACAAGGTGACAGACTGATGACAATAAAATAATAAAAACATATGCTCAAAAGTTCTATGATTGTCAAATAAATGTGTTTAACTTCAAGCTTGTTTAATGTGCGTGTGTTTGCATGGCCGTCGTTAAACAAATTCGACAATACACCTCCGTTGCCCCCCCCCCCTCTGCAACTTGGCCATAAAAAAAATCCTAGAACTTTCCCTCGGGCTATTGTTTTCTCATGGAAACAGAGACATCAAGTCAAAATGGCTTTTACGGTGGCGGGGTAAAAAATGACATTCTCGCCTGAGCAGAGACTGAAGAATACGTTCAGCATTCATATTTCTGTTTCAACCAATGATTGTTTCCCGCCATAATTTTGTCAAAAAGATGCTTCCCGGTCATTTGGGCACTTTACGTAGAAATGTGAAATAGCTATAGGAGAAAGGGAACGTCGGTGGGGGGGGGGGCGGAAAGAAACAAGGACAAGAACAAAACCACCCCGAAAGCCCTGAACAAAATTTTTTTATCTGACATGATTTAATATTTTTTCCTTTTTAATTGCAGAATGTTAATTAGGGTACAAATAAACACAAATTTTGGAGGTAAACATCTACCACCCTCTCCATACCTCCACATCCCTTTATCGAGACCCCCACCTCCTAAAATACACGCACTATACTTGGAACCAGATTGGTCTAAAAATTGCAAATGTTTTTTGCGTGTAACATCGTATGTCTAATCAATGCCCTGTAGTCAGGGTGTTCAAATAGTATTGGGAGGAAGCCGGACCCGATGTCAAATATTTCCACTCTTTTTTTATATTAGTTTTACTATCGTTCCGTCCGAAGACGTCGAGGCGGTCAAGTAACGCACCTATTCATGTCATGTTTGCCCGTGTTTCAATCATCCAGTCCAGCACTCGGACAGATAGAAACCGGAAGTGTGTGACCCACTAGCTGAGCAGTCCTCAGCGTCATCCTTACGTTTAGTCTATTGGCCCCTGAGAAGCTGGGACTCCCCTACGTGAATGTCCAAACTCAATTTCCCCGTAAGCTGCAAGAAACTGGAGAGCTCTCCAAGTTAGTGTCTGGACTGATGGCTCCGCGTGCTGAGAATGTCGGGTTTGAATTCTGACCGAATGACTCCGAAGATAAATTCGTCTTCTGGCTCGATCCACAATCACTACGTTACGACCTCAAGGCTTTCATCTGCTGCGTTTTTTTTTTTCTGTTTGTCTGACAAGTGTCTCTTTTTGAAGTAACAAGCCCGCGACTTTCGATGTAAATTCTACACACTCGATGGCTGGTTATACCTACATTTTGACCTGTAAATCTTTGATATAAAAGTCAATGTCTAGTTTGAACACGAAGCAAGTTTAAAATGTTTTAATTAAAATTAAATCTCACATTAAAGCTCGGCAAAAAGTAAAACAAGTTTTGAAAGATATTTAATAAGCAATTGATTTGTCACATTATATTAACTGGTTACACCTTTCTTTTTGAAAGAAATGATGCTATTAGTGATAGAATAGGTTAGACTATTTTAGATTATTGTTATTAGAGATTTTCATTCAGGGCTGAAAAAAATAAAAACCGTATCGGGATAGCATTTGGGTGTATCCGTTCAAAAAAACGAAGGGAAGAGATTATTGAGGACTATGAACTTTTCTTCTAAGCGCTACTTTTAATAGTCATGTTTAGCTCGCTTAAAGGCAAAGAACGTTTTGTCTATCTCTATTTTATATTGGTTAAAACTTGATATTGTTATGGTGAACAATGAAATGTATTATTACTTATTACTCTATTAAATATATATTGACAAAGAATTCATTTATTTTAATGTTTGGTGACAGTACTGAGTCTAATCGATTCTTTTTTGTCATTTATTGTACAAGATTTTTAAAAAATGTTTCAAAAGAAACAAATTGAAATTTAATTCGTTAGCATATGAGACTTGAAATGTTGGAATGGCTGCCTGTTTGATAGAACTCTATATATACTTTCAATCATGCTTCTCACAAACTGGAGGTTGGAAACAAGCAAACAAAAAACTATTCAATATTTTGAAATATTAAAAGGTCCTCTTCAGACAAACTCGACAGGAAATCATTTAAAGTTAAATCTTTTTATCTTTGTCAGATTCTAGATCAGTTCAAAGTTCATGTAAATAATGTTATAGTTTATTGTTTGTTTTGTTCCCAAGAAGAGCTAGTCAAATCAATTCTTCTTTTCTATATACTTCAGAATACTTCACGTGTAGGCCAACTTGTTAGCAGCTTCAATAGTTCATGGAACACCTTTTCAAGCCTCGCGGATACCTAGTGACCCGCGGAACACAGTTTGGGAAACACTGATTTAGAACTTTAGACAAAGATCGAACTCTGAAAAGCTTTCCATAAACCTACGCTAAAAAAAAGTTTTTAGGTGATTTAAAAATTAGACGGCTCATTGATCACAGTATTATCAGTATTAAATCTAGTATATTAGTCTTTGACAGACATTCTAATCTCTAACATATCCTAGCTTAATCATTTTTGTTTTTCAATTATTATTTTCAAGAGTATAACAAGAGCTAAAGAGCTAAACTCGATTGCCATGACTCACTTGTGTTGCTCAATTAAGATTTTTTTTTTTCTAATAAATATAAATTAATAATTTAAAAATGTTAGTAAAGTAGCGGAACAAACAATACGCTGTCTGCACACTCTGGACCGCCTGACTGTCGTCTTGATGGTCTCGGGTTCAAATACTTCTCGCCGCCATCCCCCCTCCCCCGCTGTCATACTTGAGGTTTGGGCAGGGATGTAACAATTCTGCCACACTAAATGAGCATCCGAAAGTTGTAAAACATCCGAAACATGTAAAACATTCGAAACTTTAAAACATTCGAAACTGTAAAACATTCGAAACATGTAGGCCTAAAATATCAGAAACTGTAAAACATTCGAAACATGTAGGCCTAAAATATCAGAAACTGTAAAACATCCGAAACATGTAGGCCTAAAACATCCGAAACTTTAAAACAATTGAAACATGTAAGCCTAAAACAGCGGAAACATGTAAAACATCCGAAACACATTCGAAACATATAAAACAAAACAAAAACACAAGTGTATATGGAGTCTGCATATTTAAAATGAAGAAATTATTATCATCATCATCTAACTGCAGGTTTTCACTGGTTCTACGTCGTCCTGCTAAAAACTCTGGATTCAAATCTTATGGTAGCGCGAGATTCAACAAGTCCAATGAATATTAGGAGTGTATTAAGAAAATGTTAATTCATGACTAGTATTAAGTACCTAAAGTCAATTGTCTAATTAGCTAAACTTTTAAATGATGGACAAAAAAAAAGTGACTTTATAAAAGTATGTTCTGTGTCTCTCGTTACAATTCTGAAGTAAATAAACCTATTTAATTTTTTTTAGAGATAAAAAGTCTCTTCCAGCTACCCCTTTCTTCACAAAGTGTATTTATACCACAAATAATTAAATAATGGATAAAAATCGATTGTACAAAATGATAGGAAAATTATTTGTCTAAAACATCGTCTGCAATATACCTACATTGTAACTGTATTGTAACTGTGTGTATGCTGTCTGACCTTAGTAAACTCTAAAAAAAGGGGGAAGGAGCTTTCGTGGGTGGGGACCGTTGGGCGTGCAATAGTTTTTGATACTATATTTAATGAATGAGCAAGCAAACTCTTAAGAAGGATATATAAAGGCTTTAGCTCTTTTTTTTTCATAAACTCTGCTGCTGTTAGTTGTTTAAATATGAGTTAAACATTTTTTCCTTAAGTTCCTGTGTGTTTCCTTGAGTTCCTGTGTGTTTCTTTGAGTTCCTGTGTGTTTCCTTGAGTTCCTGTGTGTTAAGTAGGTGGCAGTGAGAAAAGATCACGGAGAACATTAGGTATTACATTTCTAGAACACTCTTTTCTTGGAAACATCTTCTATAAGACCTTTATAATCATTCAAACAAAATCGTCAAACAGCCAAAACAGCATTTTAAAAACACCCTCTCTTCTCTAGACGTCTTCTATCAAACTTGTATTTTCATTCCAAGACCTTTCTTTCAGTCTTCACTAGTCATCCCTCTACTCATACTGTCTATCTAAACAGAGAAACAAAAAAGTCTGTACCTAGGCCAAACTGTTTCGTGCCCGCACCGGAAATCTCCAGCCTTTTAGGCGACTTAACAAGCGACGTGGCCCATTTCTTAATTGGCCTTTTGGCCACCCGCCTCCAAGATTTTTGGCTATTAGTGCACGGACAGAGCTGACTGATGGTAGCCCAGCAAACTTGACACTTTAATAACTGTGATTCCATGAGCACAAAGTCCGATGCATGATGGTCTTTGTGTAGTCTGCGAGTATTTCTTGACGGAATGGAAAGAACTTGCGTCTATTCTGATTCGGATTTAAATAATAGATTTTGTTTCCCAACTGCCTTGTATATATGCATAAATCATAAACCAAAATATGTGCAGCTTTTGTTACCTTATATGTAAAGTATTATATTTAACACAAATGCAATATATCTGCACGTAGCAAAATCAATATCTATAATTGGTATTCATTCTTTCAAAAATACCATATTATCTCGGTTTAATGTTAATGTATGAATACAATAATGTTTCTTTATCATCAAAATTATAAACTGTATTCATATTTAGGTAGCCCACGGTACCACAACTAACTAAAGATTGTACTGGCCTGAAGAGGCGCAATAAGGGAGAGGGCAAGGGTAGAAGGATACCCAGGGGCGACACCCTCAGGAGGGTGCCGCATACATACAGGCGCCACAAAATAAAATTTGGTAGATATCTTAGGCAATACATTCTGAAGTTATTTGTATTATATTATTATTAAATACCTTTATTTGTAAGTCTATATTTCTATATGATGTTCATGGAAAATGGGGGCGGTGGGGGGCGTCAATACAGTTTCTTTCTCTGGGCGCACCCTTTGCTCACCATCCCTATGCTGGCATGCCTGGTCAAACCAAAGACAGTGCGCAAGCAGAAAGCTTTGCAGTTTTGACACGACTAACTTATATAATACTGCAAGACAAGACTTACTACTTATTTCTTAAGCGAAATGTAAATAGGTAGAAATGAATTAGTCATAGTCACTTTACCAGTCTAGTTTCTTTTCTGTACATTTGATCAATAGATAAAGTGTGCAATTACACTAGACTGGTTGTGCCATGTTATAACTCGACTCTTATCTTTCTGAGTGTAACACTAGTACCAACCAGACTCATGTGTGACTGTTATGATATACTTGCCAGGAAGTGTTGGAGTCGACTCTGTATCGCTATTACTTATAATCAATACTCAAGACAAAGCTTTAGCTACAGCGAATAGCATAAACTTAAATCTAGATGCCTTGAAATGACAACAGAAAAAGACAGCAGCATTAGATACACTTATTGCTTGGAGCGAGGACAGACCAAGTTTGTTAACAGAACATGAAATCTAGACGTATTGAAAACAGTTAGGTCCATAATAGTCTAAGTTTTAACTAATGTTACACTGCCCCCACCCTGATGAAACCGTAACCCATATCCTCTTTGAATGGTCTTTCGCAATCCATCATAGGCAGACAGCTCAACAGCAAAAAGCTGGCTAGAAGAAGACACAAGATGTTAGACAGTGCTGTAGTTTGAAATCTTTCTTCATAGACTCATTAATTTAATACGCGTTGCTTAGCACGGGTCAAGTTTCTTTGCGTGATATTTCAAGAATCAGTAGAAGTTCGACCTATTGGAAAGAAATTCAGCAATGGTGGACAAGGTTTGTGTAAAAAAAATGTTTGTATTGGTTTGGTTTGGATTGGGAGTGTATTTAAATAGACATTATTCTAGGAGTTACTTTCTCATGAAAAACAAAGTTTAAGCCATAGACTTATATAAACTATATCTAGACTGGACATGTAGATTTTTTAACACTACAAAAAATGTCGAGAACATTTTTTAAAAAGTTAAACCAAGGTGTAGTTTTGTTATAAGAAGTATATTTGTATTTTTTTTTAACCCTAACTTATGTAACATATAATTTAATTTTTAGATCTAGATCTAGTAATTGAATATCAAAAATAAGAGTATGCCTACTCTTGTCTCATAAATATTATTTTGCAATTTTTAGATACATAATCTAGAAAGATCTAGGTAATCAATCTATTTAAATGTACATAAGTTAATTAAAATCAACAGACATGAATTATTTCGATCTGGGATTTTTGAAACATTATCTCAATGGAAACTAACAGGAAATGGCTTTGTTTCATATATTTGCGTGAATAAATAGTTCTGTGATTAATAGCCCATTCTAAAGAAAATCCGAGAAATGATTTTGCATTATTTCTAAACTTTGAAAAGTAAAGATCATTACTTTTCTAAGACAGAAAAGACTGATTGGGGCGACTTCCCTTAGAGCTTGAAGAAGAGTTTACGTACATATATTATATATATATATATATATATATATATATATATATATATATATATATATATATATATATAGGTCTGTGAATCGATCAATCGCAGATAAGAATTTGTTTCCGGTTTCCAGTCTAGTATAATATATAAATAAAGCTTATTTAATGATGCAGTTAAATTTTTTTTTCCTTGTTGTCAGATGAAAGGTTGACTAGAAACAATGACGTAATTGTTTTTTCTAAGCCAATGTTCCAATATCTAGTTGAGCCAAGCAGAATTAAGGAAATCTACAAAATCTTTAACACTATCAGGATAGTAGGCCTAAAGGCTTAGTGTTTTGCGACTCATTCGGCAAGCGAAGTTTCTTAAAAATTTAGTTTCTACAAGAAATCGATGTTTTTTTGTTTTTTTTTTCTAATTTTGCTGACACTTAAAAGATAGGAAATAGCGTTAAAATCCCACTCACAGATTCACACACTTCAAATAGAACGCTGTCACATATACTCTCTAGCATACACACTCATACAGCCCACACATAAACATTTACACTAACATACATATTTACTCACACACCATCACTCATACACAGTCCACACATTCACTCCCATACACACAGCCCGCTGACAAAAAGAGATTAAAACTATTTTCTTTATTAAGACAATTCAAAACAACGCACACACAAATTCGGAGAT
Source organism: Biomphalaria sudanica (assembly GCA_036873155.1). NCBI lineage: Eukaryota > Metazoa > Mollusca > Gastropoda > Planorbidae > Biomphalaria > Biomphalaria sudanica. The sequence goes on from JAZGLO010002981.1 coordinate 536,131, forward strand.
TCGAACGTGACGGGCAGCTCTATGTCAGTAATTCAACAGCCTACTATCTAGTTCTAGGCTGACAATTTTTGTACCTGTCTCTCGATGTATCTACGATCGAGTTTCTTGGTAACAATATTGCTAGTTAATCACGATGATGCCTTTGCCTGATCACATTTCGTACAATAGGAAATACAAAACAGAACAGGAAACTTAATTGTTTTTTTCGTTTCAACGCCAACTATTGGTTTACATCAGTGGTTTCCAAAATTTTTAAATTCGTAGACCCCTTGGAAGTCTTCGTAAACCCCTGGAGGTCTATATAGACCACTTTGGGAATCACTGTTTACATTCACTTCATGGGTTGAACAAAAAAAAGACGGATGGAAGGAACGAAGAAGTTGGGGGGGGGGGGGGTAAGTACGTTTGGAGAATTCTAAAACTGATCGAGAAGTTGAGTTGTCGCGCTAATAACGTGAAAGTTGTGGTTCGATTCCCTTACTGGCTAATTACAAAGCTTATATCAAGTCACTCTGTCTACCTGTCTGTCTGTTTGGTCCAAAGTTTGTTCAGGTTATTTCTACCACTCCGATTCTCAGATCAAGTTGTAACATTTATTTATTGGTACAGACAAGACGTGAATTAATAAACAAAAAATATAACCAATAAGTCGAATTAATTACAGTAATTTATTATTTTCTTTCATACCAACAAGAGTAATTAATCCTTCAGTATTCACAGATACGGCTAAATATGTTGGGTTTGGTCAACTTAGATAATTGTACACATTCTTCCCACACCCATTCTCGGATGAAGTTGAAACTTGAAACTATTATATTTAATGTACCTAAGAAAACATGATGAAGTAAAAAAATAATAATAATAAATTAGTCAATTAATTTTCGCTAATTAATTATTTTGTTTGATATCGAACAAGGGAAATAATTTCTACATTATTAAAACATATTGCTGTAGTGCAGAGTTATTTCCCTTAGATAAACTTTTTTTTATAATGATTTTTTTTCTATTTGCTTTTAAATTAATTTTTTTTTCAATAATGATCCAAGCCTATTTTATTTGAACTTAAGTATGAATAAAGATAACTTTTAAAAACATTTTATAATTAACCTAAAATAAATTAGTTCATTAGTTTTAGCGTTTGGACATTTTTTATGACACCAACATCAGTATACAAAACTATTGTCTATTGACAGTCCTACCTCTACGTGTACATGTGTCTATTTGTGTGCGTGTTTTGTGTGGACGTGTTTGTTTGTGACGTAGCTCAAATGTAATTATCGATGAAACAATCTAATCGATATATACAAGTATGTATTGTAAATACAAGTATGTATTGTAAATACAAGTATGTATTGTAAATACAAGTATGTATTGTAAAACGCAACAGACGCTGACTATAGTGTCATAATGTCTGGAACAGAAATCAGAAATAATCTCTCGTGTAGTACCGTTTAACTGTCTCAAAAGTAGAGCCGAAACTTTTGAAATTCTAGGCATGTAGACCTGGACCTCTACTAGTGCGCCTGGATGGCATGAGTCAGACCAGGACTCATGGCCGCATTGTTGTGAGAAAAACTTGTACTTGATGTTTGATTTTTTTTTTTTCAATCGACACAATTGTGGTTGTAATCTTCATGTTACATATTGATTGGCGTGTCACCGAGAGCTGATCTGATCACATGGACGCTCTGTTACAACCGATGTGACAGTAAAACTAGAGAAAGATTTACATTTTAGTCTCGTCATAGCTCCCCGCTCCCCTTGAGCTTAGAGAATGGTACAGAATAAAAACATAAACTTTGTATGTATGTATGTATGTATGTATGTATGTATGTATGTATGTATGTATGTATGTATGTATGTATGTATGTATGTATGTATGTATGTATGTATGTATGTATGTATCTATCTATCTAACTATCTATCTATCTATCGATCTATCTATCTATCTATCTATCTATCTATCTATCTATCTATCTATCTATCTATCTATCTATCTATCTATCTATCTATCTATCTATCTATCTATCTATCTATTTATCCATCTATCTATCATTTAGTCTACGTTCAAACTAAATGTACTAACACCAGTGTTTTTGAAGTGACTCGAGAAATCACAGTTGGTTATAGTTGAGCACCTTGAAAAAATACAATTTACACCTAATTTTACAAATACGTAACTTCATAAGAAAGTTTTTTTTTTTTTTAAAATCAGAACTGCAAGAGAGATCTTTTATAAACGTACAAAATGTGTATACCGTCTACTCACTTTATTTATGTGATTTGGTTTCAGTTCTAGGGTTAGGGTTAGGGTTAGGGTTAGGGTTGTGCAAACGATGATATGAAATGTTGAAAGCAACATTTAAAAAAAAAACATTTTAATCATTAAAAACACATTTATTTATCTTTACTGCTTTGCTGTTCGCATTTAAAACATGATCTTATCCAACAAAGTTATCATAAACAAAATATTTCTAAATATATTTCACGCTTCTCTATTATTGAAAAAAAAATAATAAGTTTTTGTTAGTCAGATATTCTAGGTTTACTACATGCATTGAAAACGATCTCTTATTGTTGCGGGATTAGATGGTGACACTGACATCGTGATGACATCACTGGACAATGTTCCTGAGTCTGACACAAAGGGGGCGGTGTCTTGTCATGTGTGACATGTTCAGATTGCAGCGGTCCTTGTATTGTAGAGCTAAATGTAAAGCATACCATCCCTGGATGTACAGGATGAATTAGATAAACTTAGACTTATATTGCATTCCAAAAAAGTGAGTTTTTATTTGCCCGATTGAAACATTGTGTGACAATAGAAGTCAGGGGCGGACTGGGTGTTAAAATGGGTCCCGGCATTACTATACGAACCGGCCAAGTAGCGTCATATGTCTTCAAGCGTTTTTGAATGACTTCTTGGCGAAAATTTCGTGAATCTTGCGATCAACCCAATAATATAATGCACATGTGACTGGCCATCTGAGACAATTGTGTTACCAGTGGTACTATAGACTATGACATACAATAGTAACACGTTTCATCGGGAAATTAGTAGGAGGTGTCCAACCAGAGGGACATTACAGATATTTAAACAAAAATAAGACATACAGTGAGACATACAGATATGATAAGCCAACAATGGGGCCTTTTTCTCTCTTTCTGTCTGTGTGTCCGTCTGTCTTTCTTTATGTCTGTCTGTCTTTCTTTATGTCTGTCTGTCTTTCTCTGTCTCTCTCAGTCCCTTCTTCTCTCTCTCTCGCTCTCTCTCTCTCTCTCTCTCTATATATATATATTTATATATATATATATATGTATATATATATATATGTATGTGTGTGTGTGTGTGTTGGTGTTTATTTAAGCGTGAACGTAAGTTTGTTACTACCATGTTTGTATCTAAACTCTAAACATTGCTGCTTCAATGCTCTGACTTATTACACACATTTATTTTTTTAATTAAAAGCTTTGAAGATCATAATATACTTGAAGCCATCGAATGAACAATTGTGGACACATCGTAATATTACAATAGACTTTAACTATTAAAAATAGTTTCTAAATATTTAATAAAGTTATATTTTTTTTAGTTAATTCCATTCCATTTTTTTTTTCCAATTTTCACACAAAATGACAAATATGTTAAAAATTAGGTTCACACTCAAACAAAAAGGCCTCAGAAAATTTTTTTTACAATACATTGCTATGTGTCAACAATGAGGGGAAAAGAACTTAAAAAAAAAACAAACTTAATTAGACAATGACAAAGTAGTGGTGACAAAATCTCTTCTTATTTGTCATGACATATTCTCTGAACTGTATCATGCTAATAAGATTTAAAAATAGCAATCTATTATGATTCAAAGACATATCGACTTGAATGCTTAATTTCCCGCCATTTTTGAATTTAAAAAAGCATATCTATCCATCTATCTATCTATCTATCTATCTATCTATCTATCTATCTATCTATCTATCTATCTATCTATCTATCTATCTATCTATCTATCTAACTATCTATCTATCTGTCTATCTATCTTTCTATCTATCTATCTATCTATCTGTCTGTCTATCTATCTATCTATCTATCTATCTATCTATCTATCTATCTATCTATCTATCTATCTATCTATCTATCTATCTATCTGTCTGTTGTCTATCTATCTATCTATCTATCTATCTATCTATCTATCTATCTATCTATCTATCTATCTATCTATCTATCTATCTGTCTGTCTGTCTATCTATCTATCTTTCTGTCTATCTATCTATCTATCTTTCTATCTATCTATCTATCTGTCTATCTGTCTGTCTGTCTGTCCAAGGTACCAGTGCTCAAGAATATACTAGTTAGTCCTCTCCTGTAAGTTGAGTCAGACAGAAACTATAATCTAAAGCCTCAATGTATTAAAAACAAGCAAATTAAAAACAAATCTTTAAAAAAAATGCTTATCTAAGGAAAAGAACAGCAAAATCATTACCATATATCTCAAAGCTGCAGGAACGATCTCCCTTTTTCAATATAAAATAAAATAATAAAATAAATAAAATAAATTATTTTTCACTAATCTATTAACTAATTGGCTATTTTTTTTTTAATTTTTTTTTTCTTCATTGACCGAATAATTTTTGCGAAATTTCAACTTAATCCAAGAATAAGAAGGTGGAGAAAAAAAACGTGTACAGAATGTGATAAGGGAGATAACTCCAGCTATACAGCCATATCTGAATAAATATCATTTATTTCTTTTTTTTTCGATACCAAATGAAATAATTAATTACAAATAATCAATTAATTAATTGATTACTATTTTATTGATTCATGCTTTGTTAGCTACAACAAATAATTGTTTAAAGTTTCAACTTGATACAAGAATTGGCGTGGGCAAAATAGCACGTGTACATGACAGACACCTAGAGTGAGTTGATTGAAATGGGCTTTGTAAATATGGCGATAGTGTCTTGACCCTCAGTACCTGTGCTACACCTTACAAACAACAGTGTCATTACACTCTAGACTTCTAATACTAAAAGTCTTTCGGACGTTTCCAATGGCTACTCTCGGTATTTTCTTATTTACGTGTTTTTTTTTTTAAAAAAGATTTACTCCAGAACGTTAAACGTTGACTGCATATGTATCAGTGGCGTATCTAGGGTGGAGGGAGTAGGGGGAGAATTTGAAAATCCCCCAGGGCCCCCACTTGATGGGGGCACCCAAATTAGTGTTTCTACATTTATCTCTTCTATACAAATTACGATCTAATTTTTAATACACAATGGCTATCACGTGACAGTTTTTTGTTGTTGTTTTATCAATATTATCACGCGACTAAATGTTGTTTGCTTACGATTGGTGAATGAGGTCCATTGTGCAAAACTCTCTGAACTGAATCCTTGCTATATTGAAGAAATAGAATAACCAACATCTACTCCATAAAAAAAACCCACCCCAAACTTCAGCTCACCACCTCACCTTCACCTATACCTTAGTCTGTTGGACAGTCTGGACAGTGTACATAATAATACATATCTGTCGACCGTCTTTCCTCATACATCTCTTGTTTTTTGGTTTGAATAGAATCTCTTTCAATGGCAAGCGTGTTTTGAAAGGTCGTCGTGAAGATTAATCGCTGTATTATTGCTGTTTCTAATCTTCTTGTATTTTGGTGCGGTCTTTGTAGGTGATACCTTGGAGCCATTTAAAGCATCTCAATTCACTTGCTAGGATCTTCCTCTCTAGAGCTCTAATAGGATTAGTTTTTTTTTATAAAGATCTATGTGATTTAGTCAGCGTCTAAAGGGAAGGGAGGGAAGTAATGCAAGTTTTAAAAGTTCACTTACGGAACAAGAAATAATAGACATGAATTTTTAATGCTTGTTATATAAACTGCGGCCTTTTGGGGAAAATACCTCAATTAATATACATAGGTTTGATAGAAAGCTAGCGGTTTTTCGATATTAGCGGACGTCAGATTGCAATTCTGTCAAAACCGGTTCTTATTGAGCGCCCAGGAGGTAAAATCAGCCTGTGTACGAAATTTTAATGCGAGTCATATATAGTAGATTTAAATACTTAGACTCATTTTTTTTCGGTTTTGTTTTCTTTCAATGGTTCCTGAGGGACCCTATAAGTAATCTACCCGAGTGGAATGAACCCCTGTGAGACATGGTTGCTACGCCACTGCAAAAGAGAGAAAACGATGTTTCACGTTAAAAATGTAAAGGGAGCACTAGATTTAAATGAAGTTGATAAATATTTTTGAAAGTCATTCGGCATTTTGTAAATTAACGTATTTTATTGTTTCTTTCCATATTTCCAGAGACTAAGATTGAAAGATGTAACTAGTTTTAAATAAAGAATCAAGCTGATTTTGTGTTAACAAGATTATTTCAAGCTGATTTTGTGTTAACAAGATTATTTCAAGCTGATTTTGTGTTAACAAGATTATTTCAAGCTGATTTAAGTTTGTGTAACAAATGAATACTTAAGTGCTGGCTACAACACATCCTCTTTGAACAAGATACAGATCAAGTTGTTCAGAGACAGATACATAATTAAAGTTACAGATGTAGAGGTCCTGATAAGGGGATGGCTGCCTGGTCGTGTGGTATCGTTCAGGACTGTCGTTCGGTTGTCTAGATGGTCCAGGGTTCGAACCCCGCCCACTGCCCACCCCTGTCGTCCTGCGGGTTTGGGCTAGGATGTAATTATCTTCAAATCTGAAGGAACATACGAAACGTGTAAAAACAAACCAAAGCTCAGATACAGATGTAGTCTCTATCTAGTCTGTGCTCTGCCTTACAGATGTAGTCTCTATCTAGTCTGTGCTCTGCCTTGTCAGCCATTTCATTACGTGCAGAGTAATCTCTTCAAGACACACTGATCCACTCGCGACATTTTCTAGAAACATCAATTAATTCACGTAGATACAAAAAAAACAACAACAAATTAGTTTCAGATTGGCCTGGACACTCGGACGTTGGTTGGAACATTTTGTTCTGATGTTTGTGTGACATGTGACATGAAATGTATGTGACAAAGTATCAATACGTTTGTCTGAACACTGGCCTACAAATATTTCAACATCTTTTTATCCTGTTTGTCTAGACTAGTGATAATTACTCCTATATCTCAACACAGACAAATCAGAATCATGTTTCAATATGGACATCTAATAAAATCAATGAAAACATCCCTAGAGATTATTCATTTTAAAGTTAAAAAAAAAGATCTCTCTCTCTCTCTCTCTCTCTCTCTCTCTCTCTCAATATATATATATATATATATATTTATTTATTTATTTATTTATATGTATATAGTTTATAAGCTCTTACAATCATGCATAAGCTACTCATGTCAAAGTTAGATATAAGGTTACATAAAAAAAGAAGCATTCAACATTGTGGTGTTAAAATTCGATTCGATTAAATGTTTTACATCGATGTAATATTATTAAACAAACACTTTTATGTTTTGTCAGACATTTTATAATAATAAAAACATGATATTTAAAAAAATATACATAACAGAAATTGTTCAAACAAAACAAAGGTATGCAAAGAGTAAGTAATATGATGTAAGACTATGTGACGTTGTGTAGGTTTAGTTGTACCTGGACCAAAAGGATACTTGGCCTGTTCATGTTTCAACTCGTATCTACACAGAAAGTTTAATGTCAACTCATTTTTTAAGTGTATCGTTCTTTTATTTCGACAGTCAGAGAGAGAGAGAGAGAAAGAGAAAGAAAGAGAGAGAGAGAGAAAAAGAGTAAGAGAGACAAAGTGAGAGAGACAAAGAGTGAGAGAGACGCAAAAAGATAGTGAAAGAGAGAAAGAGCGAGAGAGAAAGAGCGAGAGAGAAAGAGAGAGAAAGAGAAAAAGAGAAAGGGAGAGAGAAAGAAAGAGAAAGAGAGATAAAGAGAGATGCCTTCTGTTAGATCACCATACAGAATGTCTTGTGGAAGTCGACCTTCTGGCATTCTATGAACGTGGCAAAAGCTAGCTAAGTCGTCTGCTACTGATAACACAGCGGATGTCCTGCCTTCTGGTAGATCACCATACAGAATGTCTTGTGGAAGTCGACCTTCTGGCATTCTATGAACGTGGCCAAGCTAGCTAAGTCGTCTGCTACTGATAACACAGCGGATGTCCTGCCTTCTGTTAGATCACCATACAGAATGTCTTGTGGAAGTTGACCTTCTGGCATTCTATGAACGTGGCCAAGCTAGCCAAGACGTCTGCTGCTGATAACACAGCGGATGTCCTGCCTTCTGTTAGATCGCCATACAGAATGTCTTGTGGAAGTCAAACTTCTGGCATTCTATGAACGTGGCCAAGCTAGCCAAGACGTCTGCTGCTGATAACACAGCGGATGTCCTGCCTTCTGTTAGATCGCCATACAGAATGTCTTGTGGAAGTTGACCTTCTGGCATTCTATGAACGTGGCTAAGCCAGCCAAGACGTCTGCTACTGATAACACAGCGGATGTCCTGCCTTCTGGTAGATCACCATACAGAATGTCTTGTGGAAGTTGACCTTCTGGCATTCTATGAACGTGGCCTAGCTAGCCAAGACGTCTGCTGCTGATAACACAGCGGATGTCCTGCCTTCTGTTAGATCGCCATACAGAATGTCTTGTGGAAGTCAACCTTCTGGCATTCTATGAACGTTGCCAAGCCAGCCAAGGCGTCTGCTACTGATAACACAGCGGATGTCCTGCCTTCTGTTAGATCGCCATACAGAATGTCTTGTGGAAGTCAAACTTCTGGCATTCTATGAACGTGGCCAAGCCAGCCAAGGCGTCCGCTACTGATGATAACACAGCGGATGTCCTGGCATTCTGCTCTTCGTAGCACTTCCACATTGGTTATCTTATCTTACCACCTTATTTTAAAGATCCGCCCTAGGCATCGGGGTGGAAGATATTTAGCTTTTTATCCAGCCATAAGTTGGATGACCATGTTTCACTTCCGTATAGCGTTCGAGCAAAGTGTTCATCACACGGGCACACGCCCGCACAGCACTTTCCCCCTCTCCGCAGCTGATGAGACCAAAGGAACGGAATATCCGAGACAGTTTGAGATCAGTATCGCCGCAGGCTCTGCAAGGCTGTAGCACAGTGTTCCGCAATCTGCATTAGGGTCACCAGCTCCTAATTTTTTCCTCAGGGTTGTCTCCCGAAGCCTTTCCCATGTTTGGGTATAGCTGCAAGGCAGTGGAGGTTTGGATTCAGAGTTTGTGCATAACATATTCTCACTTTTTAATATTTTTTAAAAAGTTTCTATCTGACCACACTATATTCTATATTTATCTGACTTTTAATCACATTTAGCCTTAGACTCTCCCGCTGGACCAAACAGCTGACCATGTACTGACCACCTGGCTAACTCAACTACTAGTACACCGTCACTTCTTACCCTCCCTCAGCCAATCACAACTATATACATTGGCGTGCGTGACTCGCGTCCATCATAGCATTGGCGTGCGCCTCTAGAAGCCAAATACGGCGGCCCCCCCAAACCAGGCAAATTGAAGAGCGATGGGCTGGAGGGGGGGGGGAGGGAGAAGTTTGCACGCAAAAGGATGAGAGGAGAAAAGGTTAGATGAAAATATTACATCTCGGAGTAAGAGCATTCCTGGGCCAGAGTCTGGATGTTCCTGTTCTCATTAAAACAGTGACAGTTTTAGAAGCCAACAATGTGTGTGTGAGTAGGTTTTAACCATCACAGACTTTCGGCCATCAAAACAAACAAACAAACAAACAAATAGTGTTTAAAAAACTCTTTTCTTTTTCGTCTTCCCTCTCCCAACCTTAGGAATGGCCGCCATTTGTTTTTGTGCAGTCTGTCTGTCACGCTATATATTAAAAAAAAATCAAAGTAATATTAAAAATATGACAACACCGTTGTGCTCGATAAAGGTGCAAGGCACAATGGCACAGATAGTGCAGAGTTAGCTCAAAAAGTATAAATACGATTGAAAAATCAATAGTTGTATTCTGAACTCTTAACATGATGTAGACACAGACCTATATATATATATATATTTATATATATATATATTATACCTTGACTGGAAAACAAAAAAGACCTACATATATATATTATACCTTGGCTGGAAAAAAAAGATAAATTCGTTTCCGATCGTTATATACGTAAATCTAGTACAGGTTGTAAAGGGATTTGCCTTGAATCTTGGAAATCGCTCTTTTCTGTCTTGGAAAAGTCATGATCTTTAGAGGTTACAAAAAATGTAGCTTGCAACTGTATTAGCGTTATCACATGTGACATTGCCCTCATACGTATTCTTCGAAATCCAAGACTTTTCCTCGGGACACACATTTGACGCCTAAAGAGAAAAGCCGTTGCCTTGAAATCGAAAAGGTGAAGTCTTAACGGACACTGGCTTTGTCTGCATTATATGTGACAACATATGTAGGTTGCAACTGGATATGTCTAATCATATGAGACATGGCACTCATACTTTTTTTTCGGAATCGAAGACATAAGAAAGTTTGCTTCTATTGGACTCAGTTTTCTTCTAGTGTATATCCTAGAGTCCTAGAGAATTGTGCAAGAAAAATTTAACAAACTTTGCTTTCAGGAAATGCTAATGTCCACTCAGTTTTCTGTTTCAAACTTGAGGCACCACACGAATTGTGGTGACCTCTTCCAATCCTCTACACAATCTTCCATTCTTGGAATCTCATCCACTGAAAGCACTTCCATTCCTTGATCGTGTCTTTTCACTGGTTCATTAACCTGCCTCTGTTTTGTTTTCTGTTTCTTTCTTTTGTCGGAAGATCTTCGAAATTCCGGAGCATTTTGTGGCTTTAAAAAAAAACAATTTGATCATCTTTAAATATATCTATAATTAATACTGATACATATCAAAGCATCTCATCTCGTTAAGATGAACTTTGTCCAGTCTCTACTATAACAAATCCAAGATACGCAGACATTCAAGTAGATGTATGTAGCCCTGAAGAAAGAGCACATAAATCTTGTAGGGCTAATCTTTTAGTTTCCACTCCCCCCCCCCTCCAAAATTTAAGTATAGTAAATATATCGAAGTTGTAAATCAATACTCGAGTCCGTTCAACATTTTGAATAGGGTTTGGGTTAGGGTTAGGTCAGTATATTTAATTTGTCACTAACAAATGGAATGTTTTTACTTTTAGAAAAAATAAAAAAATTCAGCACTGAACGTGTCTGTTGTGAGTCAAGTCTTAGAGCCAAACAAAATGCCCCACCTTTGAATTATTGCAATGACAGTTTAGTACTGTGGTAACATAAACAAGTGAAGCTTACATCACTTGACCCCATTGCATGAAATAATATTTTTTTTTGCATTAGATATAACATTAACACCACAATATATATATATATATATATAAAATAAAACAAAATAATCAAAACAGAAAATCTGCATCTTTCCGTAAATTGACCCGCTCATAGAAAGCCTGTAGGAAAATAAAATGGATAAAAAAAAATATGTTTGTAATTTTAGGAAGTCCATTTTTTTTTCAAATCATAAAACAATTTTTTTTTATTAAAGGAACAAATCACAAAATTTAGAAAATAATAGATGTCAGCAATAAATAATGGTTACTAGCAAGTCAACAAATAGAAATGAAGAGATACACAAACATTTTAAATGTTTAGCGGATCAAACTGTCTACTTTGTCCCATGTAGGTCTACTTTTATTAGAGGGCTAGTAAAACTTCATACTTTTGGCTACTAATACTACTGATTTTATCGACTATTGTCAGATCTTAAAACAGTGATGCAATATGAATGTGCCTATCCATGTGTAAGCTACTTTGGCTGACTTTTTACAACAAAGCTTATATCAACTCACTCTGTCTGTCTGTCTGGTAAAATGTTAGTAAACGTTATTTATCCGACACCCAATCTCGGATCAAACTGAAAATTTGCACAACCACACAAGAATCATAAAAAAGAAAACATTATTAAACAAGTGGTGAATTAACTCTAAATTTTAATGAACAATAAACTATAAAATCTTCTCAAGTCACGAGAACCTCGCTAGCAGAGTGGTTAGGACGTCTACCGCAGCATGCGTGAGCAACGAGTTCGAATTCTGGTCGTTCCCGTTTTGTTTTGGAAATGCTTTTAAAAACCAATGACACGGTCAAATATCCACCCAGACATCCCTTTCTTATTACAGCTCCCTCCATTGGTCCAGAGAGAAGTGACATAGGATCCTAGAGAAGTGAGAGATCTAGAAGCATGAAATAGCGATAAACCAAAACAATTGGTAAAAATATTTCTAATCACATTATTAATGTTATTAATTGTTGTTGTAGATCTATTTCAAATGTAATTACGTGACTGATCCAAACCAATTGGTACAATGACACTTCGTAAAAGCTTTTTGTGTTTTGAAAAGAGTAATTTTCATTTTTTTCTTGTTCTTGGTTTTAAATGTTCCTACAATCAAGACACAGATGATCTTGGTGCATCACTACAGACAAGTGTTTTTGTCCAGATGTTTATTAGATCTCACCCTGACTGCATGCCACTTTACTAAAAAAAACAACAACTTGATTTCTTTAAATACTTTTTTTTTTCTTTCCTCATATCTAGCACTGATCATTATAAAATTCCCTATCATGCCGACCTACACAGTCCCTTACATTGGAATACAAATTCTTTTAGCATTGTTCCGTCCTCGTTGACCAATGGTTGAAACTTTTCATCAGTTTAAGGTCAGGTGGTTCTTAGTAGACCCTTTAGCAATGTTCGCATCCCTCACTAAAGTTTTGTTAATGGATTCTATTAGAAAAACACATTTTTTTAATCGCACGTACAAGAAAGTGTTTAGTCCAACCATGTTTGGATATTAGAAAATCCTGATATTTGCTGTACACTTCATTTTATTGTTCATCTTTTCACTCAACACTTTCTGTATCAACAATTTCACTCTAAGAACAACAGAATTGCGAAACAACAAATTCTTACACATCTTTGTAGCAGAAAGAAATTGTAAGCTTTTAAGTGCACTTCGAAATTTTGGAGAATTATATATATATTTCATACTTTACATGTACAAGTATTATTTTGTACAATGCCTAGGCAAAGTATGTTATCCCCAGATTTGCCGGATGAATGCCGGATTTCCAATTTAGCTGGACTCATTAACAAACAACATTGTGTTTTAAGGTAGGCTAATCTATTTCTATTTTATATTCTATATCTACTTTGTTTCTAGTCTATCCCTGATTCCCTGTCCTATTTCTATCCTATTTCTTTCGGAATCTCAGAAATTCAAATGATTAGAGAAGTTCAGTCACGTGATTCCGGATACAATTTGATCAGTTTCCTTTAGAAATACAAGACTGAGATTTATAGCTTTCACCCTAAAATATATTTATAACTCTACAGAAAGTTTTTATATTAACTTTAAACCCAAGTCAACCCTCAATATATCTTTCACTTTTCAAAGATACTCTACTTGGTGAACTTGATATGTGTGATATCAATGTGAAGTTTATCTGAGATGTAGGATAAGCTCTTTGACAACTTTCATTGGAATGTTGAAAAATGAAAGCTATGCAGATCAAAAGTATTACAAGTTTCTCAGGAAGAACTGTACATAGTGGTTTGACTCGCAAGCTGTCTCTTTGAAATAGAAATGTAACATTCTTACTAGATCTAGAACTGATTGAATCAATTGTATGTTGGTTTCCTTCTGTGCAAAGTCAACTTTGGACCATAACGTAGACCTGTCTACTTGAAAACTAGTCCCGAACTTGGCACTGGCTACTTCGTCACGTTCGCTATTTGTACCATGTTGATTTAGCGTTGGCTTTTTTTTTCCAAGAATAGGGTAAAAGTGTGGCGAGTTAGAAGTGGGGGGCGCCGGGACATGACTCTTTGGTGTTATGCGTGGCCTAGGGAGGCGGGGAGTTTGGGCGGCGGGCATGACTCGTGGCGCTTGCTATAATGAAACGTTGGACGGGTACGAGTGAGAATCCGGCGAATGTGATGTCCACAATAGTATAAGTTGACCAGAGGGAATATAATGAGTGATTACTGAGACCCAGTCAATGGCGCATCATGGCGGTCAGCCCCCAAGATGGACACAGATACAAGTGTCAGTCTGGAGTGATAGCTTTTTGGTGCGGATGGGATAAACTGATCAGACAAAAACTGACATCTTTACTGTGTGTAGGGAAAATATATTAAGTTAAAAACACTTTTGAGTGTAACCTCGTCAAATGGTCACTAAAGACAGACTCTATGAAGTTTACGACGTTTGTTGTAAGACAGACTCTATGAAGTTTACGACTTTTATTGTAAGACAGACTCTATGAAGTTTACGACTTTTGTTGTAAGACAGACTCTATGAAGTTTACGACTTTTATTGTAAGACAGACTCTATGAAGTTTAAGACTTTTCATTAATTGGAGAGTTCAGATAATCAGTCTTACATCAACTGCACAGTGGTTTCCAGATCGTTAATAACGTTTTTTTTCATGGTTTGTCCAGTGTAGAAATAAGATCTTTCTTTGTATTAATCTTCGAAGGAATAGATCGACATTGCCTTGGGCAGTGATGCCCAAGATCCGGCCCGAGGGTTAGATTAGGCCCACCGAAAGGTAGGCACGAAGTGTAGAAAATTTCCCTCCAAAAAAAAGTTGAACAAAGTATCTTTACCTACGTTAGAGCTCTCAATTTTTCTCTGATGGATTGATACCATGACCTTTGACATTTGTACGTTTATTCAAAGGGACTGTAGAATCTACCAGAAAAAGTGAACGGGTCTTTACTTTTTTTTGAAATATGATAATAAACCAACTTATTTGATTTCTAAAGAAAGTGTGACTGTTTAAAACAACAGCACATAAACGGTATTATCTAACAAATATGTTGGCATTCTTGGTTTGCACCGGGAATAAAAAGATTGTTAAACTACTTCTAGAGAGATGGGAGAATCGATGGGAATAGTTCTCAAATAGAGACACGAAAACGAGTAGGTGGTAAAGCTAGCAACAATGTTGCTTATATTTGAAGTAGAGAAGTGAAGATATTCTCTGACAGGTAAAAAAATAGATAAACTTGAAATATCCCATTAATTAATGTAAGTACCAGATCCACGGGTTTCTAATCTAATAGTTTCAGGTCACTTTCATTCGTTCATGTGGCCCGCGTCAAGAATGACGGAAATGAAAATGTTCCGCAGGTGGAATTAGGGTCATTGATTACTGGGAAATTTAGTTGTTTTATACATAGGTTGTCACTTTGGATAAACAAGAATCAGATCATTTAATTTTTTTTTCAATAATCATTCCATAATTATTAAGCCTATAAAGAATACATTGACTCTTCAAAGTAATGATTTTGTGCTATTATTGACTAAAATCATTACTAGATAAGAAAATTAACACTTATATGTTTTGACATAAGATTGTATTTAGTAGCATGCTAATATGTAGGTCAACGAAATAGTTGCACAATTTGATAAAGAATGAAAAACAAACAACTGTAAAAACAACGCGAGATGCTTATTAAAATTTAAGTACATGTTTATATAAGCATAGCTCTAGTAGTCCTGGTATTTAGGGTACGAAACTCTTGATCTAGTAGTCTGTGTATTTAGGTACACAATTCTCGTTCTAGTAGTCTGTGTATTAATATGGTCAATATACAAGCATAGTTTTAGTTTCATTCACTACAGTGTTTACAAACAAAATTGATCAGCATGTATCATGTGAAGATTGAATCAAGAGAGACTTTTCATCACGTTTGTAGCTGCCCCTTCATGGGGAGAGACCGCCACCCCTGGGAACCGTTTCTAGAAGAGGAAATAAAGGAAAGAAGTCAATAGGGTGAAGGTAATAGTGTTAGCGCCCATGAGATGGAGGGCGCAACTCGTGGAGGTCATAGGATATAGGTCAATTCGATTGACAGTTTTAAAAATCATTTTGACAAAAAACAAAAACAAAAACTGTTTAACTTTAGTACAACAAATATATAAATGTACAGTGGCGTAGCAACAATGGCGCAAAGGAGTTCATTGCGCCCGGGCCCACAACCACTAGGGACCCAAACGGGGTTATGTTAGGGAATGTGTTGACCAGTAGAGTTTAAATGCATCACATTGTTACATTATTTTAATTAAATCATGTTTATTGTTCTTAAATTCTATTATCAGGTGTCCGAGCAAAATAACAAATCCATGTAAATCTTATTACTTTAATATTAAAAGAAGGTAACTCTTAAATGTCAGTACAGCGTTACATTTAAATCTAACGTGTTAAATTTTTTATTTAATAATAATAATAATAATAATACTAATACTAATACTACTACTACTAATAATGATAATAATACTTATAACTACTTGTAAGCCTACTTATTATGAAAAAGTTCTATATGGTTTATAATATTTGCTTTTGTTTTGGATCAAGAGTTATTTATTTCTTTAATATTCCTATTCATGTTGACTAGTTCAAACACTTTAATTAATTGTATGAGTAAACAGTAGATGTGATAACTGTAATGGGCAACATGTGAATAACTAAATTACATTCTTATGTTATCCTCCAATTATAAGGAGTACAAATCACTCACATGTTGACAATGTGTCTCCCAATTAATCAAAGATACAAACGTTTGTACATGGAGATTGAACTTGAGATCACTATCGACTTTCTACCATTGCGCTGTGGGAAGTCTATAGGGTCCCATACCTGCGAAGACCAATACACATTCAGAATATCTGAAGATCCAGCATGTGACTCTGAGTCCCGACATGTTACATGACATTGACCCTCAAATGATCTGCAGTGACCTAGTTTAGTTTAGAGATTATGTTAGTTTTGTAAATAAATCTATTGTACATTGTTTTTAGCGAAGGTAAAGGTAATGACGCAATAAGGATGACGAATGACGAATACATGATAGGAGAAGACCATGGCTAGGGCTTGTAGAAAGATGTAAAGTGAACAGACTGCTAAGTAAAACGACTGGTAGAGAGACAAGACAATCATCCCCCATCTGTAAATAAACATCAGTGGAAGTCCTCACAAATGTTATCAAGTATGTTCTAGTTAATTGTTGTGTCGCATGGACGTGTTCTGACTTGCATTAGACGAAGTGAGGTAGTGTAAGACAACACACACACAATCCAAGACAAGGACATATCCAAAGTGAGGTAGTGTAAGACAACACACACACAATCCAAGACAAGGACATATCCAAAGTGAGGTAGTGTAAGACAACACACACACAATCCAAGACAGGACATATCCAAAGTGAGGTAGTGTAAGACAACACACACACAATCCAAGACAAGGACATATCCAAAGTGAGGTAGTGTAAGACAACACACACACAATCCAAGACAGGACATATCCAAAGTGAGGTAGTGTAAGACAACACACACACAATCCAAGACAAGGACATATCCAAAGTGAGGTAGTGTAAGACAACACACACACAATCCAAGACAAGGACATATCCAAAGTGAGGTAGTGTAAGACAACACACACAATCCAAGACAGTACAGATCCAAAGTGAGGTAGTGTAAGACAACACACACAATCCAAGACAGGACAGATCCAAAGTGAGGTAGTGTAAGACAACACACACAATCCAAGACAGGACAGATCCAAAGTGAGGTAGTGTAAGACAACACACACAATCCAAGACAGGACAGATCCAAAGTGAGGTAGTGTAAGACAACACACACACAATCCAAGACAGGACAGAGCCAAAGTGAGGTAGTGTAAGACAACACACACAATCCTAGACAGGACAGAGCCAAAGTGAGGTAGTGTAAGACAACACACACAATCCTAGACAGGACAGAGCCAAAGTGAGGTAGTGTAAGACAACACACACAATCCTAGACAGGACAGATCCAAAGCTTGAGGAAATTGTTTTTATTTCTAACCCCGTGAGAAACAGGTGTACCTTGTGTACTGTCTGGCGTACAAGTTTGTTTTCATTGTACTCTCTCATTAGATACAGTAGAGCCAAGGTTGGTTTCAGTCATACTATATCTATATATATAGGAAAGCAAGTCTATGTAGTAGAGGGCCGTGTGTGGAAGGAAGTCTATATCTCTATGCATGGGCGTAGCCAGGATTTTTTCGCGCGGGGGGGGGGGGGCTGGGGGAGAAAAAAATACCCAACCTCCCCGAAAAAAGTCCTGGCTACGCCCATGCATAGAGATATAGATGTATGTGTGTGTGTGTGTGTGTACATTATTAATCTTTATTACTTTCTGACACTTCTGGTATTGAAAGCCAACAAAATGCATATTCTGAGGAATCTGAGGTATCTACAGTGCATTATCCTGCTATTAAAAAGTTTTATTTCAAAAACCTATTCTTACTGACTTAGACCCTCCCGCGCCATTCGGCGCATTTCTCGGCTAGCTGTTTCCACAAAAATCTGTCACTGGCAGTGTCTGAAGCCTCTTCCCACCTGCTCTAAGGACCTCATGAAAGTGTGGCGCCAAGTTGTACTAGGATGTCATCGTAACTCTTTTTATGCGTAATTCATTTTGTCGGAGAATATGTCTCGCAAACCTCATGCGGCGCTCTTTCCCGACCTTACTAAGGGGTCGACTCCCAGTTCGGCATAGGATTTCCTTGATTTAGACCCGATCTCTATAACTGACTCCTAAAATCTGTCTTAGCCATCTTTGTTGAGCCACATTTAGTCTTTTTCAATTTCGGTAGATGACTATTCACTGCAGTTTATTAATGGAGCCCCGCCACTGGTAGAAATATGTAACCTCTCTTGACTACGCTCTTGGAATTAGCGAAGCGAAAAGCGAAGTTTTATTGTCAAAATCATCTGTTGGGGGGTTTTCAACTAAAAAATTCTGGCGTTGTCTTTTTTTAAATTCAAAACCCCATTTAGCTGCTACGCTCATAGAATTCGGTGACAGTAGTTTGCTTTACAATAATATTGAAGAGAGAGGTTTTCAACCTTAAAACTCTCTGTAGGGGGATTTTAAACCCAAAACCATCTGGAGGGGTTTTGAACTTTAAAAAAGCTATCTGGAAGAGGGGGGTTTAAACACAACTCCCCCCCCCCCCCCAATGACTTGGCTACGCTCATAGAATTTTAGTTAGTAATTTCCTTTTTTCATATTGAAGAAGTATTTTTTAGCACCAAACTCCTCTGAAAGAGGAAGGGGGGTAAATTCCAAACCCCCTTTGGCTACGCTCATAGCATTTTTTAGTGTATAATTTGCTTTTTTTAATATTAAAGAGGTATTTTTTGGTTTCAAACCCCACTGAAGGGTGGTTTAAACTCAAAACCCATTTGGCTACGCTCATGGCATTTTGAGTGCGTAATTTGCTTTTTTTTTTATAATGAAGAGGTATTTTTTAGATTCAAACCCCGCCGGGGGGGATTTAAACTCAAAACGATGGCTACGTTGATAGAATATTGAGTTTCTAATTTGTTTTTTTTTATATTATATTTATATTTTTTTATTTTATATCGTACATTTTGGAAGGGGTTTTAAAAAAAAATTCTTCCTTGGCTGTATTCTTGGAATTTGGGGATTGTCGTTTGCATTTTTTTTGTTTTATAGAAGAAGGGGATTTAACTGCAAAACCCCCTGGTAGGGGGTTTTAAACGCAAAACCCCCTTGGCTGCGCTGTAGCCAGTGATGGTTTAGTACTAAAATCTCACCTAAAATAAACAAAATCAAAAGCAAAAAATCAATAATTAAATTCAGACCCCCCCCCTGCGGAAGGGGATTTCATTTCTATGGGGGGGGGGTTAACCCCGACCCCTCCTAGTTACGCCCATGTGTCTATGTAGTAGAGAGCTGTGTGTGGAAGGAAGTCTATAGGTCTATGTAGTAGAGGGCCGTGTGTGGGAGGAAGTCTGTGAGCAGCAAACTTGATAGTGTGAGTCAATATGATGACGTATGGAGATAAAAAAACACAAAAAAAAACAAAAAAAACTCATGAAACCTGTCAATCAGTTTGAGGGTGAAGCGTTCATCATGTTTCCAGGTCACTGGAGCTAATCAAATAGTCTTTGTGGACACATAAGTGTACATTAGAGTACACATAGAATAGTTCTTTATTGAGTTGTAGTCTTTGACCTCTGAACTCATTTCAATTATAACTTATAATTTAAAAAATCCCACTGAACCCAAAACTATTTAATACAAACTATTTTCTACCTTTTATTTTGTTAATGAAATCATACAGTAAAATTTTAACTCTACGAAGTGGATTTACTGAGATGACGCAAAAACAAAATCAGAAAACTTAAAAAACAAACAAAAAAACATGACTTTCAACTGCCTTTTATTAAACTCCACAAACACAATATAAACATACTTTAAAAAAAAACAAAACAAAACAAAGCTTATCTAAGGAGACGAATTCCAAATTTGCAATTATATCTCTTAATAATGTAGAAGTTAATTTCCTTTTTGCTATCAAACGAATTAATTGATAACCAATAATTCATTGACCATTTTATTTCAACTTGATCCGAAAATCCAAATGTTCTATAAGGTCATTTGTTACTTTGTTGATTTCATTAGACCTATCTTAATGAGGATAATGTTACCAATATTTAATACTTTTGTCTGTTCCCCCCTCAAAAAGTTTCAATAATAATAACATGTTTAGAGTACATGAATATGCTGACCATTTGACTACTTTAAATCGGTGCGTGAATGAATAAAGAGATTCACGAGATAAATAGATTCACGAGATAAATCAAACAAAAACAAAGTCACTTTCTATCTCTAAAATACGTTCAATTAATAATCTAGTCTTGTGTATGTGTGTATCTGTGTGGGCACATGCACGGCATTTTCTTTCTTTCTGTAATTTATAATTAACCATTTTATATCAGCTGCTGTGGCCACGTGACAGGCCGCTTTTTACACACTTGACACACGTTGACCTCAGAAATAAAAAGATGAACTTCACCCGCCCTTGAGAACTTTCTTTAAAAAAAAATGTAGAGATTGTTCCCAGACTAGAAACTTTAAGCGCCAGTCTAATTTATGCGCAAGTTGTAGATTTGACAGAAAGACGGGAAAAGAACGACATTGGCTTTAAGTTTGAAACTTCTTTAGTTGAATGGCAGTCTGATTTAGTGTGCGGATTACATCCTTGGTACATTTAACAACAACATCAAACATTTAGGATGAACCAAAATTATAGAAAGCATCTTTGAACGTATCATGCAAAGATAGTAGTAGACATTTCCTTTTTCTGCACATTTCTTTTAGTTTTTCCACGAAATTTGTATTTTCATTCCCATTTTGTTTTCTTAAAGCGTTTTTCGTCCAATCGCTGGACCTCCGACTGTTTCGGAAATCTGTCTCCATTCCCTCTATCCATCTTGTCCCAGGGTAGCTGCTGTGTTGTACGCCATCGGGTTTCTTAATATGTGACAAAAACAACTATCAACTCGACATTGTCAACACAAACAACAGCAGCACTGTAAACAAACAAACAAACAGTCTGAAGAAATGTGGCTTGAGAAGTGGTTAAGTCTTGTTAGGTTTCGTTAAGTCTTGTTAGGTTTCGTTAAGTCTTGTTAGGTTTCGTTAAGTCTTGTTAGTTTTTTTAAAAAGTTTTGTTTAAGTCTTTTCCCAGATAATCGCTAACTCAGCTATATGTCATCATTCAACATTCATACAATTGTGAAAAAAAGAGCATTGAAAAAAATGGATTAAATATTTAGGCTTTTATTTCTCTTTTTTTAAATGATGAAATGGAGAAGGACAGACTATTTGTGTCACCACTGTGACTCTTTCACGGACTGTTCTGAGTCTATGACGATGATATTCCACCAGGATCTGTCTCCTGCGGCAGTCCTGCCTGACCTGATTTTAGAAGCAATTCTAGATTGACTTTAGTTACCTAAGCTTGTCGACTCTGACCCTGACACCATGCTGACCAAATCTTCGAAAGTTCAGATGACCTTTCTATTTTGTAGACCAATCCATTTGATATTGTCTCATTGCAAGAACAAATTGACTTGATCTAATCATCTAGATTCTAAAAACATTGGAGAGAAAAGGATAATGACAACATCAAACACCTCGTGTGGCCTCTACTGAATGTGGGTGAATGAAATTAAAGAGGAAGTTTATGAAGTGACAACTAGAGTTGGCAAACACTAAAAAAGGTAGACATCCCAGTAGTCGGAGGAAAGACAGTTGCTTTGACAAATATTAAGCCTACAAGTTGGGCTTTATAAATCTAGGTCATTGCAGTGTAATGCTTCTGATACATTTATTCTTGTTAGATTTAGCGAGCAAAGTGGGGAATTTATATTTTTGGATTTGTTTCTGTGTTTCTGTAATTCCAAATGACATTGTCTCTAGGGGAGAGCCAAGGAAGTCATTAGGTAGGGAGATGTTCACGAGAAACTAGCCAATGTCAAGGATGTTCATTTCAACTTCCTTGTTGCCAACTAAATAAAAAGGATTGAGCTCTAACTGTAACACCATCTCAAGGCTTAGCTGTTGATATTCGGGTTAAATCTCCTTTATTCCCGCTAGTTAGTTGCCCATTTGTTTTGACATATGTTTTGAAGTCCTAGAGTGAAAGTCGAAAGTTTTCTCCAGGTCGAAATAATTTTATGCTACAAACAGAAGAGCTTTAAAAAGTCGATTCTGCAATGCTAAAAATATAGGCAAAGCTTATTCAATATCTTTTACTACCATATAGCTTATCAACACCGACTTTATTGTGTACACCGGATACAACAAAAGCTTTCTATTTATAGTTTATCAACACTGCCTTTATTTTGTACACCGGATACACCAAAATGCTTGCTACTTATAGTTTATCAACACCGCCTTTATTTTGTACACCCGATACACCAAAAAGCTTGCTATATATAGGTTTTCCGTCATGTATGTAAGTCTCCAATAGTTCTATCATAACAACAGAAGATATTATCACATTACTAAAGTCACAACTAATTCTAAGTGTTTCTAATCATGAAATGTTTAAAAGTTTATCCAAAAGTTGTATTACTTCGACGTCAGTGATATTCGGGCTGAGTGGATAAGAACTTGGCTTCTAAGCCTGGAGTCCTGGGTTCGAATCTCGGTGAAGACTGAGATTTTGAATTTAGGGATTTTCAGGGCGCCCCTGAGGCCACCCAACTCTAATGGGTACGTGACTATAGTTGG
Source organism: Biomphalaria sudanica (assembly GCA_036873155.1). Lineage (NCBI taxonomy): Eukaryota > Metazoa > Mollusca > Gastropoda > Planorbidae > Biomphalaria > Biomphalaria sudanica. The sequence continues at coordinate 559,307 of JAZGLO010002981.1, forward strand.
GGAAAGTAAAGGCGGTTGGTCGTTTTGCTGTCCACATGACACCCTGCTCGTTAACCGTTGGCCAAAGAAACAGATGACCTTAACATCATCTGCCCTGTAGATCACAAGATCTGAAAGGAGAAATTTTACTTTACTTTCTCACAATATTAGCAGTTCACTTGTGCGTTTTTTGTCGCGCGACTAGCCACTTAGCTTAAAATGGACTCTTTAAAACAAAAAGCTACCAAGAGTTGGAATACGAATCAAATTAAGTCTTCGACGAAACAAACTAAACAATTTCAGGACCATGCCTTGAACCGGCGTTGTCATGGTAACCCATGACGTTGTCTCTTCCCCATTCACTTTTATCTAAGAGTTACACATTGGGCTCCAAAACTAGTTTCTTGACAATCTGTTACAACGTTTTGATGAGGGGGGAAATTGATAAACATGTACACAGTGAAACACGAGAGAGCCGTCGTAGGAGGGAGCGCCCCCCCCCCCCCATCAGCAAATGTTTGTATCTGTCAGTGAGGTCACGCGTGGGGTCCCTCTTAACGTCCGTCCACACATGCCCTCTCACGGAAAGTTGGAGAGTTACTCCCTCAGCACTGTGTGAAGTGGAGTTATTGCTCTTGATTTGTGGAAACATTAAATGTTGATTGGGGGGAGGGCGGGGAGGGTGGTGGTTTGTGAATATCTCTAGTACACTCTATGGAACGTAGAGCATGTTACAGGATGTCTCACCGATGTCTCGAAATGTAGCACGCCAGCAAACGACTCCTAAAAAAAGAATTAGGCGAAACAAATATTTGAGTCAAAGTCCAAAGTAAAGATTTTCCCCCGACCTATATACTTCAAGATGCTAATATATTTAACACAAAATTTTATTATTAATGAATGTAATGTGGTTGAGAAAGAAAGTTTCTGGCTCTGGAACCTGAGAGTTATAAGTTCAAATCCCGGTGAGGAATCTAGTTCTTTGGGGTCTTTAAATCCACTCAACTCTAAAAGGCACAATGAGAAATAAGTTGAAGAAATAAAGGTGATAGGTCGTTCTCAAGTAAAGTTCCCCTTTCAGACCTTACGATTTATAGGATAGATGCTAAAAGGTCCTTTGTTTCTATGGCCTACGGTTAACGAGAGGGTCATGTGGCCTGCACAACGATCAAGCTTTACTTTTCCCAATTAAAGTCAGGTACCCATTAAAGTTGAGTGGAATTAGGAGCTTCCTAAAAATCCAGGAATTCAAAACCCCAGTCTTCAACGAGATTCCAAACAGGACACCCGGTTCAAAAGAAAAAGCCACCAGGTTGGACTTTGCGCTGACCGTAAATCATCAGTCAAAAATACAGATTTTTTCCCCATGAATGATGTGGTCTGAAAGAGGACGTTTTGTTTATTCTGAATATTAAAGTATTGAGCATCGACTATTATTTCAGAACATTCTTACATGCTTGCAAGCCTTGGTGTGTCGAGAAGCTAAGTCTCCCTTCTAGAGACATCACAAATGAGGAAGTTTGAAGGTTGAGTTTCAGGAGTACCTTCTGACCATTCTAAACACGCACACATACAAATATACATGTAGATGTAATGGTAATCTTATAAGATCAACATGACTTTAAAAAGTTTTCCTGAAAGGAGTAACAGATGGTTTAATTTTTTAGAATGCTTACAGTCTACCTCTAACTTGTCAAATTTTATTTGTCAATTCTGTTTCTTGTAGTGAAGACAACCGTACCAGTTCTTCCATCCCATGAACCAAAGTTTGACATGCCCATGGTCAATGTCACAGTGAAGGAGAGGAACACAGCAGTCCTACCTTGTTCTGTCAGCTCTTTGGGGAGCTATCAGGTGAGCAAATGTTCTAGTAAGTCTTTAGCCAAAAAAAAAAAAAACAACCAAAAGGGTCATGATGTACTATACGCTTCAGGGAAACCTATGAGCCTAAATGCTTCATAGAATCCCACCTATAGACATCCGTTCGGTAAAGCCTATCTGATGATTCAATACAGGTTGAATCCCTCAGAGACAAGGTCAGAAAAATATGTCACGTTTGGGAGTACCCCAGGATGCAGAACCTTAGGGTGAGATATATGCATGGAAATCATTTGAGTCTACATCTACTTATTAATCATAAAATACAATTATGATTAAAGATATACTTAGCCCAAAGATCTCCAGAGCAGGGCACACTTCTCCCGAGTACCCCAAGATACACCACTACTAACAGAAAAAATACAAATTACAACACAGGTCCAGTGGTCAAGCTGGTAACTCAGGAGCAAGAAGCAACTAAGCACGGTCTACATGTCCTTATATAAACTTCTAAAGGGGAATCACTTCTATAATTAAAATTGCTAAAATAAAAACTATTTCCCCATTATGTCACGTGGAGCAAATGTTCTACTTGGTCTTGAGGGAACTTTTAGTTGAGCAAATGTTGTATGCGGTCTTAAGAATGCTAGCTGTTCAATGTCACATATGTGCGTCTGTTTATAACACGTTTTTTTTTGGGTTTAATTTTGTTAATTAAGTAACTATATTTGGTCAACAATTTTTTGTCTGAGATCGTTTCTTGTTCATGTAGGTCGTATGGACTGACCAGGTGTCCACTTTACTGACTTTTGAAGACAGAAGAATCATTGATGATGAGAGGTAAACTTTGGTGTTGTTTTTTTCTCTTTGACTTTGAACAGAATTAAAACTTTAAAATGTGTTAATAATGTTGAAGTTTGACTATTGTCTACTGAAACAACTACAATGATTAAACATAAGTGTCAGTGTGGTTTAGTTAGACTTATAGTTGTATGCGGCTGTTGCAGGTTAGTTCCACTTCACCTAACACATTCAACACAGACTCACAACTAATGTTGCAAAATACACAAAGAAGTAGCCGCTGCTGCTAGCAGACTAAATAGGCCAAAAATGAACATCTAGGTCGACTTATGTGGCGAATGTCGGCGTTGTCGGTGATTTGGTTTTCTTACAGCTATTGAATAACTAAACTGGTCTTTTCATCCAAATTGCACCTTTGTCACCTAATAGCTCTTTTAGGTTATGAGACTAACAGTGACAGACAGATGAGAGAACAGGCTGCGCAAACACAATAGCTGTCTTCTTCCTGGGTCAACTAAAATTTGAGGACGATTTCTGATTAAAAAAAAGTTTCGGTTGAGGTTAAAATTCATTTTCTTGAAATGAAAGTTTTTTTTGTACTGCACTTACTGAAAGCAGTGTTCGTTTCATTAGATGCATCTTGAGGACTTAGGTCATTCTCTTCAACCGCATAACTAGTAAATAATGTAAGAGAATAGTGAATTAAATTGGCTACCTGGTCGTGCAGTTTGCACGCTGGACTGTCGTTCAGTAGTCTCGATGGTCCCGAGTCCATTCCCTGCCCGCTCCCATCCCCCGTCGTCCAGCAGAAGGTTTGGACTAGGAAGTAGATTATCTTCAACTCTGAAGGAGCTTCTCAATCATACAAAACATTTCTACAGAGGTAACATAAATGAATTAATTATTTGAAATAAATTTAAAAGGTCACATTGAGAAAATTACTCGTTATACATGAATTAACTAAAAAGTCCCCTTGGCTATTCAACATATACCTCCATAGACGCCCTTGTGGCGTGCTCTTGGGTTGGTTCCCACAGACCTTTAAAACTTCTGTCTAGTTAGTCCTCTTTGTTTTGTATTGTTTCGTTTGTCAATGGCATCGTTTTTATTTCAAGAGTTATTTCTGTGACTTGGTGAGTCGTATTGAGCGTCCAAGTCCCAATTTGTCCAGCGCCCTGTTAATTTGCATTCCTGTACGGAGGTGGACGGTCCACTAGCTAACATTGTCAATGTCTTCTCTGCAGACTCAGCGTTGAGAGACCCTACACACGAGATTGGAATCTCCACATACGAGATGTCCGCTATAGTGACCAGGGCATCTACAACTGTCAAATCAACACCAGCCCGGTCAAGATTAAGACTATCAATCTGATAGTTCAAGGTGAGCTAACTCGTGGCATGTCATTCCCGCACAGAGACACTCACTCACACACACAAATACACAAATCACACATTATGTCTAATGGCAAAGATGTCTAAGTGAGGAGGATAAAGAATGTGTCAGGCCCCTCTCCGCAGGGGCGTCAACCAACTTTTATAAAAAAAAAAAAGAATCTTGATGGGAAACAAAGTATTCCATTATGTTCACATATTAAGTCATTGTATAACCTCCCTATGAAATAAACAGACACATCAAGAATCCACCACAGCCTTGATCGTAACGTGTTTCCCCCCCCCCCCCCATCTCTTTCTCTCGCTCTTTCTTTCTTTCTTCCTCTCTCTTTCTTTCCTCTCTCTCTCTCTCTCGTTTTCTCTATTTATTTATCTATATCTCTTTCTTTCTCTATCCCTGTCTCTCTTTCTCTCTCCATCTGTCTTACTCTCTTCGTTCTCTCTCTCTCTCTCCCTCTCTCTCTCTCGATCTCTCTCTCTCTCCCTCTCTCTCTCTCGATCTCTCTCTCTCTCCCTCTCTTTCTCCCACCCAGACACTCTTGCACACATTGACACCTTGCGTAAAGTGGTCTCTATGCTTTATGGTGCTATCTTGTGGCACACGTTCATTAACTCTGACATTGTTTATCTGGTCTAAGACAGTCGCTCTGCCAGCACCAGATCTGTAAAGATCAAAATAAAAAAAAAAAGGAAATTTCAAAGTTCTCAATCAATATTTTAAATCATACATTGTAAACAATAATATTCAACCAAAAAACCAGTTAAAATATTTTGAAAATATTACCACAATACAAAAATAAATAGCTCTTTCAATTAGTTGTGTACTTAGTTTCGACTTAGCGCCACAATAGGCACACATTTACATGTCGAGCCATAAGGTGCATGTTAGGGCACTAAAGACAGCAATGCTCTAGAGTCTAGACTTGAAACGAGCTGATGTTGTGGTCTATTTGGCTGGGTGGCGAAAACCGCATGGCAACCTGTCAAGGGAACTCGAGTACGATTTCCTACTCGAGATATAATGGGTTTGCTGAGCGCCTAAAGGCAGCAGGGAATATCTTCTCCAAGTTCCTCCCCCCCCCACACACAAACTGGTTCATAAAAGACATTGGAACATTACACACTAAGCATGCCATAAGCATGAACGTTGCGTTATTCTAAAGCTATTTTAAAAAACTGTGGCTATTTAACTTGTTTTTTTTTACCTGTGCTAATTTCTAAACAGGTGCCTAAACAGGTGCCCTAAAAGTATATTGGCAGTGACTGGCTTCTGAGAGAGATGTCTGGCAAACTCTTACGTTGACCGAGACCAATCGTCATAGAAGGCCTTAACACTGACCGGCAACGTCGAAATCTGTGGGTAATGGAGACCAATAGCTCGATGCCACGTCTAAGGGTCTGTACCACGTGGTAACTCGCTATTGGTCTCCACTGCCCACGGGGGTTGCGACCTCGCAGGCCAGTGTTAAAGCTTACTATAACGATTGGTCTCGCGTTGTTTGTGACTTATACCCCCCCCTCCTCACACAAGTACTGATGACGACATTCCCCTCCACTTTTTTGTCTTAAAAAACACAAAGCAGACATCGGGTTTATTTTTGGAAAAAGTTTTTGTAGAATTCATAATCACACGTACTTCTGTTTTCTATACTTCTGTTATCGATATTTTTCAATAATAAATGTCTTTCTCAAAGTAGTAAAACATTAAAAAATAGCGAATTTTATAAAAACAATTAAACTGAAGTGGCCGCTCTCGTGTCTTTTTTCCATCTCAGTTACGAAAGTCTTAACTTGCGCAAACAACAACAGAAGGCAGTAAAACCATTCGGTTGTTTACTCCGAAACACCAGGAGAATTTTAATGTCCAGTGGCTTACATAAGGATCGGAGCTGGTCTGGACAGCCAATAGCATGCCTCCACATTCTATATTGCTAGCATTAACAGAGATTCATTGTGTTTTCTAAAGGCGTTTTGTTTTGTTTTTTGCCCTTACAGAAGTAAGCCTGGCAATAAAAGATGTAGATAAAACAATAGATTCTCTTTATTCCTTTGAGCAGGTTCAAAACACAGACAAAAAACACAGCAATAATGCTGCATTTCAATGATTCATTTTGGGTTATGTAACCATGCCAACGAAATTAGCGTCCTCACGAACAGCATCACTAATTGTGAGTGAAACGTCACTAATCGTGAGTGAAACGTCACATTATCATGTCCTCTTCCTTTTTCTTCCCTTTTGTTTAATCGGCTATATCGTATTAAACGTCTTCTAACGTTAAACTAAATTCAATCTACTTCAAGCACATTGACCCGGGCATAGGGCCAAGAGCGTTGGGTCACCCTCACTCTTAAACATCCAACAAAAGGAAGCGATTGGACCATGTAAAGAGAGTGGCTATCGACTAAAGGTCACTTCCTTGGACCCTCGCAGATGTTTCCCGGAATCTAATTTGTTGAGTTCTTTCCACCTCTTGCACACATGTCGCTTACAATTTCTCTTGACTGTAGTCTCCAGTGGCCTACCAAAAAGACTCCAGAAACTCGTGGCCGGCAAAATAATATTTTTGAACAAAAAATCGACTGGCTTTCGGGTAACTTGTATACGTAGAGAAATGTAATAGTCGTGACTAACAGCCTTTTTAATGGTATAAACAATTACATTACAAAACTTGTGAAAGAAAACAATAAGAAGTAAATAAGAATATCAAAATAAATAAAAGTACCACGCATGAAAAGAGAAAACAACAACAGTTATACTAAAGTTCATTTTAATCATAATCACGTATTGTAGAGTTAAACAGGAACACATTATAGGCCCAACAAGTCAATCGGTTTTATTGGTCTAACGGTATTGGTCTAACGGTTTTATTGGTCTAACGGTTTTATTGGTCTAACGGTTTTATTGGTCTAACGGTTTTATTGGTCTAACGGTTTATCGGTTTTATTGGTCTAACGGTTTTATTGTCTATCGGCTTTATAAGTTTGGTCGGTCCGTTAGAAGTGAAGAGTAAGGCGTCCTAGCTTTCGAAGGACGTCAAGGAATGTCAGCGGACAGGGTCCGCACTCTAGATTAACGAGTTCAAAATGGAAGTGTACACAATATGTCCTGGTATACAAGTGACCCGAAACCCAGTGGCTTTTCGTTCAAAATATTGTTTGCCGACCACGAGTTTCTAAGTCTTTTAAGGCTGATGTCTGCCTCATTCTTAATATAAATGTTTTCCATTTGGTTGTCATTGTTTTGTGTTCTATTTTTGGTCATTGTTTTGTGTTATATTTTTGCTCATTGTTATATATCTTGTTTTTGGTCATTGTTATGTAGGCCTATTCTATTTTTGGTCTTTGTTTTGTGTTCTATTTTTGGTCAATGTTTTGCAAAATTAAAGATACTACCGCATTGCTTGCCCCAGGAGCTCATCTTGTTAGTACGTGGTTTTCTATCTTATATTTATCTAGTCACATTTACTTGATAATGTTATGAAAACAAGACAAAATCAAAGAATCAACCAAACTTTTAACATTGTTTTTCTAGGATTGTTTGAATAGTATTCTACGTCACAACATACTTGCTAAAAACTGAATACTACGTACAAGAATATAGAGTAACACTCATTTCTTATTAAGAACAATATCAGCTCGTGGAGATAATGTATTGCGGATCTTCTTTCTTTCTCTCTGTTACCTCGTTTTTGTTTATCATAGCCTAGATACCAAAAAGTATATAAATGAACTGTCCATGACCCTACGATGTATGTCCACATTATATCAAATAGATGGCAATTATGATTCTTTATATGAGTATAGATTATACAACTATAATAAATGTCTTGACTGAAGATTAGTGAAACAAGGGACCTAATCGATATCACCAAGAAGCTCTTATTTCCCTTCATTGGTTATTGTATCTTAATTTCTGTGTATGTTTAAAAACTAGAGGAAGAGAGAGAGAGAGAGAGAGAGAGAGAGAGAGAGAGAGGGAAAGAAACCAATAAGCCGAGGTCCCTAGTGGGCCCCTTCGTGTGACTAGTCCGTTGATTCAATTCATATTTAGGGCTCTTGGAAGCCGAATGGCTGGTGTTTGTTTATCAGCTATTACCAACTCTGACGTAATAGGGGCGCACAATGTGGACTTTAAACAGAATGGTGTATGTTTTATAAAACCTGGTCTGTTTTTTCTTTTCTGTCTTTTATTCTTATTTTAGTATTTGTCAATGTTTCTAAGGCTAGAGCAGTGAAGATTAAAGTCATTGTTTGCAATAGTAAATATGTTCTATAAGCAAGAAATATATATCAAAAAGATTAAATCATTTTCCTACTTTATGTTTAAATAATGTATTAAACTAGATCAGTGTTTCCCAAACTTTGTCCTTAACAGAACACTTCGCACATTCGGATTATTTAGCGGAACACTTAGCTTATTTTTTTAGGGCGAATCATTTACATGGTGGCCTAATATTTAACTATTCCAGTAGTTCATGGAACACCTATTCAGGCCTCAAGAACACTAGGGTTCCATGGAACACAGTTTGGGAAACACTGAACTAAAGATTCATTTTATTTGTAATTGTAAAATAAAGAGAAACAAAAAAAGCCAGTTTAGGAATTGAATTACAGATATTCGCGTTATTAGCGCGGCGCTATATCAGCTGAACTAACCAAGCAATAATCCTAGGCTCAGACTTTTAGCATCAACTATTAACATTTTCACTTCCAACGTTCAACTTCTACCTTCCTGACTTTAAATAAAGCGTGAGCCAGGGGCGTAGCTAGGAATTTTCCATTGTTTGGGGGCACTGGGGGCTTGACCAGTAGTGTAGCAACCATTGGCGCGAAGGGGTTCATTGCGCCCGGGCCCACGACCACTAGGGGCCCAAACGGGGCTATGTAAAGCAATGTGTTGACTATAAGAGTTTAGATGCATCACATTATTACATTATTTTAATTATATCATGTTTATCTTTCTTAAATTTTATTTCTGGTGTCCGAGCAAAATAACAATGCAATCTATTAAAGGAAGGTAGCTCTTAAATTGTCAATACAACGTATCATTTAAATTTAATAATAATAATAATAATAATTAATAATAACTGTGTCTTAACCTACTCATTGTAAAAGTGCTCTATATGATAAATTAGATTTGCTTTTGTTTTGGTTTATGTGATATATATATTTCTTTAATATTACGATGCCTGTTGACTAATTGTAATACTTAAATTAATTGTATGAGTAAACAGTAAATGTAACATATTGGTGTTGTTGTTGCAGATTAATTGTCGTAATATGTATAACTCATTGAAATGAATTTATCAAATCTTATCTAAACATGAATCACGAAAATGTTTTGCAATTCTAACGAAGTAACAAACGTTTGTGCATGGAAAGCGAGCTTAAGATCACAATCGACCCTCTGTGCTTTAAAAACCATCGTCTCCTAACTAGATAGAGTTGATGTTAGTCTTGTAAATAAATATATTGTGCATTGTCTCTACTATTTAACGACGGTATAAGTAGTGACACAGTCAGACAGACGAATGACTTAGCAGAGCACTGGTACATGATAGGAGAAGACCATGGCTAGGGCTTGTAGAAAGATGTAGAGTGAATAGAGTACTAATTAAAACGACGGATCATCCCCAACTGTATATAAACATCAATTAAAGTCTTCACAAGTTTTATTAAGTACGTTATAGATAGTTGTAGTGCCCCTTGGATGTGTTCGGACTCGCATTAGACTAAATGAGGTGGCATTAGACTAAATGAGGTAGCATTAGACTAGACGACTGTGACGATCACATTTGCCGGGGATTATATTCTCAAACTTGACAATTCAATGAAATGAAGAAAGAAACATCTCTCTGTATTTTCTTCAAACTTCTTTAATAATACTTCTTCAACTTTCACATCAAATTAACTTCTCAATTCAATAACAACTTGACTTGATACTTCATAAATAAAACTTAAATGATACATGAAACTTCACTTAGTATAACTTCCACTTCAACTTATAAAACTTTAACTAATGGACCCGTTAATATCACAAAACTTATAACCATTACTAATCGAGGACTGAGCGAGGACCATCGCTCTACAATAACTACTACTATGGGAGGACCCCGTCTAACTGACTTTCCCTTAATTTATACCTTTCTTAATCGTACATTCCAGAATCATGGAACCTTCTCAGATAATTATTTTAGTAAGTTTGACCTTCTAGAAGCTGACGTGTGCTATTTTTTCCCTTAACCTCTTTCTTTGATTGGATACCTAAAATTAACTTGTTTACGCTGGACACTTGCACTGGTTTGAACTCGCTTCTAGAAACTGGTCGAAATAGGTCACAGACTCGACTCGTGACAACGACACACAATCCAAGACAGGACAAGACAGGACAGATCCAAAGGTTGAGGAAATTGTTCTCCCTTACCCCTGAGGTACAGGCGTACCTTGTGTACTGTCTGGCGTACAAGTTTGTTTTCATTGACATGTACTCTCTCATTAGATACAGTAGAGCCTAGTTTGGGTTCAGTCACACTCAGCATATAGGAGGGGGCCCAACTTCGCATTGCTGAACCCGGGCCCACGGGTACCTTGCTACGCCACTGGGCTTGACCTCTTTTGGGGCCCTGCATACTTAGTTTTTAATGTAAAAGAAAATTATTTGCCCCCCCCCTTTAAGTAGGGGGATTTTCAAATTCTTCCTCCATCCTAGCTACGCCACTGGCGTGAGGTCATAGTAGCAATTAGTGAAGGACCGGAAAACAATAAATGCCAATACATACTTATACAAACCTTTCCAATTATTGGATCTCTTCGCGGTCTTGTGTAGAGCGTTGACCAAAGCGGAGGTAAAAAATACTTCCAAATAACAAGAAGAACAGACTAGGGCATGTAATGAAATGATGTAGTCAACTGTATATGTATCTGTGTATCTATGTATCTGCCCGAGTCGGGTGTCGAACCCTTTCTAGGTAGCCAAGCCAAGTTCAAGCGCACTTGGCCTCTCGACTACGCTTCCCACATATAGTCTCAACTTGCATCGAACATTTCAACAATGAAAAGAATTTGAAAGACATTGTGAGAACGACCAGACATGCCACAAATGTTTGTAGTCACATGGGCCCGCTATTTTGACAATGGTTGAAACTGTTTCTATGCTTCTATTCATCGTAGTATAAATAGCGTTATGTTTCAATGGAAAAGGAATTAAGAACTATGATTTGGTCACTGATTTAGGGTTACTATTATGTCACATTGCTTGTCTGCCGTCTATTTGATACTAAGTGTAATAAAAGTATAAATATCTTATACAATGGCCGCTGGCCTAAATGATAGAATCGTTGAATCAAGAAGCTGACGGTGCATCATGAGTTGGATACCCAATTGGTCTTGTAACAAACTAATGTTTGGAACTAGTTTCTTGGTCAGGAAAAAACATTTATTTTTTGTGTTCTTTCGTTATTTTATTTTTCAGTATCTTTTTTTTTTTCTTCAATAAAAATAAATCTGGCCAGTTAATATCAACTGTCGTCTGTTCATATAAACATAATACATAAAAGTAGATAGCTGATATACATAGGGGAGTCCTAATGAGAGTATTATTATTAATTTAATATTTTCCTCTGTATATGGTAAAAGTGGGATGTATATCGGCATAGCACACGATATATGCTGCTTCCAAACGACCTTCTTTAAAATTTTATTTTAGTCGTAATTGTATTAGAAAATTTCATTAGTGGTCAGAGGGCGTCAGAGGCCAGGCAATGGAAAGGTTAAAATTTTTTAGTTGTCTGGGGCAGGCAATGGAAAGGATCATTGTTTTGAATGCCATACTTACAAAACTATTTTGTCGTAAATGTCCCTTTTATATTTCACGCTCAACTCTATAAACTCCTCGTGTGGTTGCCTTCAAAACGGATCTCACCAGTGTTGGCGTGGTTGTGGTCAAGCCACAAGAGAGGCATCAAGGGACAGGTTGCTCCAGTCACACCTACCCTGCCCCCAAAGCTAACTTGTCCAGTCAGCAATTATCGCGAGACTCACACAGTCTGTGGACTGAATAGCAAGCGGAGATAACCGTGAGGGAACATCTTTAACTTTGCTCACTTCAATATAAATTATCCTCCTTGAATCGTCTCGTTATTGCCGTCGTAACTTGAGCGAATGGAACAATTATCTGTTCTAGTTTATTTCAATGGAGGTGTTTTTTTTCCTTTCCTATTAGTCTCTGTATTATCTCGTATGCCAATAATTGCTCGTCCGTCGTCATTTGACATCAACACAATGCTAGAAAGGGGAAAGGGGGAGGGGGTCCACATTTACATATAGGGGAAGAAAACTCTGAAAAGAACACAATAGCAGTAGCCCCCCCCCCCCCATTGAATGCAAAGGAGAATGTTTTCTCTTTTCCAAGAAGTCAGAAATGTGGGTGTGACCAAATTGAACACATCCACGTGACACATGACTCCTAACCACGTTGCTATTTAAATGTTCATTATTCAACTATAATATTTCAATATTAATACTGGAACTATAGTTGCCTACCATGAACTATTCATTTACACTGTACCCTGAACATGATCTTAGATCCAACTACACAATACACCCGAAGATTTACTGTATAAATAGCTGTATAGTATCTGTGGCGATATATTCATAGCATTATTTAGAAACCCAACTTATCCTCAGGATTGTTACGTATTATTGCGAATCACGTTATTTCTTCACTGTATCGTCATGGCTGTTAGGGAAATAATTGAATTTAAGTTTCATTCAATGGACATCCATCAAGTCGTAAAGGAAAGACTCGAAATCATGTCGGTAGCAGCTATTTTAACAGCCGAATAATCCTGATATTCATAACATATCGAATTTGTTGGTCATGCTAATAACAAAACATTCTTACATGTCGTGTTGAAAAACAAATTCATTCAGAACCAAACTACATTCACAGGTCACCATGTCTCAGTGTTATCACTACACATACAAGTCCAAACTGATCAGTCTGTCCTCAATACTGTCACAATTACCACTAAGAGAAACAACAACAACTAAAATGTATTAGAGTTACATAAGAAGTCTTTTGAATTCAATACTTTTTTCAACATTTACTCTATATTCAATAGTTACCACAGACTTGCACATTGATTAAGAGATCTTTTAAACTCCCGTACTGATCAGAATGAAATTCTGTACACAGGTTCATTTTACCTCGTAGACGCTTGGTAAGAACCGGATTTGACATATTCGCTAACTGACCACCTCTTTATATTTCATTTTCTGCATTTCCCCTAAAGGCCGTAGTCTATAAATAAAGCATTAAAAGGAAAGCTCGAAAATTCGGTATTTCTAAAGTAAATTCTTTCTTTTTCCTTAAGTCTACTTATTTTTAATATGTCTTGCGTCATTTCCGCTCCTAATAGTAGTGAAAAGATAAATCTAGATCTATTGTCATTTTGCTACTTTCAAAATGGGTGAGACAAAACGATATTTCTTTTTATTTAGAGAATAAAATGCCAACCTAAATGTAGAAATCTAGGCCTGAAACTGATGGTAGGAAAAAAATGTATGCCCGGTGTCTTTCACCCGACATTGATTGCATTAAGATTGAAAATTCCAAAAACTAACCAGAAAAAAAAGGCGGGGGGGGGGGGGGGGTCACGGTCGAAAGATAATATAGATTGAATTGAGAAGCCGAAGAAAAGTCATAGAGTGTAAGATGGACTCACTTTTTGGTTTTGGCCGGGGTGGGGGGTGGGGGGAGCGGATAAGTGAAAGTGCTACTGGAATGAACGGGCCCTTAATATGAGTGTGTGTATTTGTCGGGGACACATTATCATTTCCAGTCCATTCCCTATAGACTACATTTCTACGTTTGAACACTGAGAGAGTTTTGTGTCATTTAATGGATGAAATGTTGAACACTGAAAGAGATGTTTGTTATTTAATGGATGAAATGTTGAACACTGAAAGAGATGTTGTTATTAAATGGATGAAATGTTGAACACTGAAAGAGATGTTTGTTATTAAATGGATGAAATGTTGAACACTGAAAGAGATGTTTGTTATTAAATGGCTGAAATGTACTTTGTACGATACTAAGAGGAGGAAAAAACATGATTGGAGAGGAATTTTTAGTATGTGTGTGTGTGTGGAGTGCATGTGTATTGAGGTGTGTGTATAGTTGTTTGGGGTTTAATGTTATGCGTGTATTATTGAAAGGAGTGTGTGAATGTGAATAGGGTATGTATGTTATATACTTATTCTACGATGGTGTTTGTATTTAACTACGGGAATATGTGTGAGGGTCTGTGGACATGAGTGTGAGTACATGGGTGTTGGTCAAGGTTGACGATCTGGCTAATGTGACTAGATCGAAGGTATTCAATACGATTCACAATAAATAAAAAGAATCATTAAAGCATGCGTAGGAGTTAGGAAAACGCACGTCAGAATCCTACCAGACACCACTTGGTGCCCAAACAGAGACCCCCTAGTAACAGACAAGTGTTTGCATACTTAGCAAGTTATCGGAGAACAGGGGAGCTAACCTGACTAAAAACAAATGACTAGACAAGGGCACATAACCTGACCAAGGGAAGACAGAACTGGGTATTTATGGGTGATCCTATCAACAGGCTTCCAGCCTACTTTAGCGGCTAATATTTGTAGATTAGGGCCAGTTCTGGACACTCGGGGGCCCTGCTGAACCGAGAGATGGACTGACCGATAAGTGTGTACTACAAATGACGGCCCCTGAATGACTTTGATATTAAAGGTGAACATCTGACTTGTACAGTGACCTTAGGGCTACAGTATGGACTGTGGGGACTATGCAGGGTATGTGGACAGTGGTCAATGTCGGCTATGGAAAGGCATGTTTCATTGATTAATGAATGCATTGTTGCACATAGTGAAGTTTTCTTAAACTGATGCCAACTTACTTGTTCTTTGATCTTTACTAACAGTGATTGTATTGAAGAGAGTATTCTGATTTGCTAGTTGATAGAATTAAGGATTTAAGATTAGAGGAATTCAAAGTTTGTTATTATTTCATTGAATGGTTTGTAGAGTGGAGCTACCGGAGAGTTTCAGAATCAAATTTTTTACATAGCTTATATCAGCTCTGTCTGTCTGTAGGTTGTCTGTCGGGTACAAAGTTTGTGCACGTTGTTTCTCCCAAACCCATTCTAGGATAAACTGAAACTTTGCCCATTATTCATTGACATAGACAAGACATAAAATCAACGATAAAATTTAACCAATTAGTCAATTAATTACTGGTAATTAATTATTTTGTGTGATACAAACAAGGAAAATGAATCGTTCAGTATTCCCAGATATGGCTAAATATGTAGTGTTTGGTCCTCTTAGATCATTGTACTCGTTCTTTCTCCCACATCCCAGTCTCGTATCAAATTAAAACAATTATTTTTTGTTGTACTTCACAAAACATGAATCAAGTAAAAAAAAAGTAAACAATTAGTCAATTAATTAATTATTGGTGATAAATTATTATTGTTTGATCTCGAATAAGGGAAATAACTTTTACATTATTGCTTGTTTATAAGATGCACTAAACTTCTACATTATTGCTTGTTTGTAAGATGCAGTTTTCAAGTTAGTTGTGACACTTCAGCCTGTGATTGTTTGGCAACTTTGTTATTTACAGTTTAGATGATTATTTCGTTACCTATATATTTTCTTTTGTTAATCGATTCCTGGTGTCTTGAACCATTGATAGACAGACATGACCTTTTGAACCATTGATAGACAGACATGACCTTTTGAACCATTGATAGACAGACATGACCTTTTGAACCATTGATAGACAGACATGACCTTTTGAACCATTGATAGACAGACATGACCTTTTGAACCATTGATAGACAGACATGACCTTGTTTGTCCATGAAGCCTGTGTTAGAAACTCACAACACTAACACTGGGATACTAATCGCTTACAAATAAGTTAGCAGCTTTCACTATATACAATGGTCACTGCGGCTATGAAGAGGCAAGTTTTAATGATTAATTAATGCATTTATTTATGGAATATTCATATTTATAATTTTATTTAACTGATGCCAACATACTTCTTCTTTGATCTTTACTAACAATGCAATATAAAACGGCCTTCAAAAGGTAAAAACAACACGACAATTTTCCATCTATGTACTAGTTCAAAGTTGGCAACTCGTTCCTCGTCAATCTAAGCTTTGGTTCGAGTGTTTTCAAATAGATTCGACAAATAATAATTCGCTCAATGACCGTAACCTCAAGTTGACTACTTAATGGACAGATGGACACAGAGTTTGATTTCCTGGACACGTGAGTCAACATTTTTAATTCAATATTCAAGACGAGGGCTCAGAGTTGATCACAAAAATAAAATAAATCGCGGAAAATTGTCAGTAGAATGCCAATAAGCTCGGTGAGTGAGCGCGGTAGTGTGTGTTTGTGAGCGCGGTAGTGTGTGTTTGTGAGCGCAGTAGTGTGTGTTTGTGAGCGCGGTAGTGTGTATTTGTGAGCGCGGTGGTGTGTGCTTGTGAGCGCAGTAGTGTGTGTTTGTGAGCGCAGTAGTGCGTGTTTGTGAGCGTGGTAGTGTGTGTTTGTGAGCGCGGTAGTGTGTGTTTGTGAGCGTGGTAGTGTGTGTTTGTGAGCGCGGTAGTGTGTGTTTGTGAGCGTGGTAGTGTGTGCTTGTGAGCGTGGTAGTGTGTAATTATGAGATTGGTCGATAAATGCCACGTCATCAATCAACAAGCCTTCGGCTAGTCTTACTTTCCATGTGACATGACAATATTGACAAGTGATGGGCCAAATATGTGACCCGATGGCCTATGTCTTAAGTCAGATTTCACCGCCTCCCTCTCTTCACATTCCTTCCATTTTCTCCGTCAAATGAACATCGACTTAGTGACGTCTGCCTGACCAGACTAATGTGTGATAAAAGGGGTGACTTACATGGTGGTGGGAGTGACTACAGGTGCAGGCTATTGAAACTTGAAACCCCTCCATCTACTAGAATGTCGCTGATTGCACCTGAGTGGCTTCATTATAGAAACCGTACAATAGATTAGATTTTAACTTGTAAAACTTGAAACAACTTGAATAATTCTTTGTGAACCATATTTTATAGAACTGTTATTACAATATGGACAAAATCAACTTCAGATAAAAAGAAATAAATTTAG
This sequence comes from Biomphalaria sudanica, assembly GCA_036873155.1. Lineage (NCBI taxonomy): Eukaryota > Metazoa > Mollusca > Gastropoda > Planorbidae > Biomphalaria > Biomphalaria sudanica. The sequence goes on from JAZGLO010002981.1 coordinate 576,487, forward strand.
TAGATTTTAGTAATAGTACGAAATGGTATTTTAAACAAAATCTAACTCACAGCAATAGCACGTCTTTTCAGTCTGGCGTTCTGGAGTCGTCTCTCCGACTTAAGACCGCTGACGACAATACAGCTCATCTTGCATTATTCACACTCCTTATCCTAAACTCTTCCCGCCGTCACCATAAACATGTTACACACACGCTCCATAACAGTCTCTACATTTAATGAATTAGTAACAATACACAACTATAGGTAAGTGTTAATTATTGTTTGTTATGAATCTCACTGCTGTATTATGTGTCTGTTCCAGTTTCTTAATTTTTTCTCGAGTTGAGGGATCCCAGAGAATGCATATTCTATTATTGGCTTAACCAAGGTTAAATAACATTTTAGTTCTTATTTGATTTCTTTGAATAAATTCTGATGTTTTGTTAGATCTTAAATAGTTTCATCAATGTTGGAATTCCATGATAATTCTTCATTAATTATAACACCTAGGTATTTTGAGTTTTTAGTCTCAGTAACTGGTTTATGTTGCACAAACTCGTCGGCAGCTACTGCAGGTCAGCTGAACAGCACTCACACATATTAGTCACAGAATTCATAAATCAAGAAATTTTCAACTGTGACCATGTTTTCATAATTAACATGAGACTTTGCAACTATTTTGTAATCGGTAATGTCTATGGTGAAATCACATTTACAAATGCGATATTTTTTTATTTTTTACATCTAGACTTGAAAGATGAACAGTCATACACACTGACAACTCTAGCACAATAGTGACTTTTCTCTAGAAAAGGCACAAAAAATAATTTTCTATTAAAATCTCAAAATGTTATTTAAAAAAAGCAATACTTAAAAAAAAAGAATATTCAGAGAGTTGACAGTTTATAACGTACTAGTCGACCGGCGGCGTAGCATATTTTGCAGGGCCGCCTTAGGCTACTGCAACCTATGCGACCGCAGAGAGCCCCTCACTTTCATAGGACCCACTCTAATTCAAGGTGCATAAATTATTAAATTAAACTGTATTATAACTTAAAACAGACTTCGTGCGCCCTCCTGTCGATTTACCAGGAGTTCCTGGAAATCTCCCGAAATTACAAAATATAATTTTGGGGAGTGATTCAATATGGAAAACGCCAATCCTACGCGCGATATATAAAAAACGACATTATGCATAAGCCGTAATAGTGTAATCTGATGAAAGAAGCTTCTCGTGCCTCAAACTAATGAAGAATTACTTGAGGTCAACAATTCTCAAAGATAGATTGAAACATTTGGTAATTCTTGCTATTGAGCGTGATCTATGTATGAAACAGAATTATTAGGATATACTGTATGACTTTGCTACACGCAAGGCTCGTAAAGTATTTTTGCACGTAGTAAAGAAATGAATAAAATGCAAAGACAAATTTATTTTCTAATACAAACTCTTAAATTTCACTTATTATCCGCTTCCCTACCCAAACTTGGCCCCGCGAAATCCGTTTGGCATGGGGCCCCACAATGATTAAGTCCGGCGCTGCTATTTAGTGTTTGTAAAATGTTTGTTTGTAAAATGTTTTACATGTTTCGGATGTTCCTTCAGAGTTGACGATACTTTACTTCCTAGTCCAAACCTCCCGCAGGACGAAGGGGGGAGGAAGGGGCAGAGTTTCACAGTCCAGCGCGCAGCCATTCGTAGCGAGCTGTGAAAACGTTTCCCCCCCCCCCTTTTGTTTTTTTCGTGGAATGACTATCCGCAGAAATAAGAGAGTAATCTTTCCTTTACTTTTTGCTTCTCGTCCAAACTCTTGAGTGAAGAAGAGAATGATATATATAGATTAACATTGCACTAAGACGTTATAAGCAGCTTCAATGGATTCATCCTTAGGTACCAAGCAGGAATCAAGAAGTGTCAATTTTCTTTTCGTTTTTGTCTATGACTCTGGTCAACTACTTTAACTATGTTTGGTTCTGAGGCACACATTCGTGTAAGATCTGCTCATTTATCACTTACATTTATCGACCAACACTAAATAACGTCTAGTAGGAGTCCAGTGGTCATTACACATTTTGTTCAGACTCAGTTGATTTATGAAATCCAAACCCAAGTTTCTCCCCAAGCTTCAGGCAAAGAATGTCAGAGGTTTGTCTCCTCCACCATTTTCTCCATGCTTTTTTATGCCAAAACAAGTTGTCATGACTGCTTTACTCTAAGCCCATTCTTGCTTTGGACACTTTGTCTCCTTGCCAACTCTGTAAGCCAAACGAAAAGAATCTGTAATTTTTGTCTTCTACAATTGCTAGACATAAACTCTGTGTCATAAAAAAAAAATCCCTGGACAAACAAAACAAAAGTGACAGCACCGGGGAAGAGTTTCAGAAATCATCATGTCTGGCTTGTTACAGTCTCGCCAAGGCTACAAACAAGGATGCTCAGAAAGGCTCCACCAAACAGATAATCAATGTTTTATTGAGAAGTACTCACTTGAAGTTTAATGTCCTGCTCTCACGAACGCTAAAGTGCTCACACTCGGTGTCCCTCCCCTGCACCCGTATGAGGTTACTCAGTGTGGGTGTGACGGAGGAGAGGGGGTTACCTCAGGGAGCGTAGATCGGGTGGTGAGTGGAGAGCCTCAGGGAGGATAGAACGGGTGGTGCTGGTGCGTGGAAACTTGTAAAATCAGGACATTATTGATCCAGATTAAGTCAGATGAGCATTGGGGACAGGAATTCCTGCTGTGTCTCGTCCCCGGGAAATGTTGGGGAAATCATTGTCAAAGTTTGAGTTGAGAAACATTCAAATAGACACAGGAGGTTCTGTTGACAGTTTCTAAAGAAACAAATTTTCAGCAACAACTTAAATTAGATAGACTTTTTAAGCCGAGGTGTAGTTTTAAAGCCAGCCTCTTGTCATGAAAAGGAATTACTGACATATAGTTATAATACACTTTTCCGTGATTTCTTTGCATATTTATTTACAAATATTTGGAATCCAAATTACGGAAAGAAAGCCAGTGCGTTTAGTCCCTTTAAGCGGCTCCCGTAAGGGGGAAAACTTCAGTTTTGTGTAGTCTGTCTATCTGTCACATTTAAGTCTCTAAAGTTAGAAAAGCTATCGAAAATCTGATTCCAACATATTTTATGGCTTGATAAATTTTAGGTGCTACGGCTACTTTTTTAAGTTCGAAAGCAAATAGTTAAATTTTGTAATAGTAATACGTGCAAGCATTTTTTTTCATAAAATACACCACAACTGTCCACATCAATACAAAACCATCAAGAAAGCCCAATTGAATGGTCCAAACACCTCCAGCGGGGTCCCCTGCTAAGCGTTTTCCTGTTTACTGAGCCTCTGGAATTGATTGTCCTGGTGTTTCAAACTCCATAGTAACGGAGCGTATGTTACATTAAAGTTACATTTCAAAGGATTGCAACCCTCCACAGTTGAAGAAACGCTGGGGGGGGGGGTACACTGGATAGTGTATAACGATTAGTTCAATGTATTTTTAAATACACATTTTGTATATTATTTTTCATCATAATAGAATTTCAAACTTAGCATTCTTTAAGTCAAGAACTATAGTTTATGGTCATGTTCATAAAATTACTCTCGGCTGGGATCTCTGACAAACCTATGAATATGACAACACAAAAGCTGAACATTTTTTTTACAAAGCATATATCGTCACACTCTGTCTGTCTGTCTGGTAAAACTTTTCTACACGTTATTTCTCCCACACCCAATCTCGGATCAAGTTGAAAGTTAGCATAATTATTTCTTGAACCTAACAAAACAATTATCAATACTAAAAATTAGCAAATTAGTAAACTATTATTAATTATTTATTTTGTTTGCTATCGAACAAGGGAAAGAATTTGCACGTGACAGATGTGGTGGCATAAGGTGGCATATAGTTCCCTTTAGAAAGGATTCTTATCTTTAAGAATTAAAACTAACAATAAATAACTATAAAACCTTCTAGTTTCATAAGCAATTCGCTGACAAGGTGGTTAGTGTGTTGGCTTGAGGGGACTTGAGCTCTCGAGTTCGAATTCACGTTGAATAACTTTTTAAAAAATAAAATGTGGTCACGGTAACCTCCACACAGGTACCTCCTTTCTTTCTCCACTCCTTTCTTCAGTACATCTACAAGAAGTATACAATCTCCAGGTCTCTGACAAGAATGTCAATGTCTCAAGGGTCGTGACTCTACTTTATACCAATGAAATCAAAACAAATAAACCTAGAGTTTGTTAACCTTACAACCAGGATTTCACCAAGTGCTATTTACAACACTATGTACAAATACAATCATGACACTGGTTCTCTGAATAGCGACTAAATAGTATATTGGTCAGTGGTCACGCTTGAACCAGACTGCACACTCCCATCGTCATGGATGGTGACCCAGGCTTTCTATATCATGTAGCTGACGAGTGTCCAGATAGTCAGTACACTGTGTCCATACGGACATATACCTGTGAAAAACTGAAGAGGTTGACAGGAGTTAACATTTGTGTTATAATTGTGGTAAGAAAAAAATGTTTATTAATATCCTAAATACAATAAATGTAACTAAAATATAAACCAGACACTACGACCTTCACGTACGTAACCAAAACCAACTTCAGTATCTTCTAACAACAGACAGCTTCCTTGATTCACCAATGTTCTCATCATGTATCCCCCCGGTAAGGTTGTGTGGTTTGGCTTAGGAGTGCTAAGCCCTGGGGTTACAGCCACTTCAACAGCAACAGCAAAGGGAAGGGGCAGCACTCTTATCATGACTGGCCAACTACATAGCAGATTTCTAAATGTCTGCATTTAAAAAAAAATTAAATTGTTTAATCCAGCGATGAGGGTCACGGAACCAAGCGTATTTTTTTTTTTTTGTTGAAGATTGTTTAAAGTATAGTAAAAATGTTAGGGAGAAAGTTTCTTTTTTAAAAATCTTTTTCCACTTTGAAAACATGAATAAATGAATGAAGTGGAATTATAAATAAGGTTTACTGCTTTCATAAACAAAATTATACTTCATTTATAGCTGTCACATTGATGTTTTACTTAGAAGAATAGAAAATCGAAATTTTGTTAACTTCACTGTAACTTCTTTGTAACTTCTCTGTGTAGACATTTCGTAAACTCTCTGTAACTTTACAAGAATTCTTCCGTCTATACATTTCGTAAACTCTCTGTAACTTTACAATAATTCTTCTGTTTATACATTTTGTAAACTTTCTGTGACTATCTGGGCATTTTTTCTTGGGGCTCTTCGTGTTCCATTTTGTGTGTGTGTGACCAGTCAAATCCTTAATGTTGTATATTGGCTGCCTGGACGTGTAGTATGCAGGACTGTCGTCACGATGGTACGAGTTAGAATCCTGCCCCCCCCCCCTGCCATTCTGAACGAGACATGAGTTAGGGTGTGAACAACTTTATTTCTGAATGAAACGTTACAAATCCCAAAACAGGTGAAAAGCCTTCTCCGCTTTCCTTGGCTGCTTTTTCACATTTTATACATACACATTTGTCTTCAGCGTAATACATAGGAACTTATTTAAATGTGTTTGAATATTCCAGTGTGTCCAGTTTGTTTTACAGAGAAGGAAAAAAGCTGTTGCCTTCTTTTCTCATGCCAATGTCCGAGTTTTTTGGCAATCTCTCAGCAACAGTCACCCTTAATTAGCTCACTCCAGCATTAGTATCTGGACATTTCGCCCCTCCCCATTACCTACAGCCTCAAGAGACCCCAATAAAAGTCATCCCGTCCTCGGTGGTCAGATGAAACTAAACACGCTCCCTCTGGCCCAGCCTCCTTCTGCTTCGTCCATCTGTCCAGTCCATCTGCTTTGCCATCTCGCTATTCCAAATTGTGTGTTCATGAATTTTTTTTTTTACAAAGCTTGTTTCTGTTTAGCGCCATAAAAATCGACTCATTCCCACAGGGGGGGTGACAGGGGCGCTGTAATGGCGTAGGATTTGTAAAAACAATAGGAGGTCATTAGACGCATTCATTACTCCTACTTGACTTAAAGAAGCACTGTGAGTGTCACAGCCAAGAAAGTCAATGCGGTGAGCTAGACTCTGAAAGACGCAGGAAAGTATTAATGTCAGGCCTGAGAATTCTGATCTTGAAAGATGAAACTTAGCGCCGGTGTTTCTGGGATTGTAAAATAATGGCTTTTATCATTACATTAAAACTCTCCCCCCCCCCCCTCCGCAAACAAAAATGTTTGAATTTTAAATAAAATGAGTACGTCTCGCCAAAAAACCGCAGGCTTAGTTTTAAAACATACCAATGTTGACTAGTTCCGACACCAAATGTGTTTTGAGACCAGGCAAATATAATATTTCGAATCGAGGACTCATTTATTTCATGTGTGACGATATCTTAACATTGTATTCTCTTAAGCATCTGCTTGTTTCAATGTTTACGATGTTTGCTACAAAATGTCACTAACCTCTATAAGAACGGCATGGGGTGGGTGCGGCAAGACTTTCAAGAGTTCAGAGCGAATACCATACTAGCAGGTGTAATGGAGTGTGTGTGTGTAATTCTGGTGTAACTATGAGGAAACTAAGGGCGGATGTGTTTGGTTGTGTAGGCTGAAGAGTCTGATGAAATCACGAGCTGGTCTGTCGTAACTGAAGTTAACAAAAGACGTGTGAAAGTGAAAGAGAGATGAGACCAGCGAGAGACGTCCGATGATTTAATTTAATATTTAACTTAATACGCATGCATTAATTTGATTATTTTAGCTGCTACAAGCTAGCTACCGGGTATTACCAACAGGCAGCCATCCATCTGTAGCAATTATTACGCTTCTAATTCCACAAGTTTCAAATCAAAAGGATTTATCAATTTTACAATTGAACGTGTTCAGAAAACGATGTCCTGTAAACGTTTGCAATCGAAATACAAATCCACCATTTCTTGTTGTTTTATAAGAATTTTAACTGTTTTAGGATTACCGTAATGTTCATTGTTAACGCCTACTAGTGTGTTAACCTTTTTTGTTTATTAAATGTCCCTCTACGCTGTTCTAGGACTGTAGGTGGTACCTTTATTGACATTGTGTCTATGAGAAAGTGCTTGGTGCCAAAAAGGTAGCCTAGCAAGTACTGATGGAGTTAAAACTCCTGGTCCTCCATCGGAGACTTGGTCTCGGATCCACTCACTTAGGTAACCAAGCGAATATGAATGAGTATATGTCTTCAGTTCCAAAGATTAAGGATGAGTGTTTCACTTGGCCACGAAAAACACTTGCGACCACACGCCCTGATCTGTCAATATGTGGGTATTTCTTTCCACGCCATAGTTTTCGATCTAAGAACACACACATCTAATAAAAAATACTTTATAAAAAATTTAGATGTTTGTGGTTTTAAAAAAACTGTCGAAATTTTCTTTTGAGACTCTTTGATTTAAGTCTTGACATGTCAACAAACGTGTTCTACATTAAATGCATTAAGTACTCCACTTCTAGCTGCTCACTTTACAGAATACGTCTTACGACAGAACGATGAGGACTAGATTTCCCTAGAGTCGATGCCATTTAGTCAAAAGTAATTAACCTGAAACGGAAGTTGATGACTGGACCCACGTGACCAACTTACTAAAATATCTGAATACTTAGCGACGTAAAATAACACACTGGAACACACAAAAGAAATGTTTCCATGAAAACTAGAACACTCCTCCCAAGATCGAACACTCCTCCCGTCCCTCCTTCCGACCCCCAGCGTTCCCTGTTTTCTCATTGGTGAACTAATTAATTCTCTTCTCTGTTGTAATTTTGTCTTTGACTAATTTATACATGAACAACTGGGGAAACAACTTGACCGCGGACACTAAAACAGGCAAAGAGAACTAATCACCTCCAGGGACATAATCAGAGGAGTTTATATAAAAAAAAGGGGAGGGAGAGAATATTGTACATCAACCTATCAACCTTTTTATAAATAAATCGGAGGTTAAAGGAAAATAAAAATGACAATTGAAACAGAATTTGAAGATTTTGTTTTAGTAAGTATCCTTTGCCGGGACACTGAAAACTCGGACAATATCGCTGGTCATTCAGTATTTCATTATTCACGCCTTTGAATACATTTCTCTCCCCCCTATCTGGTATCTCCCACCGTGGCCGTCCAGTTTTACCGCGCCACTTGTGATTGAAGCTAGTAGAGAGCCAGGCACGTGCAAGTCCAGGGAATGGTAGATTGCTAGGTCTTGAAATTAGACAAGCAAAGAAAAACCTGATCTGCCGAGTTGACTTCTGACCACTGAACCTTTCCCTGGACTAATTGTGTTTACACCACAGGTACCGCCGCCTCAGTACTACTTCATTCATTTATTTCTCCGCATTGACAAGACTGTTTTAACATTGTTTTTTAACTAGTTCTCTCCTATCATGTTTATGTCGTATTTATGGATTGAGTCATTACAAAGCGTACATCAAGTCACTTTGTCATTTCTCCATCTTCTCGGATCAAGTTGAGACTTTGTTTGTAAACAAAAATGTTTGTCAAATGTTTGTCATGTTTCGGATGTTCCTTCAGAGTTGAAGATAATTTGCCTTCCTTGTCTAAACGTCCCCCCAGGACGATGGGTTTGAACCCGGTACTATCGATAAGTCCGAACGATAGTTCAGCGCGCAAACCGCACGACCAGGCAGCCATCTTTACACAATTTTTTCATTGTCAATGACAACACACGAATCAATAAAAAAGGAACCAAGTATTTAATTGATTATTGGTATTTAATTATTTTGTTAGAGATTGAATAATGAAAAGAACTGGTACTTGACAGATATAGCAGTATAAGTTGAATTAGTTCCCTTTATACCTTGTGTAGAGAATAGGTCGTCGTTTGAAACTAACAATAGATTTCTATAAAACCTATTTTCATAAGTACTTGGCTGTCTTAGTGATTGCTATACACTACGAAGGAGGGCCCTCGAGTTCGAATTCATGTCGTACAACTTTTATTTTTCTAAATTGGTTTTAAAAAGCTGTCACGGCAACCTTCACCCAGATACCTCTTTCCTCCTCCTCCCCCTTGATTAATCTTACAAATACTAGATCAAGAAAAATCTACAATTAAGCGGGTACAAAGTACAGCTAAAAATAAAACAAAAATAGAAAATATCTTTAAAAAAACACCACCACCAAAGCTAATCTAAGGGGAAGAATATCGCGTTTATAATTATATCTCTCAGCAATCTAGAAGTTTTTTCCCTTATTCGATAAAAAAAAAATAATAACCGACAATTAATTTACTGATTGGTTCTTTTTTTTTTTAAATTGGTTCATGTTTTGTTAGGTACAATAAATAATTGTTTAAAGTTTCAACTTGTTCCTCAATAGGGTGTGGACCAAACTAGACAAACTGAATACTGAAATTTCTCTTGCTGGTATTAAACAAAATAATAAATTACCAGTAATTTGTTTGACTAATTGGTTACATTTTAAAAATGATTTCATGTCTTGTGCAAAGTTTCAACTAGATCTGACATTGGGAGTGGGAGAAACAACGTGTAGAAACTTTTCACCAGACAGACAGACAGACAGAGGGAGTTGATAGAAGTTTTGTAAACAACGAGGACATAAGGTAGTCTTATCATGGGCGTAGCCGGGGGTGGGTTAGCCAAGAGAGGGTTTTGCATTTAAAATCCCTCTCCAGCGGGGTTTAGAGCTAAAAACCAGCTCTTCAATATAGAAAAAAACAAATTACACACTCAAAATTTTATGAGCGTAGCCAAATGGGTTTTGAGTTTAAACCCCTCTTCAGCGGAATTTGAAGCTAAAAAATACTTCTTCAATATATAAAAAAAAAGCAAATTACACACTCAAAAATCTATGAGCGTAGCCAAATGGGTTTAAAGTTTAAACCCCCCTTCTGCGGGGTTTGAAGCTAAATAATACCTCGCAATGTCTAAATCAGTATCGCGATAAAATAAGTGATATGAATTACTTAAGCACAGTAACAAAAGAATCAAAGATGAATTTCTTGACAGATTTGAGCAACTCAAAACCAACAAAACCATTCTAACATTCCTGGTAAATCCTTTCAACACAAATAGTAACAAAATCCACGTTGAGCCATTTGGAATTGATACTGGATCTATAGAAATGCAATAGATCGATTAAAAACGCAAAGCTTTGTGGTTTGGAAAATTTGCAGAGTCACGAAGCAAGTTGGAAAAGTTAGAGGTCCAGAAATGTATGTACGTAACGCAACAAAAGTGACAACTTTAAAAGACATGTCTCGAGCTGAGGCACTTAGCCTATATATTAGACGCATGGAATAGTCTTCTGAATGCTACAGTGAGGTGAAGTTTGCATTTGAAGCACTGACTCTCTTTGGATCGACATATTCGTGCAAGCAATTGTTTATTTGTATGAATATAATTAAAACTAAAGTAACAAGCCAACTAACACGCGAAAATTATAGAGTTCTGTTTGAAACTACAAATAAGTTATGAGCCAAATGTCTCCAAACTTTGTTAACCTAATTGGTTGTGAAAAACACGTATATATGAATTAATAGATTTGTTTTTGTAATTAGAAAATTATTGATACTAGTACTATTTATTGTTGGCAAGAAAAAATGTGTGGCTCTTTAAAAACTTTAAAATTTGGTAAATTGTAATTTTTGGCTCTTTCAGCTCAAAAGGTTGCCGACCCCTGCCCTAACATTATGTCCTTGTGCCTTTTGACAGACTATTTCTTTACAAACTGCATACAAAAGCAATTGCTCTTATGTTTGCGATGAGGAATTCAGAAATCCAAATTCTCAAGAATAATATACGATTTTTCCAAAATAGTAACTGAGCTCGACTTCTTAACTCGAGTGTATGATAAACAAATAAACTGTCTCAACAACTGCGATAAAAAACAAACAAATTTGTCTTAGTGACGTAGGACGATCTTTATTTCCTTGGCGAATGGGTATCGTGAGTGCCGTGTGGCCAGCACAATGACCAACAGTCTTTACTTTTCCCCATCTAATGTTAGGCATCCGTTGAGTGGACATAGTTGCGCTCTAAAGATCCCGGAAAAAAAAACCTTAACTTTTTTTCCAGGATTTGAACCCAGGACCCCTCGCTCAGTTTGGAAGCCAAGCCCCTTGCCACTCAGCCACTTTGCCGCCTCTGGTTAGGTAGATATTAATGTAGATATGTATAAGATTTTAATGTAATCAATAGTACTGAATTGAAAAAAATGTTTTGAGCAACAAGTATATTTTAAGAATAGAGAAAGATTGCCTGTTGAAGTGGAAAGGCTCAACTCTCTCATTCATTTTGTCATCTTTCTCTAGATACTCAAAAGCCTTGTCATATTACAACTCAATACAAAACCATGTTTTACCTACTAACTGTCCTAACCGATACATTTAAAAAATCAAGAAAAAAAAATCTCGTCTCTTCTCGTTTATTCTCGTCTCTTACCGTTTTTTCTCGTCTCGTGGACCAATTCAACTTATACCATCATATTTGTCAAATGCTATTTCTTTCCCTTGTTCGAGATACCAAACAAAATAATTAATTACCAATAATTAATTAACTAATTGGTTATTTTTGTAAAACATTCTTGTGTTGTCAGGTAAAAGAATAAAGGGTGCACAATTTCAGCTTGATTTGAGATAGGGTCTGGGAGAAATAACGTTTACAAATTTTTTACCAGACAGAAAGAGTGAGTTGACATGAGCTTTGTAAAAAGCAAAATTAGACGTTGCGAGGTGATATTGTATTTGTAATGAAATGGCTATTCTTTAATTATTAAAATTAAAGTAAAATAAAAACTGTACTTACTTTAAACTATATAGGTGTAAATGTATGAAATATACATGTCATAATAGTCAATGACTAATACTTTCATGTTCAGCATTTGTAGATGTGACCTAGATCTACATGTAAATGTAATTTTGGTTACTTATATTCGAATCGAACTAGATCTGAAATACAGACTTATAGTTCATGCTAAAGTGTAATTCTTGTCAGTGGTTTTTTTAAACACATAGGAAATATTATATTATATAGGTCAGATTTTTAATGGTCAATATGTTCATCAATAATACAGCTTTAAATATTTTTTTTGTTTGTGACCCTTCACGCTCGTCTGATTTGTATCACTGCGCTACGCATGTGCGTGATATTATGAATGGAGCTTTATAAATGATTATTCGACCTAGATCCAACTAAGTTTCTTTTGTTCACAGAATTGCGCAACTTTTTTTTTAGGATCTATAGGTTGTGATAAGGCTACTGTTAATATCTTAGGTATATAATATATAGAACAATAAAAACAAAACAAGACACAGACATTTTACAAAGAGAATTAGATGAATTACAGAAATGGGAATCAAATTGGAGCATGTCTTTCCACCCAGAAAAATGTCAGTTGTTAAGAGTAACAAAAAAACTAAAACAAATTAATTCCACTTATCTTATTCATGGCAAACCAGTAACACAGACTAAAAATGCAAAATACCTAGGTGTTATAATAAATGAAAAACTGTCATGGAATCCACATATTGATGAAACTATAAAAAATCCAACAAAGCATTAGGGTTTATTAAAAGAAATTTCTATAAATCAAATAAGAACTTAAAACTAAAATGTTATTTAACCTTGGTTAGGCCAATAATAGAATATGCATCCACCGTGTGGGACCCCTCAACTCAAGAAAACATTAAGAAACTGGAACAAACACAAAATAGAGCAGTGAGATTCATAACAAACGAATATTCACATTTGACTAGGGTAACACCATTAGTCAAATCACTAAATTTAGAAAGCCTTCAAGACAGAAGACTCAAAAGTAAAGTAGCAATTATACATAAAACACTGAACCATAATCTTCAAATACAAAAACAAAATTTAATAAAATACTCTGAAAGACACACAAATAAAGGCACATTCCTCGTCCCATATGCTAGGACAAATTTGTACAAATACTCCTTCTTCCCTAGTGCTATTTGAGCATGGAATGGGTTGCCTGAGCTAGCCAGAAAAACCAGTGACTTGGCAGAATTTAAGTCATTGGTTAATATGCATGACTAAATGCATGACGCGTAGGACGTAATCATCTTCTTTTTTGAAGTAACGTCTGTATTGTATAAGATAAGATAAGATAAGATAGGTTTACTGTTTGTAACTAAGGAACATTTATGCAAAGTTTTAGCAAGATAGGTCAAACGGTTTTGATTTTATTAGGGGAATATATACATACATACATTCTTACATACATACATGCATACATATATACATAAATACATGCATAATTACATATACCTTACATTATATATATATATATATATATATTGTTACGAATCTCACTATCCAGGCTCACTGCAAACTGCACCATACACCACCAACTTAAAGAATTTGACAACTCCGGGCTCCAAAGTAACTAACACTTGAATAGTTAAATAAATCTGACCCAATACTGTACAATTGGCAACACGTACACTGTACAAATATCTCTCCGATAACACCGTACCGCCGTATCAACTCTTGCACTGGCCTCTCCGTCTCGTTCCGGGCTTGCACTGGGTTCAACAGTTCAGGACTGACTTCACACACTAGGCTCGTTGTGTCGGACTCAATCGCAGACCAAGATCAAGACGCATGTCGTCTCAACTGTACTTGACAGTACTCCGCACTGAACCGTCGTAATGCTCCGTAGAGAACCACACCGTTGAACTGTGCTGTAGTCGACCGTGTTCTGAGCCCCTGTAGTAAAACCGTCTTGACTGTGACACCTCCGCTCTTTATATAGGGTCCCTAATGGCCTCCTAGAACCGGACGGAACATCGCTCGACGTTTCTAGCTTCGTCACATGACTACATCCCTCGTGACGCTCCTGAGCTCTGTTCACGACGCCGATCCTTCCCGAACCGTCATGTTGACACTCGTCTCGGCTGACCGTCGTAACTCGTCACGGTTGACCGCTCGTCTAGCGCTGGCCTGGGGCGATTTGCGTCGGCTGACTACACTTACACCACTACCCCAATCTGTGCCACCACCAGGTTTATAACAATATATATATATATATATATATATATATATATATATATATATATATATAGAGAGAGAGAGAGAGAGAGAGAGAGAGAGAGAGATAAAAAAGAGAGCACAAAAAGAGACAAAGAAAAAAATAATAATAAAGATAGAAAGAGAGAGAGAGAGAACAAAGAGATTGAATAATAAAGAAAGAGAGAGAGAGAGGGAAAAAAACAGAAAGAAAGAGAACGAAAAGAGGGAGACATTACTTTCAGGTAAAATTTTTTGACTTATTTTTTTTCATGCCTTTTTCATCTTACAGTGCCCTCCAAGATCCTGGACCACCTCTCCTCCACCGATGTGGTGGTCCGGGAGGGCGAGACAGTCACACTCGTCTGCAACGTGACAGGCACCCCGCAGCCCACCGTGACCTGGTACCGGCTAAGCAGCAGCTCCAAGGGCAGCGAGAAACAGAGTGAGTTGTGCCCTGGCTCAGATAGTAAGAGATGACGTCATGTGATCCTGGATGTTTCACACCCCTTCTCCTTTTTGTTTCTCTTCCTCAACACCTATGTGACACCCACGCACGCTTACGTGTACCTCTCACTGCGCCCTCGCTAGCACCCTCGTGTGGCAGGTTTGAGACTCTTTAAGTCGAACGAAACATGAATACTCACATATTTTCAAAGCTGGACTTATGGTATGAAACTACTCTTAAGCCCCATATACGGGAAGGTTCTCATTTCGTTTTTATATATTCCTTATTGAGACATAGTTACAATATATGACCAATTACTATCTCATACATTTTTAGAGTCAATTAAGTAACCATTAAATACACTACTTAAATTCTTTCAAGTAATTCTCTACTTTAATGAGGCGCAACCATTGCCAGCCTAGAAGTCATATGTATTTCCAATACGCTTTAAGCGGGACGCATTAACTTCAAAAAGAAAAAAAAAATCTTACAGTCCAAAGGAACGGAGCCAGTGTTTCTCATTATGCATTGTTGGGATAAATTTTGAGGGACGGATAGCACCCATTCACAGGCTGGATACGGCCCACGGGTTATAGGTTAGGTCTCGCTACTCTACCTAATATGTAGAACGGTGGTGATCTTTACACACTAGGTAATATTTAAAAAGGAAATAATTAGAAAAGAAGGAGCTGAAGAGGTGAATAGGGAGAAATAGAAAGGCTTCTGATCCTCAGATTTGTTTCATGTTTTACTGTTTCGTAATCACTTTCTGTTCTTGGAATGTTTTCTCTTTATTCTATAATGATTTTCATAATTATTATTTGACTATTCTAATGACAATATAACCCACTATTTGACGTTTCAATGTGACGTATGTATGTCACCACTAAATCAAAAGTGAGTGTAAGAATAAACGACGAATACATGTTTCTTGAACACTGTGTTTTAATTCTTATCACAAAACACCTGAAATAGGAATAATAAATTTACTAATGGCGTCTTACAGTGGTGTTACTATGGTCGGTCGGTGTCATCTGATGCGGTCCGCACCCCCCCCCCCCCCCCACATCCCTACTGGTATAAAAAAAAAAAGAGAATTATTACAGTTTCTTTAAATTGTAATACTCTTAGTGTTTAGGTTGCGGGCCAGAAATAAATTTAAATAGTTTCTTATATGCATTATACCTACCCATTAAGAGTTTAGGTGGTTTTCATCGTGTGCGGTCTGAAAAGCTATTTGTGTGTGTGTGTGTGTGTTAATGTTACGTTAAGAATATTAAATCTGATTCCTTATTGTGACAGTGGTCTCACTGCTGACCTCAATTATTGATGTGGTGTATTAATGTGAATGTTTCTTTCTTTCTTTTTACCTTTTGCGTGAAGTTTGCCAGGAAATCTCAGACGGGAGGGACGAAATTTTACGGATGTTCAGATCTAAGCACCTGAGAAATATTTTACATGCACCAATGCACTGCACTCTTGAAGTTATTTTGTAAAAATTTTTTTTTTGGTTAGGGATTCTACACTATTAGGATTGAATGTAAATACACATATTTTTTTTTTAAAAGTTTAATCTTTCTATGCAAACATTGAAACCTTTATCTTGAGAAGAGCGCTAAATTTAATTGTTGATTCTAACAAGAAAATGATCGGTCACTGTGAAACACAAACGTCAATATCTATATATAGAAGTTAGGACGTTAGGATATCACATTTGAAATATATAGCCTGTAGTATATACTTTTTGAAGGTTATATTCATTATATAGTTTGTGCATGTTGATATTTTTAAACGTTTTTTTTATTCGTTTTAATATTTTCTAACATATTCTATTTGAAATAAAAGCAATTATAATAATTACAAAACATTAGCGCTTAATTTCACAAAAAAAAAGAATTGATCAAATATGCATATTATCATTATCATTATTATTTTTATTCTTTTTAATTAACTTACTAAATATTTAAACCAGAAAGCTAAAACTGTTTCTAGGAATGTTTTATAGCAAAGCTACGTAGACATAAACGATTTTAAGCTTTTCTATATCACCATCACAAAACAATAAGAAATATATTCATAGGACAGCATAAAGAACAGATTATACTAGTATAAAAATATCTTACAACTAACTTTTTGTTATAAACAATATGTTTAACATATATCCTTTAGTTTTCTCTCTCTCTCTCTCTCTTTCTTATTCATTTTTACAATCGAATTTTACAATAGAATTAGGCTGTTGTATTATCTATCTTCTTTTAGTTTGGAACAGCTCAATACATCTTCTTTCTTTCCAATATTACAAACTTTCGATTAAATTCTACTTACTAATCCTTTATCCTTCCTTTATGTTAACCCTAAACACCCTGCAATGAACGCAACAAAACTCACAAATCATCTTCTAACTATCGTGTCTTCCAAGAGGTCGGTGTGAACGGCGAGGTCTTGGTGATCCACAACGTCACCAGGTTCTGTGGGGACAGCTACGAGTGCGTGGCCTACAACAACGTGGCACCCCCGGCCAACAAGCTGATCAAAGTTTACGTTGAGTGTGAGTATAACACAGCTATATGTATGTGTTTAAGTATGTATGCATTTGTTTAAGTATGTATGTATGTACATACAAAATCGACACTAGCAGCTGGGAAGAGGTGGCACTGGATAGATCCACATGGAGAGAGAGCATAAAGGAAGGGTCACGGATTGCATATGTCATTCGCAATAGAAGCAGAAAGATGGGTGAAAATGCAACGGCGCCGGGTGATTATATATGCCCAACCTGCGATCGCAGCTGTGTATCAAGGATTGACCTCTTTAGTCACGCAAGAAGTTGCAAAGGGAAAAGATCGTCTCTCGAGACGTAAAATGCCACAGATACAGATGTATGTATGTATGTATGTATGTATGTATGTATGTATGTATGTATGTATGTATAAATGTATGTATGTATGTATGTATGTATGAAATGTATGTATGCATGTATGTATGCATGTATGTATGTATGTGTTGTCCTGGGTACTTGAATGTGTCTGTTTCACATAGAATTACTTCGATGACTTGATACACATTGAAGCGGACACCAGAATAAGAACACTGCACAATGAGGATGGTCGTCTTCTCAGTAACTCCGTCGGTTTTAACAAACAGTTCCATCACTATCCTTTTTCCTCAAGTCCCTTGCCACATTCTTCTATTGTGTAGCCCTATTCTGCAACGTGATTCGTCTGTCTGGCTACGTCACTACTTTTTACCGTCTCTAAAAACAATGCAAAATATATTGATTTACGAAACTAACAAACTCTCTAAGCTTTACTAGGTCACTACAAGTATGTGTGTATGAATGTATGTATATAATTTTGCATGTACGCATGCCCTTGTATGTATGTTACTTTTTTTTGCCTCCTACAGTCGTGGAACGATTATGGTGTGTGTTTGTGTGTGTGTATGACCGTACACAGTACAAGCACTGTTATGATCACTAATTATGAATAACATTAAGAAAATTGTGTATCTGAAATTGCAAGCTGTTTGAAAGAACTTTCTCTTACACATTTAGGTCATGAGTTCCTGACTTTGTTTCAAATTTGGTCTTCTTAAGATTCTTTCATTGTTTCAAAGATGATCATATGACCACTTTTTTGTTCTGTTCCTATTAGTTGCTCCAGAGATCTACTTACCTAACAAGAGAATTGGTCAAGAGAGGGGGAAGGAGACCATACTGGAATGCACGGTCACTGCGTTCCCTCACGCGGTCAGTATGTGGCAGAAAGACGGCATCAAATTAACGACATCTCCCAAATACAGGTAGTCATGGCTAACAATGTCAGGTGTGGACATGCTAATGTTTACCGACGAACAAATAAACGTGTTTTGGCCAAATACATTTATCGTATTACAGACTTCGGTGTCCCTATTATTTATTTACATAGCAACATAGACATCACGGTTATCAATGTTGCCTTATTTTATTTGGCTGCACTCAAACACAAAGGAATATTTAATTTTGGTTCGAGCTGATCAAAGGGCAACAACTCATTAATTTTAAATTACTTTTTGTTCTCATTTATCTTTCTTTTATCGCCATTTATTTCCACTGAATACAAGGCAACAATAGAAAGCTATGTCATTAATTATCTAGCGTGTCGACAATTTTTCTTCATGGCCAATAAAAGTTGATTATCACGTGACCACTAGTCTTGCCATTCTCATCTTATCTTATATATATTATAGACGTTACTTCAAAAAAGAGTCTCATCCTATCCCTGTTCCAGCCTTCTGTGACAGTTTTACTTAGTAAGAAGCTCTCGGAGGTATTTTGTTGAAAGTAAACTTAGGTACTTTTCATTTCTTCGTTTTTTTTTCCTAGAACAAACGCTTTGGTCAAGTCACAAGTCCTTGTTTAGTTTAGTACTTCAAGTAAAACAATGGTTCCAAACCTTTTTCGGCCATAGGGCAGAATAAATATCTAACAAGCGTCCCACTGGCCACATCAGCAAGACTTTGGAACTAGGCCTAGGCAGCTGCTGTATGCAGTACGGGCAAAGGTTTCTAGGGATCAGGTAATACAGTGCGAAGTATGGGCAACACTAAACTGTAATATAAACACATATATTGAATTCGTTTGTCTACAGTACAACTTTCATTCTCACATCAGGTTCACAGCGCTCCGGTCCAATCTCTTTTGTGGACGGTGTGTGGGGGGTATCTGGGAGAACGTTTTCGTGATGCCTTTAGGCGCTCTGCGAACGCAACTCTGGTCAAGTAGGGATTCGAACTCGAGCCCTCTCGCTAGGTGGCCAAGCGGTTTTCTCTTCTCAGCCCCACACACCACACCAATTATATATTTGTAGACACTTTTCCCACCATTTCTGATGCAAGGTATACCTGCATTGTAGGCGTTGTGAGTACTAATATCCGATAGATACAGAAACTCATTCAATTTGTCATTCACAATAACAAGGAGCAGATAATGCATGAATTTTTCTGCTGACTTGCAGTACACTACCAACGCAACAGTGTACATATAGTTAAAGACTACAACTATTATTTGCTGTTCTGTATTGAAGCTCCACTCTCAAACATTTGCCCTTAGGGTTGAGGCTTATGACGAAGAGAAAAACAAGTTGACCCTCAGTCTTCGAGTCTTCAACATTCAAGATTCAGATTTCGGGGCCTACAAATGTATTGCGGAGAACCCTCTTGGAAGTGATGAGGAGATTATGTACCTCTACGGTAAGGAACTATGTAAGCGTGTCGTAATGTCCAAGTATGTTTTAACACCAATAACAATGCGATGTTACAGTAAGATAACGACTTTGCAGGTTGCATAATATAAAACTCAAGTTCGAGGTTTTTTGTTTAATGATGATTCATCGATTATTTAATCAGAGATTATGTTATTTCAAATTAAACATTAGTCACAATTCTAATTTCTATTTATGTTTAGACTATGCAGAGCAATACAAAAGTTCATCTACCACACCAATAACACCTAGCACTACATTGAACCCTTACGAGCCCCATGTCCACGGCCAGGAGGAGACCCACCATGTTTATGTCAAGTCCACTGCTTCCCATGAACACAAACTTAGCATGAACAAGCCTGGAGCATGGTCTGGAGCCAAGGACCCGGGACAGCCAAGGATAGGTAGGTTGTATAGTCTCTTAGGATAGGTAGATTGTGTGGTATATGACCAATGATAAGTAGATTGTAGGCCTATATCTCTGGCCAAGGATAGGTAGGTTGTGTGGTATATGACCAATGATAAGTAGATTGTAGGCCTATATCTCTGGCCAAGGATAGGCAGGTTGTGTGGTATATGACCAAGGATAAGTAGCTTGTAGGCATATATCTCTGGCCAAGGATAGGCAGGTTGTGTGGTATATGACCAATAATAAGTAGCTTGTAGGCCTATATCTCTGGCCAAGGATAGGCAGGTTGTGTATTCTCTTACCAGGGATGGGTAGGTTGTTTAGTCTATAACCAAGGATAGGTTAGATAGTCTCTGATAATGAATTGTTACCAAAAGCATCTAAAATATGATAAATTATTTAGAACTCAATATGATAAAACGTTAAAACACACTTTTATTTAATAGAAACTCCTTGATTTAAAGATTTTTTACATACATAACTATCTAGAAGTCATATTTCTAATGAGGCCAGTTGTACATTTTAGTCTATTTGTATTTTTTACTTTTCTGTGACATTACTCATATCACACAGATCCAAATAATATAGGAACTTATTAAGTTAATATATTTTTATTCTTCTTCTTCTTAATCCTGTGCACTCCCAGGGAAGCACAGGGCCGCAACCACACCTCTCCACCGAACTCGGTTCTGAGCAGCTTTCTTCATCTGCTCCCATGTCATTCCAGTACCCTCAGCTTCACTGATGACTGACCTCTTTCCAGGTTTGCTTGGGTCTGCCCACTTTCCTTGCGGATTCCACTCAATCGCCTGCATTGCAACATTGGGTGCTGGTTTTCGCAGGGTGTCTCCTAACCAGCTCCACCTTCGCTTTATGATATCTTATTTTTTTGTTATATTTTTATCCATGAACACACGTTATTATGTGTTAAGATGCCCAAACAGTACAGAGTTAAGAGAAACCTAGGACGACGTGGTAGTTACATGTGTTGCTAAAACAATTTAATCCTTACATTATTATATTCCAGGAATTGTCGTCAATGAAAAAAGACGAAACACTGCCAGCATCTACAGAGTTCAAAGGTTATTTGTTGGAATGACCTTGACCGTATACTTCAGTCTGAGATAGAATTCATTAAAGACATTTTAATTGCTTCCATATTTCATTGCTATCAATATTTCAACGTTGATATCACGAACTGTCATCTTTGTTTTCTTCTATGTACCTGTATGACATGTGCTGGGTCTGTATGTCTTGAAGTTAGGACAAGCTTCATATCCTACTAGTGTGTGGTATAGTGCTGTTTATATTCACACTACAGAATATGTATTTAAGGTTGATATGTATCATAGCTATATGGTGTGATTTAACTTTATCTCGATAATATGCTTTAATATAGGCTCATTT
The DNA here is from genome assembly GCA_036873155.1 of Biomphalaria sudanica. NCBI lineage: Eukaryota > Metazoa > Mollusca > Gastropoda > Planorbidae > Biomphalaria > Biomphalaria sudanica. The sequence goes on from JAZGLO010002981.1 coordinate 598,012, forward strand.
GTTCACAAGTTACAGTAGAATTGTTTATACATGTATACTGTGACTGTCCTTGCAGCCAATGTGTACCATTAAAAAGTTGGATAAAAGAAAATGAGAAACGACCATATTTTTGTTTCTAATTATAAAATCTCTCTAAAAATGTTTACCAGATTGTGTGAAAGCTCGACCTGTCTTAATGAATAACCTGTTTCAACTTGTTCAATAAAATCTTCTCATTTGATTCTATGTTTCAAACTTCAACATTTAAAGGTTTTTTTTTCTTTGTTTTAAACTCCACATTTACAACTTCTTTTGGTCATCTCTGCAGATATAGTGCATCTTTACAACTTCTCTTTGGTCATCTCTGCAGATATAGTGCATCTTTACAACTTCTCTTTGGTCAATCTCTGCAGATACAGTGCATCTTTACAACTTCTCTTTGGTCTATCTCTGCAGATATAGTGCATCTTTACAACTTCTCTTTGGTCTATCTCTGCAGATATAGTGCATCTTTACAACTTCTCTTTGGTCTATCTCTGCAGATATAGTGCATCTTTACAACTTCTCTTTGGTCAATCTCTGCAGATATAGTGCATCTTTACAACTTCTCTTTGGTCTATCTCTGCAGATTAGTGCATCTTTACAACTTCTCTTTGGTCAATCTCTGCAGATATAGTGTATCTTTACAACTTCTCTTTGGTCTATCTCTGCAGATATAGTGTATCTTTACAACTTCTCTTTGGTCAATCTCTGCAGATATAGTGCATCTTTACAACTTCTCTTTGGTCTATCTCTGCAGATATAGTGCATCTTTACAACTTCTCTTTGGTCAATCTCTGCAGATATAGTGTATCTTTACAACTTCTCTTTGGTCTATCTCTGCAGATATAGTGCATCTTTACAACTTCTCTTTGGTCAATCTCTGCAGATATAGTGTATCTTTACAACTTCTCTTTGGTCAATCTCTGCAGATATAGTGTATCTTTACAACTTCTCTTTGGTCAATCTCTGCAGATATAGTGCATCTTTACAACTTCTCTTTGGTCAATCTCTGCAGATATAGTGCATCTTTACAACTTCTCTTTGGTCTATCTCTGCAGATATAGTGCATCTTTACAACTTCTCTTTGGTCTATCTCTGCAGAAATAGTGCATCTTTACAACTTCTCTTTGGTCTATCTCTGCAGATATAGTGCATCTTTACAACTTCTCTTTGGTCAATCTCTGCAGATATAGTGCATCTTTACAACTTCTCTTTGGTCTATCTCTGCAGATATAGTGCATCTTTACAACTTCTCTTTGGTCTATCTCTGCAGAAATAGTGCATCTTTACAACTTCTCTTTGGTCTATCTCCGGAGACTTATAGAATCTAAAAGAAGCCCTCTTATTGACCTGTCTTTGCCTGCACCACCCCAGATCACGTCTATTTCCCAACACCCAACAGCTAAAGAATATTTGGCTAAGTATTCAAACTCCCAGCAACTAACTATAGACCCATCTTTTAGTCTTGCAAACCTTTTTGTCTTTAACGTCATTGAGTCCTGCACCATAATTTCCCCTATCTGGGAACCTTATCTCAAAACACAGGAAGTAACGGATTTAAATTTAGCTTATTTGAAATCATCCAGAATTCCAAACTCTCCAAATTGTTCTTAGTCACTCCTACTTAGTCACTCCTATTGCCACTCTACTCATTGGCACCTGTTATAGTCTCGGTGACAAAGAGACATATTCTACAACATGTATTCTACTATTTGCTGCAATGTGTTGCTCACGTTTTTACCACATATTTATTTGATGTCATAATAAGGGGTATCACGTGACTGGATGTCACAGTTCCTCTTTTCCTTTTGTGATACGATCATTTATTTATTGTCCATATTACCGGTATATGTTATTTACACGAAAATTGTTTTGAGATTACCATTACTTTGTGAACTAGTTTTTGTATGTCTATTGTCACAACTTATTTCATTGCTTCCAACAAATTAATGTTTACATGACATGAAA